>CM036658.1:946789-1412361 GCA_020746105.1 Trogon surrucura
TCATTCCTACCCAAATCCTCAATTTAACACTAAACCGTGTTTGTCCGGCATCAGCAGGGACAGTGAGAAAGTCCGGACTTTAAAAGGGAAGCGCTAGGCTCTTAAAATGAGAAATGATTCCTCCCTCTAGCTATGAATTGGTTTAAACAGAAGCAGGATCAATGGACACAGCGATGGGACAGAGCTCACCTTCTGCAGCTGAACCTCCAGCCTTGTGGGTTCCAAGAGTCAGAGCTCTGGTATTGGTGCAGGACTTGCTGGAGCCTCCCTGACACTCTGGATGTGCTAATGAAGGGTTACTCATGAGATATTTGCACAGTGGTGTAGATAAAGAAACACCCAAAACTAACGATTAATATTCATTTCTTCATATAACACATGAAACATGCAAGAGGACGGTTGTTAGAGTAAGCCCTCAAGAACCGTATAACGGCAGAATTAAGATTAATGTCCTAACTTCTTTTTTTTGTATGTGAATATATATTAGGAGGCTTGTTATTAAACACTTTATATGGTTTCTTTCTCGTTCCTTCTGGGACTTTATGTGTAAAAATCATGTTGGAGAATTTTGCTCCAACTTGTAAAACTGCTGGTAAAATTTGGAACAAGAAAACGCTTTCAGTGAATAATTATGAATAAATAGATCAGAGTACAAGAAACTGTAGAACTGGTCTTGCAAACAGAATAAACACAACCTCCTTAAATGCTGTGGCATTTGTTAATTTTTTATTACCTTGTCAAATTTTTTCCCTTTCAGCTTCATCCCCCAAAGCAGCCAGAGAACTGGGTTCTCTCTGTTCTCCACGGGCAGCGTTAGGTTTTCCCTTGCATTTGTTAGAAGAGAGTTTGGGTTTGCCTGGCCAGGTTTTGGTAGTGGGGCAGCCTCTGCAGCCCTGCCAGAAGCCGCTGGATGCTTTCCCCGGGCCGTGGTGATGCCCCTGGTGAGACAGGCTGTCCCCTGCAGCCCCTGGGGGTGATGGGCTGTCGATGTCACCTGTGCAGGACCCCACGCCAGAGCGGGTGGATGCCCGAAGGGGCTGCAGCCCGTGGGAAGCCTTCTCTGATTTGATTGTTAATAAATTTAATCAATTTCCCCAAACTGAGTCTGTTTTGCCCGGGGTGGCACCTATGAGTGATCTCCCCATTCTTATCCCAAACCACGGGCCCCTCGTTGAATTTTCTCCACCCAGCTGAGAAGGGCGAGTGGCAGCGCAGCTGCGGCGCACATCTGGCTGTCGGCCAAGGTCAAACCACCACAGCTGGGGACGTCTCACCCTCTGAAGGGCTAGATCTGCCCTTCTGTGCAGGAACTGGTACTTCAATCTGATACTGCAAAATAAAACTCACGGTTAAAACAAATACTCGAGAAAACAAATGTTATCTATATCATATAGAACCAAAAAAGGGAAGAGAGGAAACTTTTCCTTTCTTTTCTTTTCCTAAAAGCAACAAGACAGACCAAACCAAACCCATGAAACCAGAGTGGAGAGAAACATCACAACCTGCTTTAATTAGCCAAAAAAACCAGTTATTTTGAGAAGGACGTGTCTGAATAAACCTTTCCCTTTTCTATAGTCTTAGATCTTATTGGACAAATCGAACAGTAAGTAATTACAATAATCCAGTACTATAGTAAATACAAAATATAAACAAATAATGTGTGGAAGTTGTAGTCTCTTACCTGTAAGTGTAAAACCTTTAAAAGCCCGTGGATAGCAGTACGTCTGAGTGTGAGTCAGAGAGAAAAGTTTTAGCACAACCCCAATATAAAGAAGACTGGTTCTCCCATCTGAGGCACAGTAGCATTCTTCAGGATATGTGTATATCAAAAAAAATAAATTACTGAAGTTTCCAAAGAAAAATGAGTCTTCTGTTCACTGGCATATTAGCTGATCGGTGAAGGCTATGTATAATATTATCAAGGCTTTGAGTGTCTACTGAGAATCACAAAGCTGATTTAAGAGTGTTCCCAAGAAAAGGAATGACCTGGTACAGTAGCTTCAGTGACGGTGCCTCTAAAACCACACCATGGGATGAGATTCTGCCAGACAAACGCCAGAACGTCCCCAGGAAAAAACACATCTTAAACACCATAATCCAGGGTGAAGAAATCTTAGTACTCTATCCAATCGCATCACAGGATGAGTGAAATTACTCGAACTGTCCATTTTTCAGTCTGACAGTCGGAGAGAGATTACAGATATATATCAGATATGTCATTATAATCAATTACACTGTTAACGGAGGCAAAACTTTAATAGTTTCTATTCATTGAAAATGTCACTCTTTTTTTCCTTCTTTCTTTTTCTCTCCATTTTTTCTTCAACAGACAGTCTTACTGTACTTAGAAAAGTATTTAAAAACGTATTAATATCAGCATTTAACCCTAGCTAGCCCAGTCCGAGCAAACAGCTCACAAGAGCCATTGTTCCCACGTGCCAGGTTTTTCCCTTAAGCACACGTAAAAGTCATGAGCAGCTGCGATGATCGCTCCTGACACAAGTGTGGGAATATCCAGCACAATCACAGAATCACAGAATGTTAGAGGTTGGAAGGGACCTTAAAGATCATCTAGTCCAGCAGCCCATTTACTCTATATGTCAAATTCTAAGATCGTTATAAGAAGAATCTTCCTGCAGACCTGCATAATATTTTCCCAAGATAAGAAGCCAACGTGGGTCATTTATTGATCCCAAGCTATGAGCGCTCAGTCCCTGATCGCTGCTGCTACCCAAGAGGTGCTCCCTGACTCAACACGGACAGGTCTGCTGTGGCTGCTGTGGCGGTGTTTTGCTACTAAAGAGGTAATATCCTGTTGCAAAGCTTTTAATAACTTTTAGCTGTCAAAAATAATTTGCAAATATAGAGTCCTCCGGTCGCATTCATGCCACGAACAGAACCCATGCTCTATTTGTAATCTATCCACATCCTCGTGTATGCTAGGGTGTATTTATATTGAGTCCATACATACTAGGAGTTCCTTTAGGAGTTTATACAGGAGCTCATATCTACTAAGGGGCATTTTTTCAGTGTGTTCAGAAGTCTGACTGCTTCTATAATTTCCATTAACATTATTGCAAGCTAGCCTAAAACCCTTGTAAGCATTATCTAGGCGTTCCTGCTCTGGCAGGGGGGATTGGACTTGATGATCTTTCGAGGTCCCTTCCAATCCCTGACATTCTGTGATTCTGTGATCTGACATTTCCAGGCATTCTCACCTGTTCATTGCAATGCAGGAAGACTGGCTTGTCAGAGAAAGTTGTGCTTTGGATGCGAATGGTGTCGGCATCCCTCCATTGCACAGAGCACTTTGCCTGTCCTCTGGCACTGAGAAACTTTTTGTCAGGTTAGAAAATAATTAACTGTCACAAAAGGGGGTGTAGGGGTATGCTCTTGGGAAACTGATGGCTAAACAGAAAGTCTAACAGGGAGCATCGAGGCAGCAAGCAACACCTGCCCGAAAGTCCAAGCACAAGCACGCTGAGTCCTGCACAACATTTGAGAAGCAAAAGAGAAAATTATGCTGAGCCAAGGAGATGTTTTAAGTGGCAGTTCTCTCTTCGCCTGTCAGGCACACCTCTGTGCACTTGCTTTGAAAAATGAACATTTCCTGTTGCGTGTTTTCACAGAGTTATGCTGCAATGGCCATTTACGGCATTTATTTTCTACAAAGGTTTTCTGTACAGGTAGCACACCTGACAGTATTCCGGTGAGGAAAATGTTTGAAAGTGACCACATGGACCGTAAGCACCAACAACAGTAGTTACCTGCTGTCATCACTGCCCCCTGCTCCTGATTGCAGTAATGTGGTGAGCAAAACTAATGACATTTTATGAGGGAAGCAGCCATTCTCTGTGACCGAGGGCATCACGTATTCGTTCCCTTCCTCTCCTTCATAGTTCCGTTATAAATTCTGTATTACACTACTTATAAATTATACTGTATCGATTCTGCTTGTAGAAGCCCTGTGCCACTCTAGTAATATATTTGTGCTATACTAACCACAATATTATCTTAGGAAAAGTAAAGATTATTTGTAACTATGATTTCACACCATCATCATCCTGCTGAGGATATCTAAGGGGACCCGTCTGTCCCTTCAGTGTCGCATGACACCTGCTTGATATCTCCGTTGACGGCCTATGGGTTTGATTTTCGTGGCTTTGAGCCTTCACTTTCTCATTCTAAATGACATCCTTGCCAGCACCGTGTCCACTGAGACGCTTTCATTCATAGTCTTCCTGTCCACTTCTTTCTCCTTTGTCTTCCTTCAGAAATACAGTGAATTGCTCAGCCAACTTTCCACATTCTTGTAAGTTTTCAGGAGTTCTGCTGGAATTTTCTCTTATGCCGCTGCCTTTTGAAAACAAAATAAGACAGTGAGCAGCAGTTAACATCAGTTCTTTTCAGGATCGGGACAATGAGGTCTGCAATATTAACTTTCCATAACAATAAAATCTCAGGACAATGTTGGTATAACTTCTGTCTTCCCAGAACTTCTTCTGGGTTGTCTGGGTTTTTTAGTTCATTGTGGATTTTTTTAAATCACAGAATCACAGAATCACAGAATGGCCTAGGTTGAGAAGGGACCTTAGGGATCATCTAATCCAACCTCCCTGTCACGGGCAGGGACGCCTCTCAACTAGCTCAGGCTACTCAAGGTTCTGTCCAACCTGGCCTTGAACACCTCCAGGGAGGGGGCAGCCACAACCTCTCTGGGCAATTTATTCCAAAGTCTTGTCACCCTCGGACTGAAGAATTTCTTCCTAAGATCTAATCTACATCTATTCTCCTGCAACTTAAACCCATTTCCCCTTGTCCTATCAGTCGACACTCTTGTCAAAAGTCCCTCCCCAGCCTTCCTGTAGGATCCCTTCAGGTACCGGAAGGCAGCTCTTAGGTCCCCCCTGAGTCTTCTCTTCTCCAGGCTGAACAATCCCAGCTCCCGCAGCCTGTCCTCGTAGCAGAGCTGCTCCAGCCCCTGTATCATCTTTGTGGCCTCCTCTGAACATGCTCCAACAGATCCATGTCCCTCTTGTGGTGGGGACACCAGAACTGGATGCAGTATTCGAGGTGGGGTCTCACAAGAGCAGAGTAAAGGGGGAGAATCCCCCCTCTTGCCCTGCTGGCTACGCTTCTCCTGATACGTCCCAGGATGCCGTTGGCCTTCTGGGCTGCAGGAGCGCCCTGCCGGCTCATGTTGAGCTTCTCGTCTATCAACACCCCCAAATCCTTCTCTCCAGGGCTACTCTCAGCCCACTCTGTGCCCAGTTTGTGTTTGTGCCTAGGACTGGCCAGACCCAGGTGCAGGACCTTGCATTTTGACCTGTTGAAGCTCCTGCAGTTTGCACTGGCCCATTTCTCCAGCCTGTCAAGGTCCCTCTGGATGGCATCTCTGCCCTCAAGTGAGTCCACGGCACCACACAGCTTGGTGTCGTCAGCAAACCTGCTGAGGGTGCACTCAATGCCGTCATCCATGTCGCTGACAAAGATGTTGGACAGCCCTGGACCCAGAACAGACCCCTGAGCAACATCCCTTGTCACTGGTCTCCATGTGGACATGGAGCCATTGACCACAACTCTTTGAGTGCGACCATCCAACTAGTTCTTTATCCACCGAGTGGTCCATCTGTCAGATCCGTGTCTCTCCATTTTAGAGACAAGGATGTCATGTGGGACAGTGTCAAACGCTTTGCACAAGTCCAGGAAAATTACATCCGTCACTTTTCCCGTGTCAACCAGCGCTGTAGCTTTGTTGTAGAAGGCCACTAAATTAGTCAGGCATGAGTTGCCCCTTGAAGCCATGTTGGCTGTCACCAACCACTTGATTATCTTTTATGTGCCTTAGTACAGCTACCAGGAGAATCTGTTCCATGATTTTGCCTGGCGCAGAGGTGAGGCTGACTGCTCTGTAGCTCCCCGGGTTGTCTTTGGTTCCTTTTTTAAAGATGGGGGTTATGTTCCCCCTTTTCCAATCTGTGGGAACCTCACCAGACTGCCAGGACCTCTCAAATATGATGGCAAGTGGCCTTCAGATGCCAGTTCCTTCAGGACCCGTGGATGTATCTCATCAGGTCCCATGGACTTGTGCACCTTCAAGTTCTCCAGGTGTTCCCGGACCTGATCTGCCCCTACCCTGGGTGGTTCTTCACTCTCCCAGACCCAGCCAACACCCTCCGTGATTTGGGGGGTGTCGTTTGAGTGGTTGCCAGTGAAGACTGAGGAAAAGAAGTTGGTGAATACTTCAGCCTTCTCCACATCCTCAGTCACCATGTCACCTGTATCATTCTGGAGAGGCCCCACATTCTCTCTCATTTTTCTTTTTTCTCCTACATACCTATGAAATCCTTTCTTGTTATTCCTGACATCTCTGGCCAGATTTGACTCTGTCAGGGCCTTAGCTTTTCTAACCTGGTCTTTGATTACACGAGCAACTTCCTTGTAATCATCCCAGGTTACCAGTCCCTGCTTCCATGCTTTGCCAGGAGTTCTCTGTTTATCCCTATAGGTCTCCTGGTGGGTTTGCCTGATTTCTTACTTTTAGGGATGCAATGCCTTTGAGCTCGGAGGAGATGATCCTACAAAGTCAACCAGCTTTCTTGGGCTCCCAGTCCCTCCAGTGCTTTGTCCCATGGCACACTGCCAAGGAGCTTCCTAAAGAGGTGGAAGTCAGCTCTCTTGAAATCAAGGGTTTCAAGCTTGCTGAGCTTCCTCCTCTCAGCTGCCCTTAGGATCTCACACTCCACCATCTCATGGTCACTGCAGCCGAGGCTGCCCACGAGTTTAACATCACCCACCAGCCCTTCCCTGTTGATGAGAATGAGATCTAACGTGGCACCTCTCCTCGTTGGTTCCTCTATCACTTGGAGAAGGAAGTTATCACCAGTGCATTCCAGGAATCTCCTGGATTGCTTGTTCCCTGCCGTGTTGTTTTCCCAAC
The DNA here is from genome assembly GCA_020746105.1 of Trogon surrucura. Lineage (NCBI taxonomy): Eukaryota > Metazoa > Chordata > Aves > Trogoniformes > Trogonidae > Trogon > Trogon surrucura. Next base: position 953,730 of record CM036658.1, read on the forward strand.
TGATTTCGGGGTGGTTAAAATCCCCCATGAGGACCAGGGCTTGTGAATGAGCAGCAACTCCTATCTGCTTATGAAGGGCCTCGTCCACCTGGTCCTCCTGACTGGGTGGTCTGTAGCACACCCCCACTGTAAAGTCTCCTACCCCTCCTTTCACCCTGGTCCACAGGCACTCGGTTCTTTCCTCATCACTCGCCAGGTGATGACGATGCATTCTCGCTGTTCACTGACATAGAGGGCAACACCCCCTCCTGGTTTCCCCTGCTCGTCCTTCCTGAACAGTTTATACCCTTCTAGTCCAACACACCAATCGCAGGAGTCGTTCCACCCTGTCTCTGTGATGCTGATCAGGTCATAGCGCTGCAGACTCACGAGCATCTCCAGCTCCTCTTGTTTATTGGCCAAGTTGTGGCCATTCACATAAAGGCATTTGAGTCAGGCCCCTGATAAGGTGCCTGGAGCCCCCAATGAAGTACAATTGTGCTTCATCTGTACTAGTGACTCTGCTTCTGATGTCACCATGTGTGTCCCAGGGTTGTTTTCATTTGATCTGGTTGTAACCCCTTCCCCCTTCATATTGGAGGTATATCCCTTTCTACTTCTTTTAAAAATACTTTAAAAACGTGCTGTGGAACCACCTGTTTTAGAGAGATTGCCATTAGTAGGGTACAGCCTGTCTGCAATACAGGACACATTCGATTACAGATGTGCTGTTCTTCATTTCAAATAAGGAAAACAAAAAGGTGGGAAAGGTTTGGGGAGCTATTTTTTGAATTTTTCTTTTGAGGCTGATTTAATCCATCATTCTACCACACCAACCCCCAGCAGCGCTACAGGCTTGGGGAGGAGTGGCTGGGGAGCTGCCAGGCAGAGGGACCTGGGGGTGTTGGTGGACAGTGGCTGCACAGGAGCCAGCAGTGGGACCAGGGGGACAAGAAGGCCAATGGCATCCTGGCCTGGGTCAGGGATGGAGCTGTCAGCAGGAGCAGGGAGGGGATCATGACCCTGTAGTCAGCTGTGGTGAGGCCCCACCTCGAGTCCTGTGTCCAGTTTTGGTCCCTTCACTGCAGGAGGGACACTGAGGTGCTGCAGAGGGCACAGAGGCGGGCGCCAAGCTGGGAAAGGGCTGAGAACACAAGTTGTATGAGGAAAGGCCAAGGGGTCTGGGGCTGTTCAGCTGGAGAAGAGGAGATTGAGGGGAGACCTCATCGCTCTTCACAAGTCCCTGAAGGGAGGGTGTAGAGAGGCAACAGTTGGTCTGCTCTCCCTCATGGAGAGTGACAGGACGAGGGCAAATGGATCCAAATTGCACCAGGGGAGGTTCAGGTTGGATATTAGGAAGAATTTCTGTACTGAAAGGGTTGTCAGGCACTGGCACAGGCTGCCCAGGGAGGGGGTTGAGTCACCGTCTCTGTAAGTGTTTAAGAGACGGGTGGACGTTGTGCTGAGGGTTCAGTGCTGTTCACAGGGCTAGGGAAAGATTGGACTCAATGATTTTGAAGGTCTCTTCCAGCTAAAAATGTTCTATGATTCCATGGTCTTGGCCCTTCCTATGAATTGCTGTCAGCCAACAGAATGCTGATGTTCTGCGCTGCTGGAAAGCATGCTCACATATTTAGGAAGGGCAGTTCCTACAGGTCTAATATTGGGTTTTTTTAGCATCTAAAATACGATTTCTTGTACCTTTTGGACAGCTTGAAGTTTATGTTAGCATGGTTCCTGCTTTTTAATGAGTTTCAGTAATGTAGAAACTTCAGCAGTTGGTACCTTGTAAAACACTCCATGTGACACAACACCAACATGAAGTTTATGTATTGCTGCAAGAGTGTTTTAAAAAGCTGCAGAAGCACAGATGGGAATTTCTCTGACTAAAGTAGACTAAATCTGATGTTAATAAAAAGCAACTTACTAAGATTTTACTGACTGATAAAGTTTTTTGAACAAGATACAGCAATTAATGAAATAATTGTTTCCATATTTAAAAACACGGAGGTACCAGATAAGCAAATAACAGTATCTATAGCATTTGACAAACATTATTTCTGAGGCAATCTTGTTCAGCCTTGCTGTCTAAGAATATGTGATCATGCTGAATGTGTGTAAAAGTGTCTGACTCTTCTAACAGCCTTTGAACATAATGGCCCAGTGCTGATCCAGCCTCCACCTGAACTTGGAAGTAACTACTTTTCCACAAATTTTACGAAAATTAAGGTAAGGTGAAAAGACACCCCAAAGCCCCCTCTCCTCCCTTCTTGCCCTGAGAGAAAGAGCTCAGGTCTGCAAACAGCTCTCAATGAAATACTCCAGAAGTGGTTCAGAAGCAGCTACATCTTATGCTTTCTCCTCCTCAGGCAGTATCTAGAGAAGAGACGGCTATGATGTGGAAGATGAACAGAAATGCACAGCACAGATTCATAAGAAATTGCTGCTTATGGAATTGCTCGGTTGTTTTGAACTTTCTTGCTGGCACCCTGCTTTCACTACAGCACTGCACAGGCATTCATCTGAGACCCTGCTTCTCCGCTGTCACAGCACTACTTTCAAATATGTCATGTTTTCCGTATCTGACAGGTAGGATTGGCTTTAATTTCTTCCCAGGTTCTGATACAACCCATGATCCTAACTTAGGTGGAAAGGTATGGTAAAGGTCTAACTAAAGTAGTGCACTCCCTAGCCATGCTGATAGTAAGACCGTAGGAATGAAAAAGGCAGTATATGGCCAAACCTCAGCATTCAGACAAGGAGGTCATGTCAGACATTCATGTTGTATTTCCTGGAAAACAGAACCTGGTTAAGACGGTGCAAGTGGCTGGAAGGGTGAGAAAGCAGAGCAGGAAAGCAAATGAGGAGTTGCTAGAAAGCTTGGCACAGATGTAATGAAGCAAATTTATGTCAATGCAAATTACTTTTCATTCCCACAAGAACTAATTCCCCAGAGGAAATTCGAGTTACAGAAATGTGAGTTACACTTCAGTTGTAGACTGGATCAGTATGACGTGCACCACTGCAAATCCCTCACATACACAAGCCCTCAACTTTTTCAGTTAGCATCTGCTTTAAGTTGAGCCATGGAACTGCCAGACATTTAAAGGCAAGACAATTAAGGGTAGAAGGTAACTGTGGGAGGTGATCTGTCAGTCCACAACTTCCTCACTCATACAAAAACCTCAGAAGTACAAATGTGAAGAAATATCCTCTGTTGGTGAGAAGGGCCACTTTGTTATCTTGTGCAGACATAACATGGGCTAGCCTGTTGCTAAAGACAGATCTACTCCTATAGGGAAAAAAAAAACAACCAGATTTTAAATTACAGAGCAGTAGGCTCAAAATCCTACAGAGGTATGCACCAGTGAAGACCCACCCTCATTGCCAGCTCTTACGCCAGTAGAAAGGTAACCTTAACCTCGTCTGAAATCTGCCAATCTGACTTGATTCCTCTGGGAACTGCTGACCATCATCTTGCACGAATTTAGCCAGAGGCCAGAACCTTTTGCTCCCTAGAGAAGAAGGCTTCTGATTTACTGCAGCTCTGTTGAAAACAGGCCAGAGCTTGTCTCACGAGCACCAGAGGAAAACCTCCCGTCCCTAACGCTCCCTGTCAGAGGGACAGCGAATGTCCACTGCAAGCTCTGCTGACCCTCTGCCCACCACCAAAGGCAGAGCTCACAGCACTCCTTCAGTCGCAAAACGCTTTTCTCAGAAAGCAAGGCGCCTCAGAAGGAAAGACTGGACTATATCGAGATTTGCTTCCTCTTCTTTCTGAAGTTCTATTAACCTGCTTTCTTTCTCAGTGTTACGACAGCGGAACGTTCCATCACGTCACCTCTGTGCTCCCCTGGTGCCCGGGCTGGACTTGCTTACTCCTTGTGTGTGTCGAGTCAGGTCCTTGCTTCACAAACTCCTTCTATCTGCAAATTGTCATTGGTGAGAATAGAACGATATTAATATTTAGCCTCCCCTAATTTTCTATCTGCTGTGCTAGACGCCGCTATGTTATAAATTCTATGTATATACTGATGTTCACATGCTACAATTCTCAGAATAGAGCCAAAGCTTTGTGCATTCTCACACACTCTGTGCTCGACGTGTTCCGCTCAACAGCTGCACCTGTCACATACACAAACACAGAAATCCGTGGGCACTTGCTGGCTATGAGGAAAAGGATACCCTCGCAAACGGCCTTGCACCAGTGAAGGCTGCAAAGATATCCATGGGACCAGCAAAAGCAGCAAATGAGCTATACACCAGCACATCCTGGAATATCTTAAATATAAGCAGTGTGTACAAGCTATGACGTAAATGTCAAGTGTAACTGATATTATTTATAACTGATACCAGCTGCTACAATAATTGTCCTCATACAGCAGATACCACACATCAGATGCAACACTGGAACCTCCCATCCTCCTGACTGTCAAGAATGTCATGTCAAAGCACATCCATCAGCCTTCCACCCTTTTAAAGGTAATGAGGTCCAGCAGTGATTTCAGTACCACCCTTAGGTCCTCAAGTATCTCTGACTTCAACAGCGCAGCAGGGTGACAGCGAAAAAGTTCTTGTTTAACACCTCTTAGTACTTGATCCACAGTGAGCTGAAATCAAGCAGAGTAAGCACTGTGTGACTACATTTAGGTTGCTCTGGAAGGAGTTGCACCACACCTCAAATCCACGGGCGCCTTATGCTCCTGTTCCTAGCAGCTTCTTACTGTGGAACTGATTTCAAAGTCAACAACAGAAATACAACTAGCTTAAACAAGTTGCTTTCATGAAAGTAAATACTATCATAAGCAATAAATGGTAATGGAAGGAGTAATAAGTGGACTACATGAGAAGTATATATTTAGATTAGCAGGTAATAAGGTCAAGAAGTTTAGGAGTCTGGACAATTACGTAATATAAACCAAAGCACTTCACCTATAAGTTGTTGCAACTAGATTTTAATCTAATTAATCACTGTGTCTTAAATAAGTCCTTGTATCCTGTGACAAAAATAGCTAAGAATTGGTTTTAGCATACCAGATTTTAATATTTTGTGTCTTCTTTGTAACTGAGAAACATTTCTTCACTGAAAAATTCACCCTAGGATGGAGGACATATAGGAACTAACCCGTAAGCAGAAGAACAGGGCACCTGAACGATCCCAGCGAAAGACTTGGAGGAACTTGTTCTATGGGATCATATACATGCGGAAATACACAGACTGGATACTTCAGATGTGTAAATATAACCTCAGACACAGCCACCAATTTTGCAAATACATTTTATACGCTTCACATGCAAATACTGGTTTCTGTACAGTCAGTGAGTGGATACACAGATTTTCTTGGCACTGTGTGAGCAGCTGTTTGAAGAAATCACGGGCTTTATGCAGCTCTGATGCCCATGAGATTAGATCTAGCTCTGTCTTAGCTAAACTTACATCTGCTACATGAAACAGTACCTCCTTTCCTGATTTTTCAGTTTTCAGTGACACTATTTATGAAGATGTTAATTTAAAAATGCAGATCAAAACGTGAAATTTTAAAAAATAAAAATGCAATAATTTCTACTGTTACTGCTTTATGAGTTCCCCTATATAAATATTCCTTGAAAAGAACAATATATAGCTATTTGTTACCTATATTACAGCTGTATCAAGAAATACGTCACTTAAATTTTGCTCTTAAATTGCTCTGTTAAGCAAGGATATGAGTTTCAATGAAGAATATGAGCCTGACAAGTAATACAGGCATTATAGTAGGTTTCTTTTATTTTATTTATTCATTTATTTATTTATTTATTAATTTATTCATATAATTTCATTTATAGCAGCACCTGTTAGCTATGACCCACAGAAATATCCTTTATTTAAATACAAGATATAAGTACGCAGCTTCTATTAAGTCACTGCAACTAGTAAACACAAACTGAGAAAATATATTACTGGAACTAGTAAGAATGATACATTCCTCAACAGTGCCACTAATTATTTGTTTAAAAGTGTCGGGGCAGACAGCACAAAGATTGCCTGAGCTTGAAATGAAAGGCAGTTCCCCACGCACCAGCTGGGATTATCCCGCACAGGTCACATAACGGCTCTCGGAGGAAGTTCTGTGCCTATTACGGGTGTAATCACATTTTCCTGTTTGTTCATTCTTATCAGGCTTTTCTCCCTTCCCTAGCTCCTGTAAAAGCACCTACACAAACACCCAAAGGATACCTAAACAGCTGCAAAAATACAAAGATGTTTGTCAACGTGTAAATTTCTGCCCATCAGCGGTCAGAGATACGCTGCACAAACCTGATGTCATTCATTACTGAGAACTCTGATGGAAGCTGTGATTACTGGGAAAACTACTATGTGCAAAATATTTTCAAATTCAAAACAGAAAAAAAATACTGTCTGTCGCTTCTAACTCAGTTTTTCATCTCTTCTTATGGAAAAAACTTAATAAATCAGCTTCCAAAACTGAGGACACTTTTAATGTTCCTCAGAAAAATAACGTGGCCACTCAGTTTATCTATAAATTGGGTCACTCAATACGTACAGGCTCAGGACAGAATTCCTAAGTGAAGGTATAAGTCATAAATATAGAGAAGTATAAAGAGACAGGTTTCTCTCACATTGAAATATAGGCAATAATAGAGAATTTAAACTAAAGCACTGCACTCATAGACTGACAGAGTCCTCCTGTAGCACTTGTTCCTACGCTCCTGAAGGTAAAAGGGTGTTTTGCCGTGGCCTCTCAGGGACATAAAGTTTCGTTCTCAGAAAGGAGGGAAAAGGCTGGTGCTGCTTACGAACTACTCCATACTGAAAACAGACAGCACATCTGCCAGAGAGGACAATGACAAGGACAAAAACATATACAAAGAACCACGTATGGAAAAATCACAAGCAGTTTTTTGAAGGGAAAAAAAAAAAAGCATTTAGGTGTGCTTCTTTTTCCTTTTCTTTTTATTCCTTTTTTTTTTTTTTTCCCCCCTCCAGTTTGTTATTACGATTTGACTCTTGCAACATTTCCTTTGGAAAAATACAGCATTGCCGTGGCCGGTCTATCTTCTGGGCCCCATGTCCCCTCACAGCCTTGCAGTTGCTCTTCTGTTTCAGGCAGAGCACGCACCCCGGCAGCCGCCGCCGCCGCGCAGCGCTCGTGAAAATCACGCTGCCGCCCGCCTCCTGCGTGCTAAGATAACGTGCCACCACCTCTGCGACTGAAACTCACCTCTTGATCATTTTTTTTCACATATATAACGCATGTAAACGATTATAGATGGCAATTATCTCAGGATGGGATTCCTCGGAAATGCTAAATACATCACCCGCGGTCTGGGTTCCGCTGACGGATCAGTTTTATGCAGTCTCCAGACCTGTTCTCACATTTCCAGGTTTGTCTGTAAACCAAAACACAACAGTGACAATTCCAAGTTATTATCGATCCAGGGCTGGGTGAGAGCAGTACAACACTCTGAGAACAAGCCACCACCGGTGCACCTGGATTTGAACGCGCTCTGTCTGAAATAACCAGCCTGATCTCCAAAACGTAACTGCTTTGTCCACATATTTTGTCAGATACGAGCTGACAGTCATGGAGAAGTAAAAATTACAACTGGAAAGTGTAAATGTAAGAGCCAATAGAACTTTCACTGTGCCTGTTTTTAAAACATCTACTACAGGAGTTTTATGTGAAGTGGTAGGACATCAGTCTGAACTCTGCGGGTAAAATGCACCCGAAAGTCAAACCACGGTGGCTTTTCCAAAAAAAAGCAAAATCCTGCAATGCTGTAAAAAGCTGTAGCGAGGGACATCAGTGAATATGCATTTTCTGACACATACAGAAGTGACAGAAAAGTATTTGTCTTCAAGGAAAATACAGTAAGCAGAACAATCTGGGTGTTCTGATGCACTACTCCTTTGGTCTTGCTCTACGAAATTTCATTTTCTTGCCCTCTCCTATGCTATGTGTACTTCGAATGGCATTTGCCTGTATGGACACATTTACACAGCACGTGGTTAGGATCTCTGAGATTAAAAAAAAAACAAAAAAATGTTGTCTGCGTCATTGCTGTGGATCTGAAAGAAAAAAAAACCAACTGGGCACTGATTTACCAGTAAAGCGCAGCAGCAAAGAAAACTTGTGACCCTCTGTCAGCACAAGCCAAGGTGTGGAAGGCGGCTGCGTAACGCCTCCAAGCAGAGTGCTACGGAAAGGCACTGCCCCTCCTTAAAATGTTTGTTTCTGGGTAATTCACTTGCTGGTAACACTCTATGACCTAAGACAAATACTCATTCAGACGAACAGGGTATGTATCCATCAGCGCGACAAAAACACCACATAGAATTTCAGGAAGACGGCAAACAGCCCAACCCTAGAGAGGTATCAAACTGAAAAACACAGTACAAAATAAACGGCGTTTTAAAAACTCATTGGTAATGTGGTAATAATTAAAGCAAAATGTATACTGACATCACTGTGCTACACTCAATTTTTTTTAAAGTCACCAGTAAGATAATTACTCTTCGATTAAACTAGAAATACCTGCACAAATTCGAAATGCTACGGCATAGAAACTCCATGCTTTCTATTTCTCAAGAAAACTGCAGCCCAACGAATTTCGAGCAAATCTATCAGGATGTATAAATAATAAAGGCAGGAAAAATATTTCCATTATTGTTCACGACTGGAACCACTGGGTTGAGGCATGGCCAGGCTCAGATCAGAAAGGAACAAGATTTGCCAGGAAGAAAATATTCCGAGCCTCAGCGTCCTCCCTAACACGAGGTTTGAGACTCGAAGACGTGCTGGGCTGAGGCTGAGTCTCTGAGTGTGACATCTGTTCGTTTCTGAGAGGAAGAAGATTTGCTGTGTGCAGCGAGGAGAGGAAAAGGTGCTGAAATACCACATATCTCTTTACACTAGGAAACCCACAAAATATGCAAAATTAGATGGGTGGGGGGGGGCGAAAAAAAGACTTTTTTTCCCAGATGCAGCCTGAAGTGAAATAAGTGAAAACCTATGCCTTCATGTAACGGTGCTGCTCTAAAACTGAAAAGAGAAATTGGACGATTATAGGCAACTATACAAAAGGTTTTTAAGTCATTTTGGAAGGCAGATGAAACCAAAACAGTATCACATACTAATGAAAATTATTCCCTCAGGTACTTGTTCACGTGTATTTTTGCAGCTGCTTAAGAGACAAAAGATACTGATGCAGCAGTCATTTCTTAAAGAATTTTAAAGCTGTATGCATGCTGACTCTTAAAATAGGATACAATTTCTCTTAGTTCAGGGATTATAATCTGTTATTTGGGCTTAATTCATCTCTGTTTTAAGCATTTCCTTGAAAGAATATCAAACTACAGAAGAACAAAACGAGGAAGAACGAGGGGTTATGGAAGAGTTTGGAGTTTGAGAGAGATGATTTATCATGTGACAAAAAATGTTCTTGAAAATCAATAATAAAGTCATTAAACAAAAACAGTATTGGAAAACTGCTAATCTTTTAAAATTAAGGGATTAAAAAAAAATTATCATTAATGATCTATTCAGAGATTCAATACAAACAAAACATTCAATGCAAACCAAAGTTTCTAACTTCTTCCACGAACATGCGAGAAGTGGCAGCAGTAAATCAAAATTAAATATTCTGACAGTGACTGCGGCTGTTTAACGATTACTTTACGATAATCAGTCTGGGAACACAGACAGCTTCATTCAATAAAATAAAATATAAACTTGAAGGAAATAAAGAATTTAAGCTACAGGAACTCAAAATACCAGTAATTGAGTATTTGCTCAGACTCTGCCCACATTTCCACCTCCCCAGCAACATGTGTTGCCTCCCACAGGGTGACCAGAGCGAGGCAGGCACGAAGAATTAGCATTTACTCCGTAACTGTTTTTTACGTGGCTGAGGGTGCACAAGGGGAAGAACTGGACCAGCAGTAGCATTCCGGGTTATTTGTCACAGGAAAGGTGCCTTCTTATCACTCCATCGTCTGGCAGAAAGACTAAAAATTCCCCTGTTGCTATTCATTCCTGAGATAACACCTTTGGAAAAGTGGAAATAAACCTCATTAGGTAGAGAAGCAGGTTTTGTGCTGAAGTAAAGAGTGAAAGAGAAGGTTACATGGTGTTTGTATCCATGATCCAAGCAACACCTTCTCTGTAAGTAACCGAAATACTGCGTCATTCACTTTATGTGGCTTTTCATCCTAATAGGCTTTCTAATGTTGTATAAAAGCTAATTAACGCTCTGACACACCTATGAAACAGCTTCTTACTTTACCGATGGGGAAAGTGTAACCTTGTTCAAATGACTTGCCCAAGGCCATGCAAATCACCAATGAACCTGGCCTGAGACCTTGAGTTATTAAACACGCGTTCAGCTGCCTGGGACATCCCACCAGTCAACATCCCCATGGTATATCCACTATTGCATTAGTCTCACCTCTGTATGGGTGTGCAGCACAAGTGTCCAAGCACTTGAGAAAGTGTCCAAGGCCAGGTTGGAACAGGGCTTTTAAGCAGCCTGACCTAGTGGGGGATGTCCCTGCCCATGTCAGGGGGTGCAACCAGATGATCTTCAAGGTCCCTTCCAACCCTGAGAGTTCTGTATTTCTGTAAGTATCCTATATAAGCCAGGGTCTCTGGTTTGGTAAAGCAGTTCAAAGGCTTCAATGCCACTGTCATTCACCCGACACTACACTGAGAGACATCACTTCATATCACAGGGTCTTTGCAGTATGAGCTAGACAACCCGTCCTTCTTTTATCCCTGACAAGGCAACAGGCTTGGGCAGGAGTGGCTGGAGAGCTGCTCAGGCAGAGGGACCTGGGGGTGTTGGTGGACAGTGGCTGAGCATGAGCCAGCAGTGGGGCCAGGGGGACAAGGTGGCCAACGGCATCTTGACTAGTATAAAAAAATAATGCGGCCAGCAGGACCAGGGCAGGGACTGTTTCCCTGAGCCTGGCACTGATGAGTTTGCACCCTCGACTCCTGTGTTCGGTTTTGGGCCTCTCACACACAGAAAGACACGGAGGTGCTGGAGTCTGCCCAGAGAAGGACAACGGAGATGGTGAAGGGTCTGCAGAACAAGTCTGATGGGGAGCAGCTGAGGGAGCTGGGGTAGTTCAGCCTGGAGAAAAGGAGGCTGAGGGGAGACCTTATTGCTCTCTACAACTCCCCGACAGAAGGTTGTAGGGATGTAGAGACAGGTCTGTTCAAACAAGTAACAAGTGACAGAACTAAAGAAAATGGCCTCAAGTTGTGCCAAGGGAAGTCAGGACCAGGTATTAGGAAGAATCTCTTTACTGAAAGGGTTATTAAGCATTGGAACGGGTTGCTCAGGGCAGTGGCGGAACCTCGTCTGTGGAAGTATTTAAGAGCTGGGTAGACGTTGTGCATGGGGATATGGTTTAGTCAAGGACTTGTCAGCGTTAGTGAGTGGACTCAATGATCTCAAAGGTGTTTCCCAATCCAGGCAATTCTGTGATTCTGTCACTATTCACAAAACAACAGCAATTATCGCTGCTTCTGTTCCACATGAGTCAACTAAGCATCCCCAGGAACATGCACGGGAGCTTGAGCCGGCTGGGACAGCCTGGCACGCCACTCCACACGGGAGCTCTCCCGGTCTCTGCACACCGAGCGCCGGCTGCTCCCCTGCCACCGAGCTGGTGGGTACGGCAGGAAAGGTCGCTACGCCCTGGGCTCTGCAGACAATCGTCTTCAAGCATCTGGGAATGCTCAGTTTTATTTACAAGCACGGGCACAGACTGTGTTAGTCCTCCACAGGCAGAATCCTGCGCCAAAAATTTTATTTACCACAAAAGAGCAGATGAACCAGCAGTTAGTGAACAGTCTGTTAATGGCAGCATTAACAAATGTGCAGCAATGTACTTTTATGTGTCAAACCCAATTTTTGTCCTTTATGCAGACTGGTCTTTAAAACAGGTCAGAAAAAAAGGTGACCTACCTATCCTCTGAGATTTCAATACTACATCGAGGGTAAGAGATACCAGAGCCAGCAGAGAAGAAATGCTACGTGTTCACAAATTCACCATCCTGCAACCTGGTTTTAGGGACCATGCAGACACACTTTTCAGAGAATCTAGCCTGGCACCATCCACACAGCAGGGAGGAAGGACTAACTATCCTAGCGCCATTTGTGTCAGGGTATTTGCACAAGAAATATCGCGAAAAACATCACTGTACTTGTTCTTTCACCCAAATACACTCACGCAAATAAAGCCCCACGAAGGTTTGTGTAACGGGAGTCAACTTCCACGCCTTAAGAAAGAGGAAATGCAGGGCGATGTGCATCACCTGCAGCACCGAGCGACCCGGGACAGACACCTTTGCCTGCAACGCGAACAGAAACAGCGCGTCAGAGGCAGTGATGCAACAAGTCAGCTGCCTGTACTAGAAGCCCGCTCTCTGCGGAATCCTTGCCACATTTAAAACTGCTCTCCCCAAAATAAATCTCCTGAAGGAGTACCGCAGCCACATTACCCGCTCCCGTAGCAAATTCTCAGCACAGCTGTCCTTCCAGTCCCCACACCCCCATTCACACGCTGCTGCCCTGGAAGGCACTTAGAAAAGCCTGCCTCATAATGGGAATCTTTCAAATATTTACACTGCAGCTCTACAGCGCTATTACAACAGCAAGGCTGTGTTAAAATAAATTTTATTTAGGAATCTGTAAGGGAAAGCAAACAGCAGTAAACAGAAACCCACAGAGACAGCAGGCTACAACAGTATTTGAAACGACGTTTATAACACTGAAACTCCGTAAAGCGAAAAACGTTGCCAGAGCTGGACGCTGAAGCTGCAATTTCTTAAACAGAAAAACGTCAGGGTATGAATGTGCTGCGCTGCTGTGAACCAGCTAGCTTCTCCTTGCACTGACACCGGGCACAAATCCAGCGTAATTCCACGGATCTTAGCGGTGCAACTGGAAGCAAATTTTGCCTTTAGAAGGCAAGATACGAAACTTCATTTCAGCAGATAAAAAGAGGTTGGCTGGCGAGCTGTGAAAGCGGGAGTAGGAGTTTGTTTTAGTGGCCTCAGGAAAAATTCACTTAATACTTTTGGGTAATGCAAAGCTTTGAAAACCTGAATGTTTAGATGCCTTCTGAGAACTCCTGAGAGACATACAAGTGTCAACGTGCTGCTATTTGTCAGCTCTTTTAACAGCACGGCGGAAAAAAAAATTAAAAAACCGAAAGGTATCTACAAGTTATATCGCCTGGTGACATTTGTCACACGATGTCTTCTCGATCACGGTGGCAGTTACGTGAGGTGAACCTGACATACCAAGCAAACCCACTTAGGCTGGCAAAATTATTAATGACAAAGACCGGCTTGGGGGTGTGAGAGCTTGCAGCCTTGAGTAAGGAGAAGGGAAAAAAAAAAAAAAAGCCACAATCTGAAAGCGTGAAGGAAATACCTTTCCAGGAGCAATGGAGTTACAACTCTTACAAGGCAATCAGTATCTCGCAGAGTCTAGGATGCAGGTTTTTTGGCTCTTATCGCCGTCGTACCGTGTCTCTCCAACCACACGCGAAGGAAAGGGTGCGGAGGTTTCTCCGGCCCCACCGAGCGGCCTGTGCCCCCCGGCCCGGCACACGCGGAGGCAGCCGGCCCCGAGGCCGTGCCCTGACCGCGGCTCTCCCCACAGCCCACGGCTGTCGAGCCCAGACGCCCGGTGCACCCGCTTCCACCGACCCGGCCTGGCCCCGTCCCTCAGCGCCCCCCGACCAAACCCGCACAGCGCCACCGCCCTCAGACCCCCGCCCCAGCCAGGGAAGGCCCCACCTGCGGACGCGCACGCACCACCTGCCGCCGTTTCGCCATTTTTACTGTTGTTTTTTTTAACTCCCGAGCAGGTGAGGAGGTTTTTTTTTGGGGGGGGGGGAACACGCCGCTTGGCCACCCCCACCCCCCCGGCCCGGGGTCCCTCCCGGCTCCGCGCGGCCGCCCCCGCCCTCTCCCGCGCGTGCGTGAGGCGGGAAGAGCAGGGGAGGGGGTGGGGAGGCTGCGTCGCGCAGGCGCGTTGGGGCCGCGGCCCGTCCCGCTGCCGCGTGCCGCGCGCGCCCGGCCGGCGCGAGGGAGGGAGGGAGGGAGGCGGGGTGAGCGCGCGCGGCGGCGGGAGCCGCTCCCCTGGCGGCCGGCGGGGGCCGAGGCAGCCGCGGCGGGGCCCTGCGGAGCTGCCCTGCGCGCCCAGCCCCCGCCCAGCCCGGGCATTGTTCGGAGCCCGGCTCCGCCGGGGAAGTTTTGCCCTCGTCCCGGCTCCGCGCCCCGCCGGGGCGGGGCGGGGCGGAGGAGGTGGTGGCGGTGGTGGTGGAGGAGGACGGCGGGGGGGGAGCCGGGGCCCCTTTGTCGCCACCTCCCCGGCGTGCGGCGGCCGGCGGAGGAGGGGGGAGCCGGAGGAGGAGCCGGAGGAGGAGGAGGAGGAGGCGGAGGAGGTGGGGAGGGGGGGTGGGGGGGCGAGGCTCAACATGATGGCGGCCGAGGCCGGGGCTGAGGAGGGCGGCTCGGTTACCGCAGCGGGGACGGCGGGAGCGGCCGCCGCAGCCGGCGCGGAGCCGGGGCACTGCCCCGCCGTGTGCCGGGGCAGAGGGCTGGGGCCGCAGGGCCCGTTCCCGGCCGCCTCCGGCAGCGGCAGCCCGGGCGCCGGCCCGGCTTTGTGCTCGGGGCTGGGGCTGCCGGAGCAGGGCGCGGGGCCTGCCCCTCCGGCGGCGGCGGCCGGCCCGGGGCAGGGAGCGGAGGCGGCCCGGGCTGGCGACCCCGGCGCCGCCGCCTGCTTCCCGCCGCTGCCGCCGCCCCCGCCGCTCCCTTTGCCCGGCGGGCTGGGGACGGTGGACGAAGGAGACTCGCTGGACGGGCCGGAGTACGAAGAGGAGGAGGTGGCCATCCCGCTCAACGCGCCCCCCACCAACCAGTGAGTAGCCGCCGCCCCGGCGGGCCCCGCCACGCCCGGCCGCTCCCCCCCCCCCCTCCCCGCGCCCCCCCGGGCTGCTCTGCCGGAGCCCCTGGAGCGGGGCCGAGGCGCCGGCCCCCCGCGTTCTCGCCCGGTGGAAAGTGTGTGTCAAACTCGCGTGGAAGTCCCGCAGAAGTTCTGCCCGCCCGCCCCCACCTCCTGCTTTCTCTCCTCCTCCTCCTCCCCCCGGTTCCGCTCCGGCAGGAAGGTCGCTCCGCCGGGAGAGCCCCGGGGACGGGATCCCGCCGCGGGCAGGGCCGGGCGGCTGCTCCGTGGGGTTGTTTATCTTTTCTTCTTTTCTTTTTTTTTTTTTTTTTTAAGGTTTTCATAGCGATAGGGTAGGCTGGAGCGATAGGGTAGGCTGCCAGGAAGAGTGAGCTGTGCCGGTTGCGGTTTAACTACCTGCTGGGGAGACTTTTCCAGTCCCTGGTATCTCTAGTCTTCCTCAGAAGGGCCACGAACCTTATCTTATTAATTTTTTTTTCCCAAATAAAAGCTAACAAAAATGACGTCCGTGACGTGTGCCATCATTTTGAGTCACACTGCTCTCTTACAAAAATCTTAATATTTAGCTTTTCCATGTCATGTGTGAGCACAGCTGGAGTAGGGCGGTGCGCACGTGTTTGGTCTTCCTTAAAATTCAGGCAGTCTTGAAACGTGGCTTTAAAATTATTTAAAAGTAATTCTGTATTTTGAAGTGTTGGCGGGGAGGCTGCTTTTTTTTATGAGTAGTGTCAAACTGCTTTGCTGCTCAACCACTTTAAAATAAAGTTGCTCTAATTGGATTATTTTTTGTGAGAGGAGGCAGTTGAAAAGGAAAAAGCCTGTAAACCCGCAGTTGGGTCTTATTATCCGTATCCATCTATTAGGTTAATCAGGGTTGTCTTACACTAGTGGCAGACTAGCTCTGTGTTGGTGCTGTGTGAAGTAGAAGACCAGATAATGTTATGTAGTGTTCATGTAATTCGTAAATATTCTAAACACAGCCTTTGGATTTAACTGCAGGAAGCCTGCAAGTTTATTTAGAGCACTTGCAAGACTTCTGTTGGAATAGAAAATATCCCTCAAGTGGGTTTAATACTGTCCCCAGAGCGAAATTGATTCAGATGGCTTTCGTCAGTATCTAGAAGTGTGATGTTCCTAAAGTTACAGTGAGTATAGTCAATACTTCAGGGTTTTGAGGTACAGGGTGGCAGATGTTTTTGAGATTGTAGGTCAGAAAGTTAATCTGAAAACCCATCTGAATTTGGGTTCTTTTTTAATGTTCTCTCGTAATGACTCTGCTGTCAGAGAGGTAACTTTTGCACTATTTCATCTTCTTCCAGGATTTTAGGAGCCATTACAGTTGTAAGTAGGACATAAAATGTAACGTTACAGAATTTCTTTTAAATTAATCTCTCTAACCTTGGGAGGCTTCCTCATAACCCTTTATTCTTTAAATTTCTGGATTTCTTGTGGAATTCTGTAAACATTAAGGCCTTGTTTTGTGACAACATTGTTTGAATAGCCTTAAACTTGTAGAATTCCCTAATGAGCTAGAAATAGGATTAGGCAGATTTGAGAAGGAACAAGGAGGGAAACAGAAGACCGTAAAAGCAGAGTTACTTCAGAGTTGTGTAGCAAGCTGGTGAGGTGCAGAATTCTGCTCTTCTGGTTTTCTCTCTGAAAGATCAGACTGCTGCTTCTGTTTACCTCTGGCTGAGTTCCCCGGAGAACCAAGGAAAAAGACGAAAAGCAAGCTTCTTGGAAGTATTTTTAGGAAGTTGGGTAATTATTTATGAATAATTACCTGTTCGATACTTAACAATTGTCACCTCATCGCCAGTTCCGAGTGGATTTTGCAGTCTAAATATTGTCTTGTAAGTCATGTGCAAGCAGGATTGTTATCTTTCATGAAAGAGAAGGCCAGGCTCCCGACAAGGAGTACATGCCTCGGGGAAGACTGCGAGAGGCCCTGAGCTGCTTACCTTATTCACACAAAGAGGACATTGACTTTTTGCAGGACCGGGTCATAGCTCTGTAGTTAAATATTGTTCTGTTGAAAATTCTTTAGTAGAGGAGCATCTAAGATAGAAAATGCGTTTAAAAACTGATTCAGCAGTTCATACCTCCGTATAGTTCATGCTTTTGGTGTCATTTTATCCTTAATGTGTGACTTGTATGAAAAAGAAAATCAAGTTGTCTGATTAAAATAATCAGAAGCCCTTTTCTCCTTCATTCATCCCTTATTCTATACAGCACCAGTTTTTACCGTTGTCAGTTAAGCCATTTAAATTGGCGATATGTCAAAAGCAAATTGAATCCTTTCGGTCCTGCTGTTTTAATTTTGCAAGTGCCCTTTCCGTATAGTCATAGCATCTACTTCTGCTGAGCTGAACTCCTGATTTGTTACCAAAGCCAAAGATCAGTGCTATCTATCATTTTAGGTAAGGAAGGGTACGATATGGGTCTCTTAAGAGGAGTAACTGACCTTCTAATTTAAATTTGGGCTAAATTTCTCTGGTTGAAAGTGATGGCAAAACTGCTTTCCATTTGTTAAAATATGACTGCCAGCTCCGCCCTTTCCCACTTCCTCCTAATTCATTCAGTTTTTACGGGAGGCGTGCAGGACTGAACTGATGGGTAATCCCATGATTCTGCCAAATGGTTGTTTCTTTGCCTTAATGGCATACAGTATATATGTCTGCACAAGAGAATTATGAACAATCTTTACTTCTGACCTTGCTTTGTGTGATATCAAATTATTTTTGCCCCGTGTAAGAATGAAAAGGCATTATTTCTTTCCTAGCAGTAACGACTCACTAGGCTGCTTTGCCTTCCCATGGACACGCGTTGTATTTCGGGATTTACTGAATGGGTGGTTACACACTCCAAAAAAAAATACCTGACAAAAGTTGTTCCTAGTGTCATGCTTCAATCTTGGGTTTGTAAGGGTAAAATTAAATGAAGGTTTCTGCGTAAACGTAGGCAGAACTTTATCACTTTCTCCTGTTCTAACTTGTTTTGCAAATTAAAAAAAAAGGAACACTCCAAAACAAGCACAAACCAAACAAAATCCGAGTTCCCAGTTTCCAAGTGTTAGACCGTAAAGGCGTTTTTTTTAAATATGAATAAGTTTAATACCATACAGCTGATGTTTTAACTTTCACAGTAACTAACCTGAAGAGATGGGAAGTTTAGCAGATGCAAGTTCTGCACTTCCCATCAGGATGCTGTAAATAGTTTGTTCAGGGCAGTCAGGATATGTTGGCCTTTGCTCGCAAGCGCCGAATACGCTCAGTTTCCTCTTCTCCGCGCAGCCGAGGAAAGGGGCGCTGTACCTTCCCTTGCTGTGCTTAATTCTCTGGCAC
Source organism: Trogon surrucura (assembly GCA_020746105.1). Lineage (NCBI taxonomy): Eukaryota > Metazoa > Chordata > Aves > Trogoniformes > Trogonidae > Trogon > Trogon surrucura. The sequence goes on from CM036658.1 coordinate 972,041, forward strand.
TGGGGAGAGGTCTTAGCGTGTAACAAGTTCTCTTTGTTCATAGGCTCAAAATCCCCAAGTAGGGTTGATTTTTGTCTTTGATCTGGAGTGAAATTGGCTTAAGACCTGTGTATTCAGTGTGTGTGTGTGTGTGGTTTTTTGTTTTCCTGGAGCGCAGCAGCGTTGAGTTTAGATTCTAGCTTAACGTCAGGTGGGAGGCACAGGATGCTCGGGAGTAAAGTGGGCAACTGTGTGTGTTTTGGTCATTTTCTTTTGCCGTGCTTTCCATTCTATTTGCAAAGGTTGCTGACAGAGGCTGAAATAGTATAAGGAAATGCCTGTGAAATTCACTGAATGAATGGTGTTTAACTTGGTTGTCAAACGGCGGTGTGTGGAATAGTTGGGTTCTGTATTTGATTAAAAATCTTAGTTGACAAAATTATTTGAGGTCCCGTTGCTGCATTAAGGTGGCAGAAGCGTTTCCAGTATATTCCAGGAAAACTCAAATTTTCTTGTGGAGTTTTTTGAGCAGTAGTTGTCTGTTTGAGATGGAAAACGGTTGAAATTGAAAGCTGTCAACCATGCAAAATTAAATAGGTTGTGAAAGGACTGTCTGGTTGAAATAAGTCTTACTCAAAGCTGATGTATTCTTACAGTCAGTCTTGTTGCCTGTCGAGGAAACATAACAGTGAAAAAAAGAGATGGCGATAGAGAGATGGGTATAGAAATGTTAGATGTGCATGACAGTAGAACACTTTTCTGCCTGAACGTAGTGCAAGTTCTAGTTTCTTCACCTCAGTGTCGAAGGTGGCAAGTCTGGGTTCCTGCAGCATTTACTTCTGTAACTCATGAAAAAGTTGGGGTTTTTTCCTGAATAATGGCCGAAGGTCCTTATCCATGCTGGTGAATGAACCTGTCACACTGAAAACTGAATGTAAGTAATATTGGCGTGTTCAGTTAGGTACTGCATAAACAAAAAATTCTGTGTGATGTGACTCGATTTCAGTGCATGCAGTTTCCTTTCTGTTTAGCGGTCAGTGTGGTTAGAAGGCAAACTTTTCTTTTTTAGATCATGACCTTTATTAATTCCCATTCCCTAGGGAAGGGAGACACTTCATTTTTCAAAAGTTGGTGAGTAGTGTACTGGCTTGGCCTCCTAAGAAATAGACTTAAATATAAATCTGGTTTGTGTGATGTTGGAAGTGCTGTCTTAAATATTTAAAAGCATCAGAGCAAAGTCCTGCCTAACCGTGTATAGGAAGTGAAGCAGCAAACCAAGTGTGCCGGGTACATCTATAAAGGAAAGCTTCAGATGAAGAGAACTAGAGCTGCATTTGGTGCCAGAAAATGTTTGAGGAGGATTTTTCAGTAATTCAATCAATTATTTCTAGTTAACATCAGACGAGGTCATTTTGTTGAAACAGGGAATATCACTTGACCTGCACTTCATCTGCTTTCTGTTTGGTGCCATATATTGAGTGCAGGAACTTCAGTGTGGGACTGAGGGACATCTGCGGGCCTACGCTATTGAGAAGCGTAATATTGTGCCGTATTTCTGCATTTTCTTGTTGTGGTGCTTTGTGGCTGGGGAGTGGGAACAACACAAACGGACCAGTGGGGGCACGGGTCCTTTCACTGTTCAACCCTGCCTGTCGATTCAGCCATAAATTCTTAGGGCTCCTGCAGTAGTTTTCCAGTTCCTTAAATACCTTTCTCCTTTGACACACAAAAAAATAAGAGTAGGAGGGAGGGGAATGCATCTTGTTTCAACGTTGTCTTTGAGCTGCGTAGAGGTGTTGCTGTGAAATAATTCTGCATTCCTCCGGAGTGTGGGTCGGTACCAATCAGATGTTACCGGAGCTTTACAAGTTCTGTATAATTGTCCTGTTTTATGTATTTTTGAATACTATATAGAGGCTACAGGCAGTCTTTAGTGTTTTTTATTTTTACGCAAAATCTGCTGTATCATTTTGGAGCAGAACAAATTTTCTGTTCTCATGCGGGTCTGTCTTTAAGTTATGCTTTGGGTTGAGGGTGGTGAGTGGTCAGTGTGGATTTATAAGGGGGAAATCGTGCTTAATCAGCCTGACAGCCTTGAACAGTGGGGTCATTTGCTCAGGGAAAAAGGGGAAGAGCTTACCTCGGCTTTAGTAAGGCTTTTGACACCGTCTCCCATCGCTTCCTCGTGGGAAGCTGGCGGTGCACGTCCTGGCCGAAGGCACGGTGAGGGGCACCGATGACCAGCGGAACGGCCGGGACCGGCGCCTGGTGATGAGCGGCACAAAGTCCAGGTGGAGGCGAGTCACGGCGGTGTCCCCAGGGTGTTCCCGGGGGCTGGTACTGCTGAGCATTTTGATTAATAACCTGGGTGCTGGGTCAGAGCGCTCCCGTAGCAGGTTCTCAGACAACGCGAAACAGAGGAGGGCTGGCTGGAACGCCGGGTGGGTGTGCTGCTGTCCCGAGCGCCCCGGACAGACCGGAGAACTGGGCTGTGAGTGATCTGGTGAAGTTCAGCAGAGGGAACCCAAAACCCTGACACCGAGAGTGAGGAACAGCCCCAAGCACGTGCTGCGAAGCAGCTCTGCGGAGAGGGACTGAGGCGGCAGTGTCCCCTGCTTGCAGGGAGGGCTGGCAGTGTCTTGGGCTGCTGTGGGAGGGACATTGCCAGCGGCTCCGGGGAGGTGGTTCTTGCCCTCGCTCAGACTGGTGAGACACATCTGGGTGCCGTGTCCAGCGCTGGGCTCACCAGTGCAGCAGAGACGGGGACGCACTGAAGTGGGCCCAGTGTGAGGCCACCAAGATGACAAAGGGCCTGGACCGTGAGTCAGATGAGGAAGGGCTGAAAGAGCTGGGACACCAGAGGGGAGGAGGTTCGGGTGGGTCTCACCACGTGTATAAATACCTGATGGGACAGAATGAAGGTGAGGGAGCTAGACTATCCGCAGTGTTGGCCAGGGACAGGGCAAGAGCTAATGGAAACAAACTAAAAAAACCTGGAATTCCACCTGAATACAAAAAAATATTATCAAACCACGTGTTGGTTTTTGTAGGTTGTGATGGTGAAACACTGGCAGGTTGTCCAGAGAGGTTGTGGAGTCTCCATCGTTGGACGCGTTCATTACCCGACTGAACAGAGCCCTGAGCATCGGCTGTGGCTGAGCTGGTGTGAGCGGGGCTGGGGGGGACGTTGGGCTAGACGGTCCCCAGTGGTCGCCTCCAACTGAAATCACTCTGTGTACCTATAAACATACGGTTGAGATCCAGTGTTACAGAACCTGTTCGCTGAAAATTATTACTTGCAATAGACAGGAGTGGACAGGACTTTAAAGGAGAGGACGAGAAATCCTTAGGTTGGTAAAGAGAATATTCCAATATTTTCTCTTCAGGTAGATCTCATAATTTCTGCTGTAAAACCTCAAGAATTTGCCTTTTTTAAAGAAAAAGCCTTTCTAAGGTATCTAAGAGTGCTGCTTAAATATTTAATAAATTCGCCTGCGGTATTTATCTTTTCCTTCTAAGGTAGGTTTTGTTGGAATTATTAATACGGACAAATCCGTGTATACAAACCGATGGTGCTAAATTAACTTGAAGCTTACAGTCATCTTTCAGGAGCTGAGTGTTGAGGTCTTTAGGACACTGTGTACCCGGCGGTGTTCTGGTGAGTCGGTGGTCTGATTCTTGTGATGACCAGCCCCCAATTTTTGTCTTCACATTTTGTTGTTTTCAACTGCTTTTCAGGCCAACTTCATAGCAAATCAGTTCTTTTTGCTAGGGCTTCCTTTTTTGTTGAGCTGAAATAGTAGTAATTGTTCACCCTCAAGTGCTGATTGTTTTCTTTTAGTACATGTACAGTTTCATTAGAGTTAGAATATATAGAATTGTAGAACCATAAAACAACACAGGTTGGGAGGGACTTGGAAAGGTCATCTGGCTCGGCCTTTTGTGGGAAAGGGAGTGTAGCTGAGATTATCTGACACCCTGTCCAGTCACATCTTGAAAAGTCCCAGGGAAGTTTTCCTCCCTCCCCGGGGAGGTTGTTCCAGTGAATGATTATTCTCACTGTATATTAAAAAATCATTACTGAAATAATGTGATACTGCTAAGACAGCATCTGTAAGAGTCGTCTCAGAATTAATTTGTGCGTTTAAAGTGAAAAGTCATAATGAAAAATTAAAGTTTCGTTGTGCACATTCAGTTCTGTTGGACCACTTGATTTCGGGAGGAGAAGGATTTTGTCACCGCGCTACAGTGACGTCTCAGGGATCAAATGCAGGGCTGCAGTCCGTTGTCTGAGTTGTCAGAGGTAAAAGTGTTGCTTACAAAAAAATAAAAAAGATAATTATTTAGCAATTTCTGGATAGATTTTGAAAAAGAAATCCTGGGAGCAATGACTGTCCAGGTGACTTAGGCCAGGCGACCTCCTCAATCTTCCCTCACAGAGCACCTTCTCCAGCCCTTTGACCATCTCGTGGCCGTCCTTTGGGTTCTGTCCAGTTTGTCGGCATCTTGCTGGCATTAGGAGGACCAGGACGGCTGCTCCCAGGCCGTGGCTGCTCTGACTCAGGTGCAGGACCTTGCTCGTGGTTGTTAAAATTCGCACTGTTCTCACCAGCCGTTCTTCCCAGGTCTCTGTAACGAGGGTCTCCCTGCACCCACCGGTTTGGTGTCGTCGGCAAACTGGGGGAGGGTGCTTCAGTCCCGTCACCCGGGTAACTGACGGAGGCGTGGAGCAGCGTGGGGCTCCCTGTCAGTCCCGGTGCCCGTTGCCGAGTTCTCAGCGTGACCCCTGAGCCGAATTCCTGCCCGTCTCGCAGACCGCCCGCCCCGGCTGCGTCCTGCCAGTTTGTCGGGTTGGTGTCAGGGCTGAGGTTGCGGCTGGATGGAAGAGAATGAGTACGTAACTACATGGGAATAATCAAAACGTGAACAGTGTTCTGTTCAGGATTGCTGTCACTGGCTCAGCAGGGGTGGATGTGTGTGATTATTTTTTAATGATTAGCTACTGACAGATATTCAGAGATGTCTCTATGAACTTTCACTTCAAGAGCACACCACTTTCTTTTCTGGAATAGTTTCCAAAACCTATCTGGGTTTAACCAACCCTTTTTAATCAGCTCATGAATCATACAGTAATTCTGTGTAGTTTTTGTAGGAAATTCTTTAAAATTTTGGTGTCTTTTTATTTTTGAAGGCCACATCTTACTTTCCTTAAGTTATGCATGTGTATGTAAATGTTTACCTTTATGTAGGACATGCATAAGAGGATATTCTGTCTCTGGTTTACTTGCTGGGTTTCATGTGGCTATTTTATAGATAAATTGCATCAGTTTTTCTGTATATAAAATCTAAGAGTAAACATAAATTGATTAATTCTTTTTTTACACTGCCTTTTCTTAGTAGAATAACATTGGACAGCATAAGCTCGGATGCTTGCTTAATTTGAAAGATTGAGGAATCGCTTGGATTATTTTGTTCCAAGCTAGACCTGTTCACCTGATGTTTTTTCTTGTATAGATTTTTGAACTCTCTGAGCATCCTTGGTGAGATTTTATTTGGGGTTTTTCCACTCACTGGCAATAAAAAGGATGCTAGAGAAATGTCTTTATTCCTCCAAGAGCGAAATGTTCCCAAGCCTCTGCAGTAATCACCTTGTTCTGTATTCAGGTCTAGAACCAATGGGTTTTTTCGTAGTTGCATCTTGCGTGACACTGTTGGATTTTTGGAGTGTGGGTTGTGCTCTTTAGCTTGCATTCCCCCACTGGTGTTCCCAGTCCACGTGGGAAGTATCGGATGCCTTTTTTCCATTTGGGTGTTGTACCTGTCTTGGATTTCTAGGGTATGGCTGCCGGGGTTTTCTTGTTACAGAAGCAGTTACCTACCCACGAGCTCGATGCACCTCTCTAGAGGCATTCCAGCTTGCAAGAGGAGGTGAGACTGGAGCACAAAGCAAAAACCTCTGCTTGGTTAGAGCGAGGTGGGAGGAGGAGGGAAGTGAAGGAGTCTCTGGTATGTCCAATGAAGTTAATGGCACACAAGATGAACAGCATCTTAGAAATTCTTTAATTATTGCCAAAGAGTACCTGCTGATTTATGTGGCAGTATTAACATCTGTTTCTGCAGTAGTTGCTCTTAGTTCAAACAGCAGGAGGTGTGTTTTTAACCTGAGGGCACAAGTAAGGAAGCATTTAAAAATTGGAAGTTTCTTCCTAAAAACTTTAATGAGTTCCAGAATTCACTTCCTAAACTTAATCTCTCGGTCAGAGAGCGTAGGACGTTTCAAGAGCTGGTTTTTTGAGCCCGTGTAGCTGTATTTCACCTGCTTACTGGTGGCTTTTGCAAAAATGAGCTGGGCAGTCACTCTGCAGTAGGTACGTGTCGGGTAGGGTTGTGCCTGTGTTGGATATTACACTGTTGTCACCACTCTGGCTTTTAAAGCTCGTGGCGTTTGTTACACCATTTGAAACTTGCAGAACCTTTCTTCCCCTACTGAGGTTATTTCAGTGTATTCCTTCTTGACTGTAAGCTTATAAGGCGTGCTGAGGTTTTTCCATTGATTTGTTCTGGCCCAGAGTTGATGTAAACTCTGCTGGAAGGGTTTTAACGGGTTCTTTGGAGGTGTGTGCCGAGTGCCCGTAGGCTGGGCTTGATGATCTCCGAGGTCCCTTCCAGATTCTGTGACGTTACACGTTCGTTGTCTGGTCCCTACTCCTGACCTGCAGCACGGTTCAGTTTTCCACGTGCTGTTTCTCATGGGTTTTGGAACGGTCAAGTGAGAAAAGCAGGGTTACTCTTCATTGGGCTTGCATTCGTTGAGCTGGCCTTCTAGGAAAATCCGTCGGGATGCCAAGGGACAAAACCCGCTCCCTCCCTTTCCTAGAAGCGTGTGTGACACTCAGTTCCACGCACACAGGACATACCTTGGCTCCAGGTTAGTTTCAGCTCTTGTTCCGTTATCTTAAAGATGCGTCCAGTGTAGCAGCTAAGTACTTGCACAGATTTTTCTGTCGTGTGAAGAACTGGAAAGTCTTGATCAAAAGTTGGTGACTACTGGATGGTAACTGAGAAGGGCCTGAATTTAGCAAGGTCCGAGTGAAACTTGCTGTAATGTCATCTCTACAAATAACGCGCATAAAGGAAATAATGGAGCCTTACGAATCTGATGGATGGGGGATGAAGTGTTAAAAAGCAGAATCTGGATAAAAATGGTAAAACTAAGAATGCATTTTAGTCTGGGAGAAGCTAAGGCTGAAATCAAACGTGAACAGTGGAGTGTTAAGTCTTCAGATAGAAAGCTTGAGGGGACTAACTTAACAGGATAAGAAGAAAAGAGTAAGAATACAGTGTACTTTGTTGTGTTTGGGCTTTTTTGTCTTTTTTTTCCCTCAGTCTTCATGAAACTGTACTTGAGGTTTCTTTGTGCCATTTGAAATTGAGGATTTTTGCAGTTCATGGTAATCACCTTTGCTGTCTGGTGCTTCTAATGGGAACAGAGCTCGTGCAGTCTCAGGAGGCAATTCGAAGAATCTGTCACCCTAAGGCAGTGACGGATCCCGTGGCAGGGGAGCTCTGGCCGACCCCTCGAGGTTCCCCGTTCCGAGGGGCGCGGTTGGAGCAGGAGGATGTGGCCGAGAAGAGCTTTGAGTGAAGGGGATGCAGCGTTTGACGACAGTTTTTGCTGTGCACCGTAGCCGTTCCTAGATGGAAGGAGAGAGGTCTGCAGCGATTATCGACATCTACATGTGTACGAAATTGCTGAAAAACACTCTTGCTCCCCTTGAGCGCTTTCTCCTGCGCTCCCTCCTCCTTACCCTGCTGTGTTCCTCAGTAAGAACTGAAGCAGCAGAATCCCTGAGCAGAACAGCAAAGCTTCCTAATATTTGCTTTTCCCACGTGTAGAAAAGGGAATATGTAAATGAAAGGACTTGGTTGAACAACGTGACATGCTTCCACGCGCAACAGCAGCTGCTGATTTCCAGATGGTAAATTCACCATCTGCTGCCTCTTTGTGAGTAGCTTGTGCCTTGCCTGGACCTTGTGGTGTGTCCTTGTCGGGGCCCAAAACTCCTGTTCCTGTACTCTGAGCTTACTAAAGGGATGCGATGTAGTTGCATTTCTGCTCAGAGTAGGGAGAGCTGGGCCTGGTGAGGCTGGTGTGACTGGGTGTCAGCACCTCCCGTGGAGCAGAGGAGGCTCAAGGAGCCCCTGTGTGCAGTCCGGAGGTGACAGCTCGAGCTGCAGTGCTGCTCCTTTTCACGAGGTTCGTGATGTCGTTGATGTTCGTGAGGTCGGTGATGTCGTCGTGTCTGTGTTCTGTTTGCTGTGACGAAGATTGTGGCACCTAGGGTTGGGGTTTTGAACATGCTGCTTTTGATTGGAGCTGGCAGAGGGGAATATCTCCCTGCACAGCTCCTGACTGGTTGATGAAACATGGAAACCTGTTGTTCTCATGGCAGGTAAATGAAGGTTGCAATTTAGGTAACAGTTTTGTAGAGGTTTTTAAGAGCAGGTAAATGAGTGGTCATGGAAACAATCACTTAAATTGTGGTGTGTAGTTGGTAAGACGTTCTACCATTGAATCACTCGTGTAAGGTTCTGCTGCAGGGCTACTTGCGTTCTCTCTTCTAATATATCTCATAATAGCGGTTGTATTGCCAGGGCACCAGCTGTGATTCAGAGTGTCACTCGGTTAGGTGTGCTCGAAACGCTGTGGAGACAGTGGATTGTCAGCATTTACACACTCGCCAGGTTAGCGCTGGGAATACAGAAGTGTTCCTGCGTCGGGCGAGCAAGCGGGCGGAGGTGGCTGCCGGAATAGATGGGGATCTTGTCTTTGGCAGTGACATCAGGTGGCAGTGAGTGACAGCTCGGGTGCACGCGTTGGGTCGGTCACAGCCGCGGGGCAGCTCTGTACTCAGGAACAGCTGGGCAGGTGTTCTCTCCCGTCCAAACCCCGGTTCTTCTCACGAGACTGGCGGCGCGCTGTGGGTGGGACTGCCCCGCACCTCTGTGCGGAAGCCGTGTTCGATGTAAATCGGGAGATCTGGTTAAACGTTGCTCCTGGCTATGAGCACATTACACCTGTAGGTGTTACAGTGGCAAATGCTGGAGCTGGTGGTGTTGACCTGTAAAATTTGGAATGTTGCAGAGCCTCTGAAGAGGGAAAGGTAGATTCTTGTGATGTATTTGGTCAGAAATGCTCAACTCGAGCTTCAGTGAGATCCTTGATTGAGGGTCAAGGCCAAAGGGTCTGGGACTTCAATTTTGTGATACCCTGGTCCTGTCCTTCAGAGTGTTCTGCACCCTTTACTCTCTGGTGGAATGGCAAGGTGTAGGGCAGGTTCTGTAGTTTAGTCACTTCTGCTGTACTTTTTTTGGATAGCCTTGAACATTGGATGGATCTTCCTTTATAGCTGACAGCACGTCACAAGTGATCGTAACGTTTTTCACTAGCATAAATTTGTGCTCAGTACGTTAGCCAGTATCCACACCAAAATTGATCTATGGATGTACTTCAAAGCAAAATTAAATTAGTCTCATAACCTTTTAATCCAAGTATTAAGAAAAAAAGAAAAGGTGGTGCCACTCTTTAGTTGAGCGCTTGGTACCCTTACATCAGACTGAGCAGTGCAATTTTGGAAAATAGTCTTTACTGTTTGCTGTCAAACTACTTGAAGGTAATTACGCGAAGTTGCAGAGTGCATCTTCGTGAAATACTGGCAACGGGTGATGGCTGAATGAAATATGAGATGAACTTCTAAAAATGAGGTCTTTCAACAGTCTTGTGGTGTACATTGCTTGAATGAAGTGGTTCTGTCAGGTGGTGAAAGCCAGCTCTCTGGAAAAGTGCCGTTATTTCTTGAGGAGAATTTTGGAAATTGTATTGCTGTATTAAAAGCTTGCACTTAAGAATGTATTCTCTTTTTAAAGATGTGTGCTATCTGTAGAGGCTTCCTGATGATACCACTTAGCTGTCTTCTGCTCAGTGTTTATTGTTTTGCTGCTATTTGTATCTTCTTCCCAGTTGGTAGTTAAAATCCGTGCTAATACTTATTTCTGTAGCTAGTGGCATAGAGTAATTTGTACATTACACTGATGCAGAATGAGCTGTAAAATACAGCGTATATTATATCAGCTGTTAATACTTCAAATATCTCCTCAGTGACACTGAATTTAGTTGCACTTAGAAGTTTGTGATACCAAGAAGTCACAGTCCCTTATAGAAGTTGCAGATTTCGTTTGCGAGTAGTTCTGGCTTCTTGATTTGCTTGTGTATTTATTTTAATATTTTTCAGTACTTTGCATTAACCCTTTCACCTTCCCCTTTCTGAAAGCGTGCCTCCGAACCCATGTTGTAACTCTCGGTAAAGGTTGTTTTTCAAGTGGGTGATAGGAACAGATAAAAGCTTATTGAACCTGTTGTTAGTTTACAATACCCTTTGTGGAATGCTGATTTCAAAGTATTTCTGGATCGGGAAGGTTTCCTGGCTCTCTGGGGAGCTTGGTGCAGTGTCACTCTGTCCAGAGCAGCAGAGCCCCGTGGTGATGCGCTGGGGGGGAGCCAGGTTTGCCAGGGTGAGCAGTGTCTGTACTGGTGCAGCTTTCGCAGCAGCACGTGTGTGCAGGTACACACATAACGTTTATCCGTTTACTCTTTTAGTTTTTCATTCTTATAAGAGTTCTCTAAACTGGCCAGGTTCTATCAACAGCCCCAGCTATTAATTATCTTTTTTTTTTGGAACTGTCATCTGTGCAATTTTTTTGTACTCGTGCGTATGTTAATTCAGAAAGGTCATTTTCGTATCGCTTCCAAAACGCATTTTCATAACTCTTGCAAGACGTATATAACTCTTAGAACTAAGAAGTTCTGTATTCGCACTGAAAATCAAGATCAAGCGAGCTTTTGCCCTTCTAAGAACTTAGAACTTAGAAGTGGTAAAAGATTTAAAATGTCTGAAACAGGGGCTGTGTGGAAGCTGATGTTTTACCGAGTGTGGAAATTAAAGGTTGAATTAAGCACAGTTAGTTGATGGGTGTAGAGCTGGTAGATTATTGCGGTACGTAGCTCCAGAATGTGCTGTGAACACGATGGGAGCAATGCCTCACTTTATGTTTGAATGGCACTTTCCGTAGCTTTTTTTTCCCCTTTTTAAGCCTAATACTTGATCATTCTGAGTAGGACAAGTGCTCTCACGAGAGCTGTGTACATAAACTGAGGTAAGGCAGATGAATGCTTGAATGGTGACAGTTCAACCTTTGCTTTAGGCGGAAGCATCCCTCGGTCACCTTCTGCAGTCGGTGGTTTGTCACCCTTCTGCGCTTGCTTTTACTCGGTGGGTGCACGCTGTTGTTAGATCTGGCTGTTTTGGGGCTGGACAGCGACGTGGTTGCTGCTGCCACTCCAGTGCAGAGCAGACTTCCCTACACCAGTGTCTGTGTCAGCTGAGAAACAGGTTGTTACAGTTCTCAGCTTGTGTGTTTTTGGAAAATCCAGCCTGAACTGAAGCCCGTAAAGGCTTAAAATAGAACAGTCTTCCGGGTCAGATCAGTCGCCTGGATCTGTTTGTTTAAAAATGAGCAAGTCGGGGAGGAGAGAAACACCAATGATGTGTATAGACCCCCTGCCCCTTGGGGTGACTTGCTGGGAGAAGCAGGTTTTCTGAAAAACTGTTTTAGGAATATTTGTTTGCTGGGAATAAGTGAACTGGGAGGTTGAACACGCAGAGATGTGATAACTCTGGAACAAAGGTTTGGGGTCACATCATTTTGACTGAGAGCTTTGTTAGTTTCATAGGTCTCTTCTGTGTGAATAAAATACCCCATAAATTCTAAGGACACCCATTGTTTCTCTTTTTCAGGTGGTATCATGGAAAACTCGACAGGACGATCGCAGAAGAACGTCTTCGACAAGCGGGAAAACCTGGGAGTTACCTTATTCGAGAGAGTGATCGGAGACCAGGTTCATTTGTGCTTTCATTCCTTAGTAAAACAAATGTCAATCATTTTAGGTGAGGATTAAATGTTTTATTTTTAAATACTCTAATCTGTTTGCTTTTCGTTGTAGGACACAGTAGAAAATGCACAGTTAACAGTCATGGTATTATAATTCAGTATTTTCGATACTTAATTCTTGCATGGTACAGCTCTTTATTTGTGTTAATTTAAAACCTGCTGCTTAAAAATTGCTTCATGAGCTAAAGAACTGAAATGTGAGGAAGCCAACAGCATCTCAGTAGAGAAGCCTGTCTAAAACAGTTTTCCGTAGACTGAAAGCAACCTGCAGGTTTCATTAGTCGAGCAGATTGTTGTGAGCCGGCTCTGTGGTAGTGACTGTAGCTCATGGGACATACTTAGAGGGGTAGCACGTCTGGTTATTTCCTTAATTTTGAGGGACCCTCCCCCGAAGTACCCAAGAAGAGACAAAGAGGTGATATATTAATAATCTGAGGGTTTGCTGGGAACAGCTCTCAGCGTGTGTTAGAAGTATTTGTTCTAAATACAAGCAGCTCTTTAGCCAAAGTTGTGACTTTGGATTATTTTACCGTCGGCGAACTGTCCATCAGTAAATTCATGTATTCTGCAGTGTAAGCGAGATGTGTTCTGAGAAGAGCATCAGGGTTAGTCAGCAAGCAGAGAGTGCTGCAGTGTGACGTTCGCCTGAGCAGAAGAGGAAAGCAAATGTTTCTTGAGCAGCCAGAAAATCTTTGTCAGGTGTCTGGGCAGCAGCAAACGAAGAGCAAAGCCGAGTCTTCAGCCTCTCAAGTGGGGATCACCCAGAACACCGACCCGCGAGCCTCCGTGCGCGTGCTTTGCCGTGTGGTGGAGCGCGGCTCAGGGGTTTTGATCTGCACTGACGTGGGGGTTAATCCTCTCAGGTGCAGGCAGCACAGCACACGGAGGGTGTCTCGGGCTTGCCCCTTGCCATCCGAGCCATCGGTTTTGGTTTCTGAGCCGCGCTGGCGGTGGTTTGGGAACTGGTCACTGTGCAGCAGTAGCAGGGAAGTAACTGTGCTACTGCTTACTCTCTCGTGCTGTTGGGGTCCTGGATTACTTCTGATTAACTTCCTTGAGAGGAAGCAAACAGACATAAACAAGAAAATGCACAGGTCTGTGCCACTGCAGTGTGACCTCTGCTGGTTTGTCCGTCAGATTTTTGAGTATCTAACAAGGGTTTCAGAATAGGCATTCCAAACCAAGGCTTGGGAAAATGGGTCTTCTCTCATCTGCCCATCCGTAAAACAATATAAGCAAATAAACTGTAACAAATTGCTGCATAATGCCCTTCCCTCTCCCCCCCGAAAAAAGCAACCCCAGAAGGCTAAATGAAGATATTTCTGAATGTTAAACTTACAGAAATTTCCATCCTAAGTGGGGGAAGGTTTAGAATTAAACTTTCATGGAAATTAGCTTCCTGGTAATTTATTTTGAAGATGATAAACATACGTTATCTGTCATGCTAGAAGGCAAACAAGGTGAGGGCTGTTGAAGCTAACTATAAATTATGCTTTTCAAGCTCTTGGTGGTTTTGAGCTTTTGAAAATTTAGAACTGGTGAAGGGAGTATCAGTGAATGCTACAAGTTCTTTGCCTGAGAATAGCTTAACACTGGGGAGAAGGATTCTACATTAAAAGGACCGAAAAATATTATCTCTGCTCTTGTTTCTTAAATTTTAGCCTGTGGAGGACAGAAGGAGAGTTCGAGCAATTCTGCCTTACACCAAAGTGCCAGAAACTGATGAAATAAGGTATGCTTTGACAGCAGTGAAATTCTCAGGAGTATTTGTAAATACTGATTATTAAGTATGTGTGCATATGCAAATACTGTCCGGTTGCCTGTTGAACTTTATGCACTTGGATTAAAAGATGATGCCTCTTTGGTTTTGGTTTTTTTTGTGTGTGTTAGAACTAGTCCAGCAGAAAAGGGTGCTGGGCTGGGCGTGAGCCAGCAGGGTGCCCAGGTGGCCAAGGAGGCCAGTGGCATCCTGGCCCGGACCAAAGCCAGGGTGTCCAGCGGGAGTGGGGAAGGGATTGTCCCCCTGTACGTGGCGCTGGTGAGGCCACAGCTTGAGCGCTGTGTTCGGTTTGGGGCCCCTCATGACAAGAAAGACAAGGAGGTGATGGAGTGTGCCCAGAGGAGGGCAACAGAGCTGGTGAGGGGTCTGGAGAACAAGTGTGATGGGGAGCGGCTGGGGGAGCTGGGGCTGTCCAGCTGGAGAGACGGGGACTCAGGGGGACCTCGTCACTCTCTGCACCTGCCAGGTGGGAGGTGGGGATCAGTCCCTTCTCCTGTGTAACGAGCAGCAGGACAAGAAGAAGTGACCTCAAGTTGCACCAGGGAAAGTTTAGATTGGATATTACGAAAAATTTCTTCGTAGAAAAGGCTGTCGAGCATTGGAACAGGTTGCTCAGGGCAGTGGTGGAGCCACCATCCTTGGAGGTGCTCAAAAAAACACATAGACGTGGCACCTGGGGACATGGTCTAGTGGCCGTGCTGGTGCTGTGTTGATATTTGGACTTGTTGGGCTTGAGTGTCTTCCAACCTTAATGATCCTATGAGTATATTCTATGCTGTTAAGACTTTATTCTCGGTATGTTTGTTTGTATTAATTATAAGGGAAGGTGGGTGAGGCTTACAGAGCTAAAACTAATAATATTGTACTTTTGAAGTACATTTTCTAAACCACTAGATCTTTCTAGAAGAGGAAAAATTGGTGTTTGAAAGAATTCTGTGCTGGAAGGCCCCTTGTCTGTGTGTGAGATAAACGGGCTAGGATTTCTCCCCGAACTGCCACAGAACTAATTAATAGCAGATAAATAGTTTAAGCCAAACCAATTCTGACCACTAGAAAGAGAATGTGAGCACTGACTACTCATAAATGAAAAAATGAAGTATTTAATGCCTTCTTTGAAATAAGAAAGAAGGAGCAACATTAAAAAAGCTTTGCTTTCCATGTTCTAGCATTCCTTTTCTTGCCTGTTGACATGGTGACTATTTTTTCTGAGTTTTCTTTACTTCTCTTGCCATAAGATAGAGCAAGAATGATTTTCCCTTCCCTTCTCATCCCTCCCTCCTTCTGGAAAGAGTCTGCATTTAAAATGTGCAGTCTCCCATATTGTTAAAAAAAAAAAATAAAATGCTGAATCGCAGGCCTGTGTCTCATATTCTGAGACTTTCCCGATAACACGTCTGACATCAGAACCTCAGTAACTTCTTTAAGGATTGTCTGTACTTCTCCACCTTTCTGGCATTTGCACGAGATGCCATGTGGAAAGGAAACAAACCCACCAGTCCCGTGTCCATCGGAAGAGTAGGTGCTGTTTGCTTGGGGGTGATACGGCTTCCTTGGGATGCCAGAACCGTTCCTTTTCCTTTTCACATGGAAAAGTAGGAGGATTTCTAAGAGATTTGTTGTGCTTTCTGATCTCTCTAATGAGACAGTCTTGGTTTCGTAAGTTGATTTAACACACCAGTTGAACTGGGAATGGTCTTGGGCTTGGGAATATTGGCCTTGTGTCTGAAGAAGGTTGTTTGGGAGCTTTATATCCTTACCAGGATGGGAATTTATCCCAAGGTTCACAGTCCAGTCCTATCCGACCTCTTCAAAAAATTCCGTGGTGATATTTGTCTTTGGAATTAGTTTTTTCCCTAAGTGGCTGACAAGGGTGTGGTAAGACAGGGAAGGGACTCTAAGTGCATACTCCAGGTAAAGCTTCCTAGTATGTGTGAGAATAAAAAGATAGACCGAGTCCATTAAGTGCCTTATTGCACTTATCAGTGAGGAAAAAGTATTTTATTACTTTGCTATAACACAAACTGTAGAAAATTATGGCCTTTTGCCCTCTTTTAGGATACAGCAAAAATTTAAAGTTCTGTGCTTGAATTTTGAGACTCGCATGTCTAAGATAATTCTATTTTTGACATAGCTGGGACCAAAGTTCTTGCTTTGTTCCATGTCAAATGACTGTGCTCTTGAAGTTCTTACGCATTTCGGAGAACCTTCACTTGAAATATTAATGTCATAGTTAATATTTAAAAAGTTTGAAGTATTACAGTGTTAATTTCAGCCAGTCTTTTGGGCAGTGGATGTGTAGTTCTTTGTAACAGGGTTGATGGAGGGTGCTCTTGCTCCCTGTCGCTCATTCTTAGGTTTTAGGTTCAATGGCAGCCGAATTTATCCTGTGCTTCCAGTAGTGATTTGTTGGGTTTTGTTCTTCAGTTCTCACTGTTCGCTTTGTGCTCGAGTTAGTGCCTTTTCTGTTAGCTTCAGATGAGAGAAATGCCTTAGACATGTGGTGTGTGGTTTTGCACTGAGGTAGCAGCTGATGAGCTGCAGTGCTGTTACTATTTCCCGCACCCCGGTGCGTCGTCAGGCTCGGCTCAGAAGTCTGGCTGTGCTGCAGCGAAAGGTTCTCGTACGACCTGACTTTGAGATAACGCCTGAGAAGTAACTTGGGTTGACTCTGTTAGACACGTTAATGCTTCTTATTTAAGCTTGTGGGTAATAGCATGGCTTCCCTGGCTGCTGTTCTGCACTCTCGTTGTAGCGCTTCATACAGAACATAAAGAACAGATAATCCACAGGCTTTTATTATGCGAGACTAGTGTTTTGATGAAGGAGTAATATTTTCTTATAGACTATTAAGGGTGTGTCTGGTTATTCTGCTTGTGTTTAGCATTTGATCCCTCTCGATAAAAGAGAAATCTTACTGTCTTTTAATAATGTTGTGGTGTTGTTCTTGTTTTATACATCCTGAGCACATTCCAAAGTCGGCAGAACTGAGGTTGTGTATGAGATATTAAAGTATAAACAGTAATATAGAGTAGCCACTTAACGGTGAGAAACAACACGCGGTGTGATTGAGGTATCAAGTCATGCATTTTTCACAAACAGCTTTTCTCAGATACTTTGGGGAAATTATACTCGGGAATTCATTGTGTTCATTAGGCTTTGTACTGTGATGACACGTCTGATTCAAATCTTGCTGTAACCCTCTTCAGTTTCCTTAAAGGAGACATGTTTATTGTCCACAACGAGTTGGAAGATGGGTGGATGTGGGTTACAAACCTACGGACAGATGAGCAAGGTCTTATTGTAGAAGACCTCGTGGAAGAAGTGGTGAGTAATTTTTTATGTTCAAATTTCTTCAATGCTTTGAGATATTTATTTTTTTTTGTAAACTAATACTGGAATAAACCAGAACTAGTGACATTAGTTGCCTGTTTTCTAGTTATGTGCTTTTCTAAACCTAGCGAGTGGATGTACTTGCTTTAAAATAGTGTAACAAACCACTAAACCTAGTTCACTATCAGAAAAATGCTTGTTCGTGTGTTGTCCAAAGAGAAGCACGCGTGAGCGGTGCCGTAAATCCAGTAGCCGCTTTCCTGAACTCAGCTGTCCTGGTGAGGAGTCTGCTACTCGTTTAATTGCGTTTCTCTTTTATATTGGCCATGAAACATTCCCAAACTGTACAGAGTGTAATTGTGCATGGTGGTAGGTCTTTCTCCTCTTCAAGGATAAAGTGTGGGTTAAAAATGTGTTAGGGAATTAGTTGTACCTAGAAGGGCTCAGGAAGTATAAATACAACCGAGTGACCTGCAGATAATTCGGTCACTGGAGGGGAACAGATGGTTCAGTACACTTCAGAAGGGAACAAACAAACGAAACGAATTTTTTCGTTTTTTGTTTTAACAAGCTCAGCGTTGCTTTGGAGTCAGATATTATCAAGTGTTTTTGCTAATATTTTCCTGCCCAGTACGTGTGTTTTGCTAGTAGCCCCGTCTGCAGACGCTTCGTGTCGGGATGGGGATGGCCGGCGTGGCAGGAGCAGGTTGTGGAGCTGTGGACTGGTCGATCAGAGGTTCAGTCAGCCTTAGGAGAGCTGTTTGAGAAGCTGCAGCCTGTAAAGAACGTGAAGCGTGACAGAAGCAATCCTCTGAAGTAACATATTTTGGCTGAATTTCCACTTAGTAAATGAGGAGGAAACTTCTTTTCCTAGAACCGCAATGAGCCCTTTAGATGAGAAACGCCTCAGACTTCTTAATGTTTTTTTCCTACAGAAGGTCATAACCTGTGAAGTTTGTTGTTTTTAAACAGAGCTGTACTGTTGTCATGCACTTAATATGTTAATTTTCTCATTAGGGAAGAGAAGAAGATCCCCATGAAGGCAAAATGTAAGGATTTTTGTTTTGTTATTAAAAGCAATCGTAACTGTTTGTAAACTGCAGCTGTGAGATTTCCCAGCTTTTGGGAAGGTTAAAGAGACTTATTTTTTCATCTCAAGACTTTTTTTCTGTATGAGCTGCTGAAGATGCACGGATAATTAACACGGAAGAGTCCTGTAATAGGTATGCCTGTTGCTGGTGGCTTTTGCAACGTTGAAATCTTAGATGAGTCCCTGTTTGATCACTTTCAGCGAAAATATGCACAGTAGAAAACGTGGTGGCTTTTCAGAACTGAACAACTCTAAATGCTGGAGGGAGATCAGAGTGCTATGAGAAAAACTATACTATGATAGTTAGACCTGCGTGTAACAACACTTAAAGAGAAAGCTTGAGAGCTGTAAGAGTTCTGTTTGCTTAAATAATTTAAATTTTTGAAAGATGGAATCAACCGATTTATTAATCAGCAACGTGTTATTATGCCAAGCTGTCAATAGCTTGTTTTCAGAAGTAAAGATGAGTGGCCAGAAAGTTCTGAAATTATTTCTAGTGGCTTTTTTCATCCATCCTCCCGTTTGCTCATCGTGTTTGCATCTGCTGCTTTTTCCTGCTCCCCAGTTGGTGGTCTCCAAGGTGCTGGAGGAGGCCTTCCTCGGTATCTTGACAGGAGAAAGAAAGTCACTGGTGTATCCGTGTTTCTCTACTGTTTGCTGGTGTTCCAGTAGCCAGTCTGGTGGTCGGAGTGCTTTCAAGTACAGGACTTCTTACTTATTGATGGGCAAAGCAGTTTGTAGGAGATGCTTGAGCTTTGGTGCTGTCTGTGGTGGGTTTTGTGCCCCCGTAGGGATCCTGGGGAGACAGCGGCCAGAAATTATCCTCTGTGGAGAGGAGGGTAGAACTAGAGCTCGTGTTGGCCGGGTTTCTGGCTCTGAAGAAGAGGGCAGAACAAGCTGTTGGGCTGCAGCGTGCCAGCCGGGCAGACGGAG
This sequence comes from Trogon surrucura, assembly GCA_020746105.1. NCBI lineage: Eukaryota > Metazoa > Chordata > Aves > Trogoniformes > Trogonidae > Trogon > Trogon surrucura. The sequence continues at coordinate 991,162 of CM036658.1, forward strand.
GCTGGGCAGAAGCTGCTGAGCCTCTGGTAGGGCGCTGCTCCGGCACAGAGCCCCGAGGAGGCGCAAGGAGGGAGGCCGGAGCAGGTGGTGCTCAGTGGTCTGGCAAAGCTGGGTGTTCCTCCCACAGCTTCCCAGTTTGAGTTTTTGTGTACCGTGTTTGACGCTTGAGCTTTGGATTTCATTACTCGAGTGCATTGTTGGGTGATACCGACTTCAAACAATGCCTGTCCCCCGCTTAGGCAATTCGTTCTCCTCTCGACGCCGTTGGATTTCAATGTCACCTCCAAGTGCTGGACGCTTGTACTGAAATGAGTTTATTTGTGTGCCTGTCGATGTTAGTTTTTTCATGCTGTTGGTCGAACAGAGTCGTTAAGTACTGTAATCACTGATTATCTCATCTATATGTGTTAGGTCTTCTTTAAATAAAGATCAATTCATAGGTGCCAGAGCCTTGGATGTCCCCACAGCCAAAAAAAGAGCGCTGGTAGTCTTGCTTTCTAATTTTTCTCTTCATCTTTGTTAAGATGGTTCCATGGGAAGATCTCCAAACAAGAGGCTTACAATTTGCTGATGACAGGTACTTGCATTTCTGGTCGAAACGCGGTGGCGGTGAAGTGGCACAAAGCGATGCCACTCGTATTAAACCGTGGCACAACCTCGTTTTGTGTGTGTGTGCGCGTACGTGGGTGCCTTCGTCTGACCAGCCCCTGTGGTTTTACCCCAGTGGAACACCACATGGGAAGAAAACCGTTGTGGCTTTGAGTATTGAGTATATTCTTAAGTACATTTAGTTTAGTGATTTTTTTTTTTAAATGGAATTTTAAAAAATTTATATAACTGTAGTAAATTATTTTATTAATTGCTGTCTTGCTCAAAATGCTGTGAAGAATGTACTTTTATATACCCAAAGGAAAATAAATCACAAACTTTTTTAGCACTTTCATAGAGCGAATATTTGTTCAAATGAAAACATCATGATTTTTGACCTGTATTGTTAAGTAGCATATTTAAGTAATAGAATGGAAATTGTTAACTTTTGAAAAATGTGTGGTCAAACTTTTTTTGTGTGTGCCCTTGTAAAGAGGTGGCAAAGACGTGTCTAGGCTGCCACGTATACCCAAAAGATTTTGTGTTAATTTGGGGAGTTTAGTACTAGTTCATCTAGTTAAGAGATCACTGGTGTGATTTACCTTAGAGACTTGGTACTTCTTCGGGGATGCAATCCTTGCTCATTTATGGGGACATAGATTTGACGAGGACTCACAAATAACACTAACAGCAGTGATGTTATTGTGGTATCTTTTCAGTTGGCCAGGTGTGCAGTTTTCTTGTGAGGCCTTCAGATAACACACCTGGTGATTATTCACTTTATTTTCGGACCAGTGAAAATATCCAGCGGTTTAAAATATGCCCAACATCGAACAACCAGTTTATGATGGGAGGCAGATACTATAACAGGTAAGTGTGAGCGGTAAAAGTAACTGTGCATGTTTTATATTTGTGTAGAGAATTTGGATAACTTGCTCCTGGTAATCATTTACTGCTGTGATTGTAAAACCCTGTAGTTTCCTTAGTAGCACACTAACCGTTTTACCTAACTGGCTTAGTAATTTCTTTGAGCAAATTCTTAAAGCTTGCAGCAGCCCAAGCGTGGTTCGTTTCTTCTGAAGAACTGTCCTTCCACAAACCAGTCTCTCCACGCGATGAACCGTGGGTTGGATGGATCATACGTCGATTCGTAACTGAGAGAATGGTGTGTTGTCTTGGAGGCTGCTGGTTTTATCCTTGTTTATTTGAAAGGGGAAAATAAAAATACCAGCTTTATCTCTCAGACATTCCGTAGGGGCTGTTAAATAATGGCGGTGAGCATTTACAGGAGCAGGGTAGAACTACCTCCACGGCTGGAAAACGTGGTTTAACTGCGTTGTGATGCGTGTCAGCAGAGCAGATCACCTCACACTGAGTGAGCAAACTCGGGATTCTTTTGCTTTTGCCATTGCTACAAAAAAAACAGGAATTTGTCACCAGATATGTTTCCCCTGTTGTAGGACAAGGCAGCAGTACAGCTCCATGCGTGATAATCTGGTTTTCAGAGTTGTTGTGCACACAAGACTTCTCCGTAATGAAAACTCGTGTCCCTCTTTTCACGGAGGCTGTTGCCTGCCGCACAAACTCGGCGCGTCTCCGGACTTGCTCACCTAGAACCAGGGCTTTCTTCATCCCAACAGAGAGTTGCCTCTCTCTTCCCGTGTGGCTTCTGAGGAGGTAGAGATCGAGCAGCTGGTGTGTCTTGAGAAGATGCCAAGGTCTCCCAACCGAGAGTTCAGTGAACTTTTTCATAGGGCCTCAAAGGGAGGCTGGCGGGAGGCTCAGCAGCTGGACCCTTACGAACCCGTGCGTATCCCCCACCCAGGCTGCTTGAGTACCTTCCTTGCTGATCAGTCTGGCCTCCACACATCCCCACTGGAAGCCCAGCGAGCTGCAGTGTCAGCCTTTCACCAATGTTCTGCCCGTTCCCCAGCTACGTGGCTTGTGAGGAGGACGGTAGATGAGGCAGGACCTCTGCTTCAGGTGAGTTCTCACCAGGGCAGAGCAGAGCGGGAGGAGAACTTCCCTAGACCTGCATTAAGAAAAGTGTGTCCAGCAGGGCTGGGGAGGTTCTCCTGCCCCTCTGCTCTGCCCTGGGGAGACCACCCCTGGAATCCCGTGTCCAGTTTGGGGCTCCCCAGTTCCAGAGAGACGGGGACCTACTGGAGAGAGTCCAAGGGAGAGCGACGAGGGTGATCAAGGGACCTGAACATCTCTGCTGTGAAGAGAGACTGAGAGACCTGGGGCTGTTCAGCCTTGAGAGGAGATGGCTGAGAGGGGACCTTGTTAACGTGTAGAAACATCTGAGGGGTGGGGGTCAAGGGGAAGGGACAGTCTCTGCTCAGTGGTGCCCAGCAATAAGACAAGGAATAATGGGTTTAAGCTAGAACAGAGGAAGTTGCACCTCAACAGGAGGAGAAACTTGTTGGCTGTGCGGGTGCCGGAGCCCTGGCCCAGGCTGCCCAGAGAGGGTGTGGAGTCTCCTGCTCTGGAGACTTTCCAACCCGCCTGGACGCGTTCCTGTGGGGCTGCCCTGGGTGACCCTGCTCTGGCAGGGGGTGGCACTGGGTGATCTCTAGAGGTCCCTTACAACCCCCAACATTCTGTGATTCTGTGATCAGGTGATGTCAAACTAAGCGGTGAATTAGCACTACTCTTAGTAGTCCTAGATGGTTCTGCGTCATTAAATAGGATGCCTTCAGGAAGTTACTGCATTATGTAGATTATTACTCCAGAACACAGTGCGGAATTCTCTTGAATTCACTTCTGAAGAAGATTCTTTCTGTGCTGTTAAACAGAAAGCGAGATTGTAAGGCTAAGTGGCATTATGATAAAATGCTTTCAGAATTTCTCTTTTAAATGCTTTGGTGTGTAGTTTGCAGAGATCTTCCCTACTCTGAAGTAGACTCTGAGTAGCTTGAAAAGCTTTCTTTTTGTTGCATCTTTTGGAGAGTTACCACTGTACTCCTAGGCTCACATTCGGTCCAACTTAGTGTGTGCTGCAGGTTGGTAAACTTCCAAACACACAGTGAAATATGCGATGCGAGTTAATAAAACTGCAAAATGAAGGTGCTCACTGCCCAAATTTTGTGATGTCAGATCTACTGTAGAAGGCGATAAGTAAGGAGCAGGAAAGGGAATAGATTTGCAGGCTTTTTGATTCCTGTATGTGTTCATTTAGTGGGGACACCATAAGAAAGACATCTTTAAATATGTGAAAGCTTTAGTCAGTGTGGTTTTGTTATATGGAGTATTTGGAAGTGGCTGAAAAGCAACAAACACAGCACTGGATCCAGAACAAAGATAAACGAAGCGTGAATTTGTGCAAGATAATGGAACTGTTGAAGTATTTCTTGGTACAGAGTTGTGTCTTCATGGCTTACTGCAGTGTTTTTCACATGTAAGAAGTGCTGCTTCTTGTTTAAATGCCTCTGTCTGACAGCTTCCATTAACTATAAGCTTTTCTGTATTAAACTTTTTCCCTAAAAGGTCTCAAGCTATGTCCTACGAGTATTAGACTAGATCTTTACAAAATTTCACTTTGTAGTGGAGTATTTTTAACACTCTCTCACCGTTTTTGTGGTAATAATTGAGGTAATAGATAAACTGAAAGCAGTTCCTCTGGTATTTCACAGATAGCAGTGGAGCCTCTTATCATTCCACACATAAAAACACCAACGAAAGCCAAGTGAAAACACTGACTGAATACAAGGTCTGTAGTTTGGGACTTTCAGAAACCGAATTGCTTCATGCCCCTTGTTTGCAGAGTCCTGATTACAGTTATAGTCTCAATAAATAGTACACTGGGATTTTCCCCTGCAAAAGTAGGAATCTGAGGAATAGTAAGGAAACACGTTTATCAGATTCCATTTATCAGATATTTCCAGTGTCCGTACATGGGGCTGGACTCTCGATAGCCTGTGTAAGCAGGAGTGTATCTGCTTGTCTGGCAGGAGTTATTCCAGGTGGCCGTGGGGAAAGAGGTCCTCGGTACCTCCTGAGGACTTGGTGTCCTGTGCTGTGTAGGCAGACTTGCTTTTCCACCAACCTCTTCCACTTGCGTGTAAATCGCTTAATGTCTGTTGATGAGTGTGACTGGCAGGCTGTGCTTGTGGTCTGCCCTGCAGGAGTCTCTCTTCATGCCTTTGCTCTGCAGAGCAGCCTGCCTGCAGCCTTTCCACTCTCCCCCTGCAGGTCTGAATGCAGAGCACCTCTGTTGCGTTCATCGGGGGGGGGGGAGTTTTGGCTGTAGTGAAGGAACATTTTCCTATGGACTTTAGTAAAGCATTTCTCTCCTGTGACCTTTCGGTTTATTCCATGGATAGCAAAGTTACTACATTGTTTATCTTTCTACATTTCCGTGGAGAAACTGGCACAGCCTTTCCTCGGTGGTTGCACCGACCCTGGCTGGGGTGGCACTGATTTTCCTCACAGCAGCCGGTCGGGTGCCCTGATCCAGATCCGTTGCTACGACATGTGGGTAACACACGGGTGTTTGGCTCTTGCTGATCAGTGCCTGCACGGTGCTGAGGCTTTCTCTGTTCTCAAGAGAACCAAACTGACCCAAGAGCTGTGCTCAGCAGTAAAATTCGGACAGGATGTCTCGTCTTCCCGGATGAGTGCTGCCCAGACCGTGAGCATCATCTGCCTGTGAGCGAGCGCTTCTGCATCACTGCTGTCCTTCCCCACCTCCACTTACTAAACTGTTTATCTTCACCCACCAGTTTTGTCACATTGCTTTTCCTGTTTTCTTCGCGGTCCTGAGGGCTGCAAATGAGCAAGCACCGTGGGATGTCCCTCTGCTGGCCTGGAGGTCGCTCCTCCACGGGGCTCTTCGCATCCCTCTCTTCCTCCACCTTTCATGGAGTTTTGGTGGCTCTCTGTGATGCTGTGGCAGGGAACGTCCCGCGTACTGGCTCAGGCCAACCGTTCTCCTTTGCTCCCCGTTCCTTGCCCACCCCGTCCTGTCTGCAGGGTGGGCACCAGGGAACAGTGTGGGTGAAAAACAAAGCCTCAACACTGCAACGGTGCCCCAGCAGTAGACGAAACAGCAGTGTGTTATCAACACAGCGTTTCCACTGCACGGGCTGCTTGGAACACGATTAACTCTGCTGTCCCAGGCAGGCCTTGTGCAGCCGTTCTAGTGACTGCTGCGTGACATCCCAGTCTGCAGATGTGCAGCCGCTGGTCTGTGCCTTTTGCTGTGAGGGTGATCAAACCCTGGAACAAGTCACCCAGGAAGGTTTTTGGAGTCTCCATCCTTGGAGGAGCTCAGGACACGACTGGGCAGGGGCTGAGCAGCTGCCACAGCTGTCTCTGCTCTGAGCTGAGGGGCTGTGCGAGGTGCTCTCCAGAAGCGATTTCTGTGCCCGGCTGCCCTGTGAGTAACTTCCCTGTGTGTTTTTACACTGTTCTGGTGCAAGACAGCACTCACGAATGTTTGGATCTGGTGTTAGAACACGTGGTGGCAAAAGCACACCAGACCATTTCTCTGTCCTTTTCTTGCCGTTGTCTGCCTTCTTTCCAAAGTTAGACCGACGTAACAGCATTCAAAATCCCTCTAGAATTAGGAGTGTTTCTTCATTTTTGGTAAATCTGTGTCAAAGGAGAAGATAAGAAGCATTGTCCCAGTAAATAAGTGAGCAAACTTGAATTTGAGACAAGACAATTTAGTGGATGGTTGGAATTTGTTTCAACTGGTAGATGTGATGAGCTGAACAATGTGGGTTTACAGTAGATTCTTTGTCTTTATAGTGTAACAGTGTATAGAATGGAGTTGTTTAGTTCTGCTTTCTGGATTCTTTAGTTCACCCATCATCCGTTCGAATAGCTCCCAATTCACCCTCAGTATTAAGAAAATGATATTGCTCGTGATGGGGAGGTGCTTCGATAATCATCGGGGTAGCACAGACCTGGGGAGCCCAGCAGTCTCTGTGCTGAGCATTTTAAAATTACCAAAGTGACTGTGATGTAGTGTCAAGATCCATCTTTTTTTTTTTTTTGGTATATCAAACCAAGTTCAGCGTGTGGGTTTTCCAAATGCTGCTTATTCCCGTGTTCCTTCACACGTTTTGCGTAAGTAGGATCGTCGTTGCCGTCCGACATTGAGGACGACTGTGATTCATTTTCCCGTCCCCCAGATAAGTTTTGTGGTCAGTCTGATTCCGTGCCTGACGTTTTACATGTGAGATAACGGATCACTGGCGGATCCGTGTTCCGTAACGTCCTCGTCTGGAGATACCTGGTATCTCTGTGTTTGCGGTCCCCACGCGTCGGAGCTGTGTTAGTGGCAGGGAAGCGTCAGTGACCAGCTGAGCTGAGCTCACTCGCGGGAGGACGGGGCTGCAGAGCCGAGCCTTGAGTCTCCGTCGAGGCATAAAGTCCTGGTCTGCGTCGTACTTGAACTACAGAACGAGTTCTCCAACAACTGTGCTTATTCTTCGGCCTGTTTTATGAAGTTGGAGTAAAGTAAGTGCCTGATACTTGCAGTGCGGAACTCCTGTCGGCATTGTTAAGCAAGGAAGGAGAGGAGGCGTTGACGATCAAGGTATTCTTGATTTGAGCAGTAGGAGAAATTGCATATAATGCTTTTTTATGTGTTACAGGGTGTTGAAAGTGGCTATTCGAGAAGCAAAATGTGACCGAATCTTTGTTTTCAGTAGCGTGGCAATGCAGAAAACGGCTTTTGCAGATTGAACCTTGGTAATAATTGAAATGAAATGTTTGATTTTTAGTAATACTGAAAGAGAATGTTGCATCTTTCTCTACATACCTTGAAAACCAAAAATATTTGTGGGAAGGTTATTTTATTGAGTGTGCACTAGTTTGTAGCTTTAGAGCGAGAGACGGAAAAGTTAACAAAGTTGTTGTTGTGGTTTGAGCTGAGTTACGGGCGGGAAGGAAACAAAGGAACCACGTGGTCGCTCCCTCCCCCCTACCAAGAGTGAGGGGAAGAGCCCGAAAGGAGTACGGGCAAAGGCCTGGAGGGGTTGAGATAAAAACAGTTTAATGGTGAACGTAAAATGGTAACAATAACAGTAAAATAACAGTAACGTTTAACCAGATATAACGCGAGTAACATGTAAAGCGGATCTCACCACCCGAACGGACCAGAAACTGGGAAGCGCGCGCGCGCCCCCACCCCGACCGCTCCATATATATACACCCCGAGCATGTCGTCAGGATGGTATCGAATATCCCTTTGCCTGATAGCTCCTTTACTGAGAATTAACCCTATCCTAGCTGAACCCAGTACATTATCCACCCCTTACTCTATACCATCTGCGTCATGCTCAGGTCTTACACTTTACAAGTATCATTCGCTTAATCTATACACTCAACTTCCAGTATAGCCTTTGAGTTCATGGCTTCAAGGTTCCATTCGTTGTAACAGTTCTCTAGGGTAGGAGGGAATGGTGCTTGATTGTGGTATACTTCGTCCAGAACTCACGCTGTATTTTTCATGGTCTGTGTCCACGGTCTGAAGCTTGAAAAAACCGTCGTCTTAGGGAAGTCACTGGGCGCCACCTCGGGTTCCCTTATCGCTGTCCTTCCCTCGTTTTCATCGTAGTCTATCCTGTGTTAGTCTGGGTCGTTCTTACTGTAATATTAATCAACATGACACATAATAACAGCAGCAGTGATGACAAACATTGGCAGGGTAATTTATCAGTTAACGTCACATGATTTAGTCCACTGGCTATTCTCTCCCAAAGTTAAATCCCCTTGAGGTACACACCGAACATCCCCATCCTTCTGCATCACCCACCAAGTACACCCAGGTCCCTGAGCAAAAGCAACCCCACGGATGGGTTTGCCTTTGCCTGAGGCAGGGCTAGCCCATACTGTCTTCACCAACATGTTCCTCAGACGCACAACACGGACTTTATCTCCATCCACAGTAGGTGGGAGTTTTGACTGGGCAGGCCCGGCTCGATTGGAAGATCCTCTATTATTTACTAACCATGTGGCTTTTGCTAAATTTGTGTCCCAGTGTTTGAAAGTTCCATCACTCATTGCTCTCAGTGTACTCTTTAGCAGTCCGTTGTGCCGTTCCACCTTTCCAGAGGCTGGTGCATGATATGGGATGTGGTACACCCACTCAATGCCGTGCTCTTTGGCCCAGGTGTCAATGAGACTGTTCCGGAAATGAGTCCCATTACCCGACTCAACCCTCTCCGGAGTGCCGTGTCGTCACAGTACCTGCTTTTCAAGGCCCAAGATGGTGCTCCGAGCAGTGGCATGGGGCACAGCGTATGTCTCCAGCCATCCGGTGGTCGTCTCCACCATTGTGAGTTTACCTTGACGGGTTATTGGGAGCGTAATACAGTCAACCTGCCACGCCTCCCCATATCTGTATTTCATCCATCGCCCTCCATACCACAAAGGCTTTACCCGCTTGGCCTTCTTGATTGTAGCACATGTTTCACATTCATGGATAACCTGTGTGATAGCATCCATGGTCAGGTCCACCCCTCGATCACGAGCCCATCTGTGTGTCGCATCCCTTCCCTGATGGCCTGAGGAGTCATGGGCCCACCGAGCTATGAACAATTCACCCTTGTGCTGCCAGTCCAAGTCCACCTGAGACACCTGGATCTCAGCAGCCCCATCTACCTGCTGGTTGTTTAGGTGCTCTTCTGTGGCTCGATTCTTGGGCATGTGGGCATCTACATGACGTACTTTCACAACCAGCTTCTCCACCCGGGCGGCAATATCCCGCCACAGTTCGGCAGCCCACATAGGCCTACCCCTGCGTTGCCAGTTATTCTGCTTCCATTGCTGTAACCACCCCCACAGAGCATTTGCCACCATCCACGAGTCAGTGTAGAGATAGAGCACTGGCCACTTTTCCCGCTCAGCAATATCTAAAGCCAGTTGAATGGCTTTTACCTCTGCGAATTGACTCGATTCACCCTCCCCTTCAGTGGCTTCAGCAACTTGCCGGGTAGGGCTCCATACAGCAGCCTTCCATCTTCGATGCTTTCCCACAATGCGACAGGACCCATGAGTGAACAGAGCGTACCGCTTCTCATCCTCCGGTAATTCGTTATATCGTGGGGCCTCTTCTGCACGTTTCACTTCCTCCTGCTGTGACACCTCAAAGTCCTTGCTTTCTGGCCAGTTTGTAATTGCCTCCAGAATTCCTGGTCGATTAGGGTTCCCCATTCGGGCCCGCTGTGTGAGCAGTGCCATCCATTTACTCCACGTGGCATCAGTCGCATGATGTGTAGATGAGGCCCTCCCTCTGAACATCCAGCCCCAAACTGGAAATCGGGGTACTAAAAGGAGCGGTGCCTCAGTACCAATTACTTCTGAGGCAGCTCGGACTCCTTCATACGCTGCCAGTATCTCCTTCTCAGTGAGAGTGTAGCGGGACTCAGATCCTCGGTATGCCCGACTCCAAAACCCTAAAGGTCGGCCTCGGGTCTCCCCTGGTGCCCTCTGCCAGAGACTCCAGTCAGGGCCATTCTGCGCAGCTGCAGTGTAAAGCACATTTTGAACATCTTGTCCTGTCCGGACTGGCCCAAGAGATACTGCACGAACAATCTCTCGTTTGATCTGCTCAAAGGCTTGTTGCTGTTCAGGGCCCCATTTAAAATCGTCCTTCTTCTGGGTCACCTGGAAAAGAGGGCTTACAATCAGGCTGTAACTTGGGATATGCATCCTCCAAAACCCCACTGTGCCTAAGAATGCCTGTGTCTCCTTCTTACTAGTTGGTGGGGACATCGCTGCTATCTTATTAATCACATCCATCGGAATCTGGCGGCGTCCATCTTGCCACTTTACTCCCAAAAACTGGATCTCCTGCGCAGGCCCTTTTACCTTACTACGTTTTATGGCAAAACCAGCTTTCAGAAGGATTTGAATTGTCTTCCTCCCTTTCTCAAAAACTTCTTCCGCTGTATCCCCCCATACAATAATGTCATCAATGTACTGCAGGTGTTCCGGAGCTTCCCCCTGTTCCAGTGCAGCATGGATTAGCCCGTGGCAAATGGTGGGGCTGTGTTTCCACCCCTGGGGCAGTCGATGCCAAGTGTACTGGATGCCCCTCCAAGTAAAGGCAAACTGTGGCCTGCACTCTGCTGCCAGAGGGATCGAGAAAAACGCATTGGCGATATCACTGGTGGCATACCATTTGGCAGCCTTCGATTCTAGCTCATATTGAAGCTCGAGCATGTCTGGCACGGCAGCACTCAATGGCGGTGTAACTTCATTCAAGCCATGATAATCCACTGTTAGTCTCCATTCCCCATTAGATTTTCGCACTGGCCATATCGGGCTGTTAAAGGGCGAGCGAATTTTGCTAATAACTCCTTGGTTCTCCAACTGACGGATCAGCTTATGGATGGGAACCAGGGAGTCTCGGTTGCTGCGATATTGCCGTCGATGCACCGTGGAGTTAGCGACTGGTACCTGTTGTTCTTCAGCTCTCAACAAACCCACCACAGAAGGGTCCTCTGAGAGACCAGGCAACGTGGACAGCTGTTTAATTTCCTCTACCTCCAAGGCAGCTATGCCAAAGGCCCACCGGTACCCTTTTGGATCTTTGAAGTACCCGCTCCTGAGGAAGTCTATACCAAGAATGCACGGAGCATCTGGGCCAGTCACAACAGGGTGTTTGTGCCACTCATTGCCAGTCAGACTTACTTCAGCTTCCAATACAGTCAGTTGCTGGGACCCCCCTGTCACCCCAGAAATACAGATGGGTTCTACCCCGCTATATCCTGATGGCATCAAAGTACATTGTGCGCCTGTGTCTGTTAGAGCTTTGTGTATGTTTGAGGTGCACTTCGTAGGAACTTCCGCCACATACCTTGTGTGCATCGGACTTCATCTGGATCAGTGCGTGACTGCTCATTATCTGGATTATTTTAGCTCCAGCTAAAAAGCGCTGGTTCAGAGACGTGGTGAAGCTTTTTTCTTTTACTCGAGAGAACTAAGCATAACCTGTAGACAAAACATTACACAAAAGTCTGTACTGAGAGCAGAAGTGGTTTAGAAGAAGAAGAGGACAGAAAGCACAGCTCTGAAGGGAATTTCTGCCTCTGGCAGCCAGAGCTGCTGGACGCACAGCGGACGGCAGGGAGGGGCCGTGCGGGAGGGGCTGGCTCGGGCCCGCCGGGGCCTCTGCCAGGGGCCTACAGGGGCTGTCCCAAGGCAGGTGCAGCTGGTCCCAGCCGGTTCCAGCCGGTCCCAGCTGGTTCCAGCCAGTTCTGGGTGTGGGCATCCGCCAGGGCTTTGTGATGCGGGAGCCGCGTCACGCCCAGAGCCCATTGTGACGCGCTGGCCGTGGGGGTATATAAGGAGCGTGAGCCCCAGGGGTGCTCGCTCCCAGGAGAGCAGCTCCCTCAGGAGGCAGCGTCTCCCTGGGTGCTCGTGGTGGGTCGACGGCAGAGGACGCCGAAGATGCCCACCAAGGAGAAGGCGAACGCCCGCTCCCAGCCCGGCAACGGGCTGCTGAGCCAGCGCCAGCGGCGCCAGGTGAGGGTCGGGGCAGGAAGGAGAGGCCGCTGCTGGGACGGGGCCGCACGGAGCTGCCTCTGTGGCGGCACTGTGGGGGCCGCTGTGCCAAGGCAGCCACCTCCATCTCATGCCTCCTCCTCATCTTTCTTCCCGCAGGTGGCCCCCAGGCAGCCACCGGCAGCCTTGCAGGGCAGCCAGAGCCAGGCCTCGTCCCTCCGTGGGGACAGGCTGCCACGGCTCCCCTGCCCAGAGAGCTCGCAGTCCCCTGGGAGCCGCCGCACACAGGTAGGGAGCCCGAGGGAGATGGGGCCGAGCGTCTTGCCGACCCCAGAAGCTGCCGCCGGGCAGGCAGGGGGTGCAGGAGGGGATCAGTGGGCCTCTCCCTCTGCCTTTGCCCACCCAAATCCTGCTTCCAGGGCCACCTCCTGCTTTGCGGCAGGTCTTCCCCAGAGACCCCTCTTGAGGTCCATCATCTGCCGGGCCCACTCGGCAAGGGTCTGAGTGCCACCCCGCCAAGGGCGACTTGCGAAAGCGCTCCTTCCAGTTCCAGCGTTGTTTGTTTGTTCCGGGTGTTCTTTTTTGTTCACTTTTGGGTGGCTCTTTTGTGTTCTTTTTTTTCTTAAACAACCGGCCTCGTATTTTGGCCTTCACCTGCCCGTCTGTTCGGGTGCTTGGCATTTTAGCCCAGCATTGTACGGGTGGTAGATCCTCTCCAGTATTTCTTAGCAGGAAAGCTACACTTCCTGTCACGGAATACCGATTCCATTGTCCAGAGAGCACTCCTGTGCCATTTCTTCAGCTCTCCTGCCTTAGTCAGGGACAGTTCGGTGTGGTAGGTGCCGTGCCAAGGCAGCCGCCTCCATCCCATGTCTTCTCCTCTTCATTCCCGCAGGTGGCCCCCGGGCAGTCCCAACCAGCGCTGCAGCGCAGCCGGAGCCAGGCCTCGTCCCTCCGCGGGGACAGGCTGTCACGGTTCCCTCGCCCAGACTCCTCGCAGGCCACTGGGATCCGCCGGGCACAGGTAGGGAGCGCGAGGGAGACAGAGCAGGGCATCTTCCCGACCCCAGGAGCTGCTGCTGGGCAGGCTGGGTGTGTAGGAGGGGACAGTGGGACCGGGCCCCTGTAGGGAGCTGAGCCCCCTGTGCCTTGCCCAGCAGAATGCTCAGCCATGCTGAGGGTGCTCCTGGGGACCTCAGTGGGCTGCGAGGGGACCAGCCCTCTCCCCAGCCAGCTCCGGGAGCAGAGCGGCAGCTGCCTGTGGGGTTAAGCGCTGGTGCTGGGGACTGGCAGGGGAGCCTGACTGCAGGAGACCTTTCTGCATGGGGAGGGGAGGGTGCGGGGAAAAGGCCTAGAGTCACCCAACCACTCCCCTCTGCTTCTCTTGCAGACAGACAGCCTGGCGCACTGGGTGGCCCTGCACCACAAAAGGGTGGCACGGGACGAGACAGCTCTTCTGCAGGCAGCCCCCTCCAATCCTCCTGCCAGAGGTGAGGAAGTGACTGTCAGCAGCACAGCCACATCTCACACCCTGGCGGGTCTCACAGACACCGAACTGTCAGCTTCTGTCCCGGCTGGGGCTGGTGAAGAAGAGCTTTGCACTCCCGTGATGCAAGAGGAAGCAAAGGCAGCAATTTCACCTGTCCTCAGCAAGCAGGACAAAGCAGTACAGGCAGGCCTGCCCCAACTGCGTCAAATCACACCTCGAAATGTGAGTGACAAGGATCAGAAAGGACGTCGCGCGGGTGGGACGGGACAGAGGGATGTTGAGTGTGCGCTGCAAGGGGACCAGCCCTCTCCCCAGCCGGCTTCGGGAGCAGAGCAGCAGCTGCCTGCAGGGCTGAGCACTGCCCTGGGGACTGGCAGGGGAGCCCGGCCGCAGAAGCTTTTCCAGCCGGGATGAGAGGGCGCAGAGGCAAGAGCCACAGTCACACAGCCTCTCCTCCGCTTCTCTTTCAGGTGAAAAGTGTGGAACGCTGGCTGGCAGTGCACCGCCCAAGAGTGATGCGAGAGAAGACAGCCTGTCCAGCAGCCTTGCCACGTCTGCCCAGGCAGGCAGGAGCAGCCAGGCACACACCGACAGAAGATCGGCTCCCACGATCTGCCAGCGTCTACCGCAAGCTGCCGCCTCTGCAGGCAGCCTCCCCTTCTCCTTCTGCCAGGGGTGGAGAAACGGCCAGCCGGAGCGCAGAGTCAGGGCGACAGGAAGGAGCAGCAGAGCAAGACCCAGCAAAGCTCATGGTCTGCGTGAAGAACAGGTTGAAAAGCACGTCAGTGCACGTAGCCTGCAAGACTGTTGCGGAGCATCCCATCTCTGAGTCCGTCAACACTCAAGAGCAAGAGCAAGAGCAGAGGAGCTCCCTGAATCGCACGCCACTATGGATGTCCTGCGATGTTGTTGCAGAGCACGTGCCCGTCCGGGCCCTCAGAAGGACAGTCTCTCTAGAGCAGCTGGCGAGCAGCTACATGCGTCCCAGCACGCACCAGCTGTGCCAGCGCACGAAAGCCACCCTGCAGTGGCAGCAATATGTCCCAGAGGAGAGTGACCTCCCACCACTGCAGCAGCAGCAGGAGAAGGAGGAGGAGAAGGACTGGGAAGAAGACAGGGACAAAGAGCTGCTCCAAGGGGAAGACAACCAGATCTACAGCATCTGGGTCAACCCCTCAATCCCTGAGCTTTCCCAGGCCCCCCAGGATGGCCCCCAGGAGGACCCTGCCTGTTCCAGCAGCAGCACGGGCCCAGAGGCCGCAGGAGAGGCAGCTGGGAACCTGCAGAGAGCATCTCCTGCCCCAGCAGCTCCCCCAGATGTCAAGGTGGCAGTTTCTGGCCTGACCACGGCTTGTGAGGAAGAGCCTCTTGCTGCCACCGCCCAAGAGGAGCTGAAGGCACCAGCCTCTCCCGGCTTTGGCGAGCAGGACACAGCCCAGGCCCCCCAGGATGGCCCCCAGGAGGACCCTGCCTGTTCCAGCAGCAGCACAGGCCCAGAGGCCGCAGGAGAGGCAGCCGGCAACCTGCAGAGAGCATCTCCTGCCCCAGCAGTTCCCCCAGATGTCAAGGTGGCAGTTTCTGACCTGACCACGGCTTGTGAGGAAGAGCCTCTTGCTGCCACCGCCCAAGAGGAGCTGAAGGCACCAGCCTCTCCCGGCTTTGGCGAGCAGGACACAGCAGCAGAGGTGGAGAGCCAGGCGCCTGCTGCACAAAGTCCCACAGCCTGCACCACGGCACTGCTGGACCAAAAGCAGGACATGGTGAGAAGGGTTGTGATGGAGGCCTTGGCTGCGATCCAGACACGTGGCCAGCAGCTGAGGGAAGAGCAAGAGGTGGCACAAAGCATGGATACACCTGCAGCACCTCAGCACACTGAGGCTGCCTTGGCTGGAGAGCCTCAGGTTGAGGCCAGCACCACCCCTCTCAGTCCAACAGCGTGCAAGGTGGGAGAAAACACGGCTCCTCCTGAGCCACAGGACCATCAAGGAGAGGCCAGCACAGCCACTGTCTCCCCAGCAGCTCAGGAGGAGCAAGCAGCTTCGTCGCTGCCTCAACAGCCTCCTGCACATGCTGGCATGGCCCACCTTGCTGCAGCAGAGGAGGAAGCATTGTCTCATCCCACGCAAGTGGCCTCTGAGCACAGAGGCGATGTGCAGCCCTCCTCCAGCAGCAGGAACATGCCTGAGGACGACCAAGGTAGGTCCCCGAGTCGAGAATCGAGCTTTGCCCCGGCCAAGGCAGGCCAGGCTGGCAGCAGTGCGCACGTCGGGGCTGGCCGAGGCCCGTGCACCTGCCACCTCTCCCTGGGGAAAGCCCTCGGTGGTGGGGCACAGGCAGGAGCTTGCCCGTTGCCCACCCAGCCCCTCACCTAGAGATTTCCTTCCCCCACAGGCATCGCCACTCTCCAGCACACCCCAGCTCGGCAACGGCCCTCCCTGCTCAGGAGAGCACTCAGGGCTCTGCGCAGGGCGTTCCGCTGTACCTGCATCGCAGGACAGCCCGAGCAGTAGCGCCCTGCTGCCAGCACCAGGCATGTCCCCTCAGATGGCAGCTGGCCCCGAGCCTGCGCAGTGTCCAGAGGGAGTGGATGGGGGAGCCACACGACGGATGGGGGCATGGATGGCACTCCAGGCCTTCAGAAGCTCTGAGCACAACGTGTTACCAGCCTCCGCTGATGCCAATAAAAGCTGACAATTCTTCCCCCACTTCTGCCTGGTTTGTCTCAGGAGAAAGATGGGTGCACCTCTCTCTCTCAGGAAGGAAAAGCAGCAGGAGCCAGCCCTGCGTGTGCTGGGCCATGTACAGAGGACCGTGGCGCTGGCCCAGCAGCCGCCCCTTAGGAAGGTGCCAAAGGCGCACAGGCCTGCATCTGTGTCTCTCGGTTGTGCTCGTGAGGAAGGCACTTCAGCCAAAACCAAAGCTGTTGCCAGTGGCATCCTTCACCTGAAGACCACCAACCCTCTCTCCCAGTAGGTGATGGCCCCAGGAGGGCCCAAGGGGTGAAGGAAGATGGCTGTGATGAGAGCTAGCAGCAGGGGCAGTGGTGAATGGAGCCCTTCTGCTTGGGCTCCCGGAGGAGCACCGTGTAAGTGAACGTGTGTTAAGACCGTTTGCCTCGACCTTGCTGGTGTTAAAACTTGCTAAAATGCCCCATGAAGAAATATTTGTTTCATCCTTGCTAAAAGGCTCTGTGAAGAAGAGACTGTGTTATAACCTAAACGACAAGGCTGTCGTTACAAGCTTGGACCTCTGGTAAGTTCTAAACCAACAACTTCAGAGCCCAGCCCTGATAAGCCGCAGGACTTGACTTGACTATTGATAAAGATAACTTCAGGGGCCAGCCCTGATAAGCCACGGGGCTCAAAGTCCTGAACAACAACTTCTGGGCCCGGCTCAAGCGCCGATACAGCTCTTGTCTTGCAAGCCCACCGGTGTGTGAGCTCACCGATGTAACTGCAGATAAGGCAGCTGCCCTGCAAGCGCGAAAGCCCAACGGTGTGCAAGCACCAAGGTACACAAACCGTCAAGTCATCCTACGTCTGCAAGACATGGGCCCTCCGGACACCTCTGCATGCCCCACTGACAGAGGCGACGCTGGGGGGGGGCCTGAAGATCACTCCTGACGCCCCTCACGCGCATGCGCTGAGCAGGCGGAGGGTAAGCAAAGCGGCTCTTGGAACACTGTAAAATGCCACCGTGAAGAGCTGTTCTTGGGAGATCTTCCCCACCGAATCGAAACAGGCGGACCTGCGAGACATCGCTGCATCTGTGGTGGTAGCTGTACTTCCTGCTATTCTAGACGTTCTACTGCTTCGCTTTTCCTTTTCCTTATCTTTCTTTCCTATTGCTCTCTAGTGGTTGTTAGTCAATAAAGGGTTTTACTTTTGTGACATCTGACGCCGTTTCTGTCTTAATTTCACCTTTGCGATCAAAACGAATCACCTTGACCCTAACCTCTATCAGGTATAAGCGGGTCAAAACGCACCGCTGGAGAATGGAGGCACAGAGCCACACTGTCCCACAGAGCAGCCACTGGAGCCTCCATGAATAAAATTCTAATCCTTTCCTACATCAGCAAAAAAGGAGTCCAGTTTCATTTCCCGGACCTCAGGTCTGCCTGAGAAGGCACTCCCAGAGGTCATGGAGTTGATAGAATCATAGAATGGCCTAGGTTGGAAGGCACCTTAGAGATCATCTAATCCAACTTCCCTGCCATGGGCAGAACCCTAATCCTAAACCCAACCCTAAGACTAAACCTAAGCCTAAGTCTATGCCGAAGACCAAGTCTAGGAATAAGACTAAACCTAAGCCTAAACCTAAGTTTAAGTCTAAGTTAAACCTAAGCCAAAAAGCCCCTAAGCCTAAGTCTAAGCTTAAACCTAAAATCTAAGCCGAAACCTAAACCTAGGCTGGGTACCAGCCCGTTTCTGGCTCGGTTACTATTTGAATTCTCTCAGTCTCAAACTCTTTTTCACTTTCAGTTCATTTCTACTACCCATTTCTTTCCGAGACTCACATGTAATATCTCACGACATTTCCCTCCTCTGGCTTGGGTGACTAATCCACAATCCTCGTCTGCCCTGCAGTCTTGTCAAATACTTCTTTGTTGTTACTGGTGTTGGTGGGCAGCTAAAAAACAGCTGAACTGGAAAACGGTCAGGGCCAGCAGCAGCAGCTGCACCAGCAGAAAGAAAAAACCCGCTGCAAATCCTTCTCTTACTCTGCTCAAACCCCGTGATTGCCCCTCAGAGCACAGTGTCTCATAAGCAGCATTGAAGCTTCTCCTGAATAAACACTGATCCCACGCCCGCTGCTCAGGTAACTCTTGTTTCAGGGAATAAGCAACATGGGTTCTTAACTTATCTTGGGTTGATCAGTCTCCAAAGCAGGCGGGAAGGGGAGCGGTTAGGTGCCTGGATTGATTAAATCCCAGCAGTCTGTTTCTCACGCGGAAAACCAGGATTTTTTGGAAATATGTGTCATAGACTGAGCTACAAAAATATGTCTAAGATATTTCATAAATCTCTAAGAGAAGCAGCCTAAAAACATCAGTGAAAAAAGCATAACTCCAGACAAGTACAGCCAAAGCAGGAGGACCTCCAATGACAAAGATGAGAAGAAGAAGAAGGAACAAGGCCTGTAGGATCGTGCATTATCTTGCCTTCGTGGCCATGAAATACAATTTTTCCAAAAGGTAAATCCATAATTTGACATGAATCAAAGTCAAACATCTTCCGTTTGAACTGTCTTCTAGGAATTTCCGACGAAGAAGCAGCATTTTATTCACCGGTAGTTAGTAAGTCACAGAATCCCAGAATCCCAGAATGTTAGAGGTTGGAAGGGACGTCCAAGATCATCCAGTCCAAGCCCCCTGCCAGAGCAGGACCACCTACAGCGCACAGGAACGCGTCCAGGCGGGTTTTGAATGTCTCCGGGGAAGGAGACTCCACAACCTCCCTGGGCAGCCTGGACCAGTGCTCTGTCACCCTCACAGGGAAAAAGGTTTTTCTCATATTTTGATGGAACCTCCTCTGTTCCAGCTTGCACCCATGGCCCCTTGTCCTGTCACTGGACATCCCTGAGAAGAGCCTGGCTCCGTCCTCCTGACACTCCCCCTTGACATATTTATAAACATCCATGAGGTCACCCCTCAGCCTCCTCTTCTCCAAGCTAAAAGGCACTCGGGGTAATTCTAAGGATGCTCCTACTGACCTCAGGATATTTCATTAAGGGTGAGGTAAGGGTTTCACCCTCTTCTCCAAAGTGTGCATTTGCAGAAAAAACTTAAAGTCCCCCCAGCTGTGAAAGAATTAGTCGTTGTCCCTTTCTAAGCAGCAGCCAGCTTGATTTAAATACAGAAACTGAGAGAATGGCTTCAGGTAGGGACCTTACTTCTAATTAAATTTCAAGGAGTACAGCTCGGCGTTCAGCTGTACCTTTTTCGTTGGAAAGAAGAAAGTTTGATGTTGGAAAGAAGGAAAACGGAAGACTCAGAACTAAGGGTTTAAAACATTCCATCGAGAGGAAGGTTTCCTATTTCCCCTTCTGTATACAACAGGGTGGGGGCAGTGGGAGAAGCTACTTCTACCAGCTCTATTATCTTTCTAGTTAGGCACATCTGCTGGTGTTCTGTCACTGAAGTATAAAGCCATAATGCAAGTTCATAAATAAAAAAAAAAAAAAAGCTGTTTTGGAGTGTGAAAAATATCAGTTTGAAGTCTTTACATACTAGCTCCTCTACCAAAGATTGCCTGAAAAATCCTTGACTAAACAAACAGCCAACATTGGGCCTTCTTTGACACGAACAGCAGGTAGGTGATAGAGATTGGCCTGGGGGCTCTCAGTTAACACCCATGGAGCTGAGTGGAGAGCACCTCCCGTGTACTTGAGGATACAGGCGGTGTGGAAGAAGAGGGAGGATGCTGTGCAAAGGCTGAAATCAGAACTTAATAGCCTTGATGTCTATGGAGCAGGTACTCTGTACTGCAGCGCGGGGCACACAGAGGACAGTCCCACCCAGTGAGTGCCCCGAGAAAGGGCAGAGGTAGAGCTTTGACACAGTTTAGGCACACATACTCATTGCAATTTCCAAAAACTCATGAACAGGTTGCCGCCCACTCCCACATGCATAATACAGTCTTTTGGTGGTGGTCAGGGGCCTCTGGTGGTTGTTTTACTTCATGATGATAGTCTTCATCGGGGTGTCCTTTGCTAAGAGACCCCAAGGCTGGCCTAGGCTGGTTCTGCATACCTTAATGGCCTTTGGGAGTCGTGGGGCATTCCAGCTTTGAAGATAAGAGCATCCTGTCCCTGGGGATAAGCTCTGCTTGTGGAATACCTGTCTCACACCTCCATTCTCCCACTGATTCTGTTTGCCCAAGCAGATTGAGTCTTTTACAGACCAGCTAAATCTACAGTTCTGGCTAGAACTATGGCTCCAGCTAAAAACCTCTGCTTCAGGGACCTGGTGAAGCTTTTTTCTTTTACTCGAGAGAACTAAGCATAACCTGTAGACAAAACATTACACAAAAGTCTGTACTGAGAGCAGAAGTGGTTTAGAAGAAGAAGAGGACAGAAAGCACAGCTCTGAAGGGAATTTCTGCCTCTGGCAGCCAGAGCTGCTGGACGCACAGCGGACGGCAGGGAGGGGCCGTGCGGGAGGGGCTGGCTCGGGCCCGCCGGGGCCTCTGCCAGGGGCCTACAGGGGCTGTCCCAAGGCAGGTGCAGCTGGTCCCAGCCGGTTCCAGCTGGTCCCAGCTGGTTCCAGCCAGTTCTGGGTGTGGGCATCCGCCAGGGCTTTGTGATGCGGGAGCCGCGTCACGCCCAGAGCCCATTGTGACGCGCTGGTCATGGGGGTATATAAGGAGTGTGAGCCCCAGGGGTGCTCGCTCCCAGGAGAGCAGCTCCCTCAGGAGGCAGCGTCTCCCCGGGTGCTCGTGGTGGGTCGACGGCAGAGGACGCCGAAGATGCCCGCCAAGGAGAAGGCGAACGCCCGCTCCCAGCCCGGCAACGGGCTGCTGAGCCAGCGCCAGCGGCGCCAGGTGAGGGTCGGGGCAGGAAGGAGAGGCCGCTGCTGGGACGGGGCCGCACGGAGCTGCCTCTGTGGCGGCACTGTGTGGGCCACTGTGCCAAGGCAGCCACCTCCATCTCATGCCTCCTCCTCCTCTTTCTTCCCGCAGGTGGCCCCCAGGCAGCCACCGGCAGCCTTGCAGGGCAGCCAGAGCCAGGCCTCGTCCCTCCGTGGGGACAGGCTGCCACGGCTCCCCTGCCCAGAGAGCTCGCAGTCCCCTGGGAGCCGCCGCACACAGGTAGGGAGCCCGAGGGAGATGGGGCCGAGCGTCTTGCCGACCCCAGGAGCTGCCGCCGGGCAGGCAGGGGGTGCAGGAGGGGATCAGTGGGCCTCTCCCTCTGCCTTTGCCCACCCAAATCCTGCTTCCAGTGACACCTCCTGCTTTGTGGCAGGTCTTCCCCAGAGACCCCTCTCGAGGCCCATCATCTGCCGGGCCCACTCGGCAAGGGTCTGAGTGCTACCCCGCCAAGGGCGACTTGCAAAAGCGCTCCTTCCAGTTCCAGCGTTGTTTGTTTGTTCCGGGTGTTCTTTTTTGTTCACTTTTGGGTGGCTCTTTTGTGTTCTTTTTTTTCTTAAACAACCGGCCTCGTATTTTGGCCTTCACCTGCCCGTCTGTTCGGGTGCTTGGCATTTTAGCCCAGCATTGTACGGGTGGTAGATCCTCTCCAGTATTTCTTAGCAGGAAAGCTACACTTCCTGTCACGGAATACCGATTCCATTGTCCAGAGAGCACTCCTGTGCCATTTCTTCAGCTCTCCTGCCTTAGTCAGGGACAGTTCGGTGTGGTAGGTGCCGTGCCAAGGCAGCCGCCTCCATCCCATGTCTTCTCCTCTTCATTCCCGCAGGTGGCCCCCGGGCAGTCCCAACCAGCGCTGCAGCGCAGCCGGAGCCAGGCCTCGTCCCTCCGCGGGGACAGGCTGTCACGGTTCCCTCGCCCAGACTCCTCGCAGGCCACTGGGATCCGCCGGGCACAGGTAGGGAGCGCGAGGGAGACAGAGCAGGGCATCTTCCCGACCCCAGGAGCTGCTGCTGGGCAGGCTGGGTGTGTAGGAGGGGACAGTGGGACCGGGCCCCTGTAGGGAGCTGAGCCCCCTGTGCCTTGCCCAGCAGAATGCTCAGCCATGCTGAGGGTGCTCCTGGGGACCTCAGTGGGCTGCGAGGGGACCAGCCCTCTCCCCAGCCAGCTCCGGGAGCAGAGCGGCAGCTGCCTGTGGGGTTAAGCGCTGGTGCTGGGGACTGGCAGGGGAGCCTGGCTGCAGGAGACCTTTCTGCCTGGGGAGGAGAGGGTGCGGGGAAAAGGCCTAGAGTCACCCAACCACTCCCCTCTGCTTCTCTTGCAGACAGACAGCCTGGCGCACTGGGTGGCCCTGCACCACAAAAGGGTGGCACGGGACGAGACAGCTCTTCTGCAGGCAGCCCCCTCCAATCCTCCTGCCAGAGGTGAGGAAGTGACTGTCAGCAGCACAGCCACATCTCACACCCTGGCGGGTCTCACAGACACCGAACTGTCAGCTTCTGTCCCGGCTGGGGCTGGTGAAGAAGAGCTTTGCACTCCCGTGATGCAAGAGGAAGCAAAGGCAGCAATTTCACCTGTCCTCAGCAAGCAGGACAAAGCAGTACAGGCAGGCCTGCCCCAACTGCGTCAAATCACACCTCGAAATGTGAGTGACAAGGATCAGAAAGGACGTCGCGCGGGTGGGACGGGACAGAGGGATGTTGAGTGTGCGCTGCAAGGGGACCAGCCCTCTCCCCAGCCGGCTTCGGGAGCAGAGCAGCAGCTGCCTGCAGGGCTGAGCACTGCCCTGGGGACTGGCAGGGGAGCCCGGCCGCAGAAGCTTTTCCAACCGGGATGAGAGGGCGCAGAGGCAAGAGCCACAGTCACACAGCCTCTCCTCCGCTTCTCTTTCAGGTGAAAAGTGTGGAACGCTGGCTGGCAGTGCACCGCCCAAGAGTGATGCGAGAGAAGACAGCCTGTCCAGCAGCCTTGCCACGTCTGCCCAGGCAGGCAGGAGCAGCCAGGCACACACCGACAGAAGATCGGCTCCCACGATCTGCCAGCGTCTACCGCAAGCTGCCGCCTCTGCAGGCAGCCTCCCCTTCTCCTTCTGCCAGGGGTGGAGAAACGGCCAGCCGGAGCGCAGAGTCAGGGCGACAGGAAGGAGCAGCAGAGCAAGACCCAGCAAAGCTCATGGTCTGCGTGAAGAACAGGTTGAAAAGCACGTCAGTGCACGTAGCCTGCAAGACTGTTGCGGAGCATCCCACCTCTGAGTCCGTCAACACTCAAGAGCAAGAGCAAGAGCAGAGGAGCTCCCTGAATCGCACGCCACTATGGATGTCCTGCGATGTTGTTGCAGAGCACGTGCCCGTCCGGGCCCTCAGAAGGACAGTCTCTCTAGAGCAGCTGGCGAGCAGCTACATGCGTCCCAGCACGCACCAGCTGTGCCAGCGCACGAAAGCCACCCTGCAGTGGCAGCAATATGTCCCAGAGGAGAGTGACCTCCCACCACTGCAGCAGCAGCAGGAGAAGGAGGAGGAGAAGGACTGGGAAGAAGACAGGGACAAAGAGCTGCTCCAAGGGGAAGACAACCAGATCTACAGCATCTGGGTCAACCCCTCAATCCCTGAGCTTTCCCAGGCCCCCCAGGATGGCCCCCAGGAGGACCCTGCCTGTTCCAGCAGCAGCACGGGCCCAGAGGCCGCAGGAGAGGCAGCTGGGAACCTGCAGAGAGCATCTCCTGCCCCAGCAGCTCCCCCAGATGTCAAGGTGGCAGTTTCTGGCCTGACCACGGCTTGTGAGGAAGAGCCTCTTGCTGCCACCGCCCAAGAGGAGCTGAAGGCACCAGCCTCTCCCGGCTTTGGCGAGCAGGACACAGCAGCAGAGGTGGAGAGCCAGGCGCCTGCTGCACAAAGTCCCACAGCCTGCACCACGGCACTGCTGGACCAAAAGCAGGACATGGTGAGAAGGGTTGTGATGGAGGCCTTGGCTGCGATCCAGACACGTGGCCAGCAGCTGAGGGAAGAGCAAGAGGTGGCACAAAGCATGGATACACCTGCAGCACCTCAGCACACTGAGGCTGCCTTGGCTGGAGAGCCTCAGGTTGAGGCCAGCACCACCCCTCTCAGTCCAACAGCGTGCAAGGTGGGAGAAAACACGGCTCCTCCTGAGCCACAGGACCATCAAGGAGAGGCCAGCACAGCCACTGTCTCCCCAGCAGCTCAGGAGGAGCAAGCAGCTTCGTCGCTGCCTCAACAGCCTCCTGCACATGCTGGCATGGCCCACCTTGCTGCAGCAGAGGAGGAAGCATTGTCTCATCCCACGCAAGTGGCCTCTGAGCACAGAGGCGATGTGCAGCCCTCCTCCAGCAGCAGGAACATGCCTGAGGACGACCAAGGTATGTCCCCGAGTCGAGAATCGAGCTTTGCCCCGGCCAAGGCAGGCCAGGCTGGCAGCAGTGCGCACGTCGGGGCTGGCCGAGGCCCGTGCACCTGCCACCTCTCCCTGGGGAAAGCCCTCGGTGGTGGGGCACAGGCAGGAGCTTGCCCGTTGCCCACCCAGCCCCTCACCTAGAGATTTCCTTCCCCCACAGGCATCGCCACTCTCCAGCACACCCCAGCTCGGCAACGGCCCTCCCTGCTCAGGAGAGCACTCAGGGCTCTGCGCAGGGCGTTCCGCTGTACCTGCATCGCAGGACAGCCCGAGCAGTAGCGCCCTGCTGCCAGCACCAGGCATGTCCCCTCAGATGGCAGCTGGCCCCGAGCCTGCGCAGTGTCCAGAGGGAGTGGATGGGGGAGCCACACGACGGATGGGGGCATGGATGGCACTCCAGGCCTTCAGAAGCTCTGAGCACAACGTGTTACCAGCCTCCGCTGATGCCAATAAAAGCTGACAATTCTTCCCCCACTTCTGCCTGGTTTGTCTCAGGAGAAAGATGGGTGCACCTCTCTCTCTCAGGAAGGAAAAGCAGCAGGAGCCAGCCCTGCGTGTGCTGGGCCATGTACAGAGGACCGTGGCGCTGGCCCAGCAGCCGCCCCTTAGGAAGGTGCCAAAGGCGCACAGGCCTGCATCTGTGTCTCTCGGTTGTGCTCGTGAGGAAGGCACTTCAGCCAAAACCAAAGCTGTTGCCAGTGGCATCCTTCACCTGAAGACCACCAACCCTCTCTCCCAGTAGGTGATGGCCCCAGGAGGGCCCAAGGGGTGAAGGAAGATGGCTGTGATGAGAGCTAGCAGCAGGGGCAGTGGTGAATGGAGCCCTTCTGCTTGGGCTCCCGGAGGAGCACCGTGTAAGTGAACGTGTGTTAAGACCGTTTGCCTCGACCTTGCTGGTGTTAAAACTTGCTAAAATGCCCCATGAAGAAATATTTGTTTCATCCTTGCTAAAAGGCTCTGTGAAGAAGAGACTGTGTTATAACCTAAACGACAAGGCTGTCGTTACAAGCTTGGACCTCTGGTAAGTTCTAAACCAACAACTTCAGAGCCCAGCCCTGATAAGCCGCAGGACTTGACTTGACTATTGATAAAGATAACTTCAGGGGCCAGCCCTGATAAGCCACGGGGCTCAAAGTCCTGAACAACAACTTCTGGGCCCGGCTCAAGCGCCGATACAGCTCTTGTCTTGCAAGCCCACCGGTGTGTGAGCTCACCGATGTAACTGCAGATAAGGCAGCTGCCCTGCAAGCGCGAAAGCCCAACGGTGTGCAAGCACCAAGGTACACAAACCGTCAAGTCATCCTACGTCTGCAAGACATGGGCCCTCCGGACACCTCTGCATGCCCCACTGACAGAGGCGACGCTGGGGGGGGGCCTGAAGATCACTCCTGACGCCCCTCACGCGCATGCGCTGAGCAGGCGGAGGGTAAGCAAAGCGGCTCTTGGAACACTGTAAAATGCCACCGTGAAGAGGTGTTCTTGGGAGATCTTCCCCACCGAATCGAAACAGGCGGACCTGCGAGACATCGCTGCATCTGTGGTGGTAGCTATACTTCCTGCTATTCTAGACGTTCTACTGCTTCGCTTTTCCTTTTCCTTATCTTTCTTTCCTATTGCTCTCTAGTGGTTGTTAGTCAATAAAGGGTTTTACTTTTGTGACATCTGACGCCGTTTCTGTCTTAATTTCACCTTTGCGATCAAAACGAATCACCTTGACCCTAACCTCTATCAGGTATAAGCGGGTCAAAACGCACCGCTGGAGAATGGAGGCACAGAGCCACACTGTCCCACAGAGCAGCCACTGGAGCCTCCATGAATAAAATTCTAATCCTTTCCTACATCAGCAAAAAAGGAGTCCAGTTTCATTTCCCGGACCTCAGGTCTGCCTGAGAAGGCACTCCCAGAGGTCATGGAGTTGATAGAATCATAGAATGGCCTAGGTTGGAAGGCACCTTAGAGATCATCTAATCCAACTTCCCTGCCATGGGCAGAACCCTAATCCTAAACCCAACCCTAAGACTAAACCTAAGCCTAAGTCTATGCCGAAGACCAAGTCTAGGAATAAGACTAAACCTAAGCCTAAACCTAAGTTTAAGTCTAAGTTAAACCTAAGCCAAAAAGCCCCTAAGCCTAAGTCTAAGCTTAAACCTAAAATCTAAGCCGAAACCTAAACCTAGGCTGGGTACCAGCCCGTTTCTGGCTCGGTTACTATTTGAATTCTCTCAGTCTCAAACTCTTTTTCACTTTCAGTTCATTTCTACTACCCATTTCTTTCCGAGACTCACATGTAATATCTCACGACATTTCCCTCCTCTGGCTTGGGTGACTAATCCACAATCCTCGTCTGCCCTGCAGTCTTGTCAAATACTTCTTTGTTGTTACTGGTGTTGGTGGGCAGCTAAAAAACAGCTGAACTGGAAAACGGTCAGGGCCAGCAGCAGCAGCTGCACCAGCAGAAAGAAAAAACCCGCTGCAAATCCTTCTCTTACTCTGCTCAAACCCCGTGACTGCCCCTCAGAGCACAGTGTCTCATAAGCAGCATTGAAGCTTCTCCTGAATAAACACTGATCCCACGCCCGCTGCTCAGGTAACTCTTGTTTCAGGGAATAAGCAACATGGGTTCTTAACTTATCTTGGATTGATCAGTCTCCAAAGCAGGCGGGAAGGGGAGCGGTTAGGTGCCTGGATTGATTAAATCCCAGCAGTCTGTTTCTCACGCGGAAAACCAGGATTTTTTGGAAATATGTGTCATAGACTGAGCTACAAAAATATGTCTAAGATATTTCATAAATCTCTAAGAGAAGCAGCCTAAAAACATCAGTGAAAAAAGCATAACTCCAGACAAGTACAGCCAAAGCAGGAGGACCTCCAATGACAAAGATGAGAAGAAGAAGAAGGAACAAGGCCTGTAGGATCGTGCATTATCTTGCCTTCGTGGCCATGAAATACAATTTTTCCAAAAGGTAAATCCATAATTTGACATGAATCAAAGTCAAACATCTTCCGTTTGAACTGTCTTCTAGGAATTTCCGACGAAGAAGCAGCATTTTATTCACCGGTAGTTAGTAAGTCACAGAATCCCAGAATCCCAGAATGTTAGAGGTTGGAAGGGACGTCCAAGATCATCCAGTCCAAGGCCCCTGCCAGAGCAGGACCACCTACAGCGCACAGGAACGCGTCCAGGCGGGTTTTGAATGTCTCCGGGGAAGGAGACTCCACAACCTCCCTGGGCAGCCTGGACCAGTGCTCTGTCACCCTCACAGGGAAAAAGGTTTTTCTCATATTTTGATGGAACCTCCTCTGTTCCAGCTTGCACCCATGGCCCCTTGTCCTGTCACTGGACATCCCTGAGAAGAGCCTGGCTCCGTCCTCCTGACACTCCCCCTTGACATATTTATAAACATCCATGAGGTCACCCCTCAGCCTCCTCTTCTCCAAGCTAAAAGGCACTCGGGGTAATTCTAAGGATGCTCCTACTGACCTCAGGATATTTCATTAAGGGTGAGGTAAGGGTTTCACCCTCTTCTCCAAAGTGTGCATTTGCAGAAAAAACTTAAAGTCCCCCCAGCTGTGAAAGAATTAGTCGTTGTCCCTTTCTAAGCAGCAGCCAGCTTGATTTAAATACAGAAACTGAGAGAATGGCTTCAGGTAGGGACCTTACTTCTAATTAAATTTCAAGGAGTACAGCTCGGCGTTCAGCTGTACCTTTTTCGTTGGAAAGAAGAAAGTTTGATGTTGGAAAGAAGGAAAACGGAAGACTCAGAACTAAGGGTTTAAAACATTCCATCGAGAGGAAGGTTTCCTATTTCCCCTTCTGTATACAACAGGGTGGGGGCAGTGGGAGAAGCTACTTCTACCAGCTCTATTATCTTTCTAGTTAGGCACATCTGCTGGTGTTCTGTCACTGAAGTATAAAGCCATAATGCAAGTTCATAAATAAAAAAAAAAAAAAAGCTGTTTTGGAGTGTGAAAAATATCAGTTTGAAGTCTTTACATACTAGCTCCTCTACCAAAGATTGCCTGAAAAATCCTTGACTAAACAAACAGCCAACATTGGGCCTTCTTTGACACGAACAGCAGGTAGGTGATAGAGATTGGCCTGGGGGCTCTCAGTTAACACCCATGGAGCTGAGTGGAGAGCACCTCCCGTGTACTTGAGGATACAGGCGGTGTGGAAGAAGAGGGAGGATGCTGTGCAAAGGCTGAAATCAGAACTTAATAGCCTTGATGTCTATGGAGCAGGTACTCTGTACTGCAGCGCGGGGCACACAGAGGACAGTCCCACCCAGTGAGTGCCCCGAGAAAGGGCAGAGGTAGAGCTTTGACACAGTTTAGGCACACATACTCATTGCAATTTCCAAAAACTCATGAACAGGTTGCCGCCCACTCCCACATGCATAATACAGTCTTTTGGTGGTGGTCAGGGGCCTCTGGTGGTTGTTTTACTTCATGATGATAGTCTTCATCGGGGTGTCCTTTGCTAAGAGACCCCAAGGCTGGCCTAGGCTGGTTCTGCATACCTTAATGGCCTTTGGGAGTCGTGGGGCATTCCAGCTTTGAAGATAAGAGCATCCTGTCCCTGGGGATAAGCTCTGCTTGTGGAATACCTGTCTCACACCTCCATTCTCCCACTGATTCTGTTTGCCCAAGCAGATTGAGTCTTTTACAGACCAGCTAAATCTACAGTTCTGGCTAGAACTATGGCTCCAGCTAAAAACCTCTGCTTCAGGGACCTGGTGAAGCTTTTTTCTTTTACTCGAGAGAACTAAGCATAACCTGTAGACAAAACATTACACAAAAGTCTGTACTGAGAGCAGAAGTGGTTTAGAAGAAGAGGACAGAAAGCACAGCTCTGAAGGGAATTTCTGCCTCTGGCAGCCAGAGCTGCTGGACGCACAGCGGACGGCAGGGAGGGGCCGTGCGGGAGGGGCTGGCTCGGGCCCGCCGGGGCCTCTGCCAGGGGCCTACAGGGGCTGTCCCAAGGCAGGTGCAGCTGGTCCCAGCCGGTTCCAGCTGGTCCCAGCTGGTTCCAGCCAGTTCTGGGTGTGGGCATCCGCCAGGGCTTTGTGATGCGGGAGCCGCGTCACGCCCAGAGCCCATTGTGACGCGCTGGCCGTGGGGGTATATAAGGAGCGTGAGCCCCAGGGGTGCTCGCTCCCAGGAGAGCAGCTCCCTCAGGAGGCAGCGTCTCCCCGGGTGCTCGTGGTGGGTCGACGGCAGAGGACGCCGAAGATGCCCGCCAAGGAGAAGGCGAACGCCCGCTCCCAGCCCGGCAACGGGCTGCTGAGCCAGCGCCAGCGGCGCCAGGTGAGGGTCGGGGCAGGAAGGAGAGGCCGCTGCTGGGACGGGGCCGCACGGAGCTGCCTCTGTGGCGGCACTGTGTGGGCCACTGTGCCAAGGCAGCCACCTCCATCTCATGCCTCCTCCTCCTCTTTCTTCCCGCAGGTGGCCCCCAGGCAGCCACCGGCAGCCTTGCAGGGCAGCCAGAGCCAGGCCTCGTCCCTCCGTGGGGACAGGCTGCCACGGCTCCCCTGCCCAGAGAGCTCGCAGTCCCCTGGGAGCCGCCGCACACAGGTAGGGAGCCCGAGGGAGATGGGGCCGAGCGTCTTGCCGACCCCAGGAGCTGCCGCCGGGCAGGCAGGGGGTGCAGGAGGGGATCAGTGGGCCTCTCCCTCTGCCTTTGCCCACCCAAATCCTGCTTCCAGTGACACCTCCTGCTTTGTGGCAGGTCTTCCCCAGAGACCCCTCTCGAGGCCCATCATCTGCCGGGCCCACTCGGCAAGGGTCTGAGTGCTACCCCGCCAAGGGCGACTTGCAAAAGCGCTCCTTCCAGTTCCAGCGTTGTTTGTTTGTTCCGGGTGTTCTTTTTTGTTCACTTTTGGGTGGCTCTTTTGTGTTCTTTTTTTTCTTAAACAACCGGCCTCGTATTTTGGCCTTCACCTGCCCGTCTGTTCGGGTGCTTGGCATTTTAGCCCAGCATTGTACGGGTGGTAGATCCTCTCCAGTATTTCTTAGCAGGAAAGCTACACTTCCTGTCACGGAATACCGATTCCATTGTCCAGAGAGCACTCCTGTGCCATTTCTTCAGCTCTCCTGCCTTAGTCAGGGACAGTTCGGTGTGGTAGGTGCCGTGCCAAGGCAGCCGCCTCCATCCCATGTCTTCTCCTCTTCATTCCCGCAGGTGGCCCCCGGGCAGTCCCAACCAGCGCTGCAGCGCAGCCGGAGCCAGGCCTCGTCCCTCCGCGGGGACAGGCTGTCACGGTTCCCTCGCCCAGACTCCTCGCAGGCCACTGGGATCCGCCGGGCACAGGTAGGGAGCGCGAGGGAGACAGAGCAGGGCATCTTCCCGACCCCAGGAGCTGCTGCTGGGCAGGCTGGGTGTGTAGGAGGGGACAGTGGGACCGGGCCCCTGTAGGGAGCTGAGCCCCCTGTGCCTTGCACAGCAGAATGCTCAGCCATGCTGAGGGTGCTCCTGGGGACCTCAGTGGACTGCGAGGGGACCAGCCCTCTCCCCAGCCAGCTCCGGGAGCAGAGCGGCAGCTGCCTGTGGGGTTAAGCGCTGGTGCTGGGGACTGGCAGGGGAGCCTGGCTGCAGGAGACCTTTCTGCATGGGGAGGGGAGGGTGCGGGGAAAAGGCCTAGAGTCACCCAACCACTCCCCTCTGCTTCTCTTGCAGACAGACAGCCTGGCGCACTGGGTGGCCCTGCACCACAAAAGGGTGGCACGGGATGAGACAGCTCTTCTGCAGGCAGCCCCCTCCAATCCTCCTGCCAGAGGTGAGGAAGTGACTGTCAGCAGCACAGCCACATCTCACACCCTGGCGGGTCTCACAGACACCGAACTGTCAGCTTCTGTCCCGGCTGGGGCTGGTGAAGAAGAGCTTTGCACTCCCGTGATGCAAGAGGAAGCAAAGGCAGCAATTTCACCTGTCCTCAGCAAGCAGGACAAAGCAGTACAGGCAGGCCTGCCCCAACTGCGTCAAATCACACCTCGAAATGTGAGTGACAAGGATCAGAAAGGACGTCGCGCGGGTGGGACGGGACAGAGGGATGTTGAGTGTGCGCTGCAAGGGGACCAGCCCTCTCCCCAGCCGGCTTCGGGAGCAGAGCAGCAGCTGCCTGCAGGGCTGAGCACTGCCCTGGGGACTGGCAGGGGAGCCCGGCCGCAGAAGCTTTTCCAGCCGGGATGAGAGGGCGCAGAGGCAAGAGCCACAGTCACACAGCCTCTCCTCCGCTTCTCTTTCAGGTGAAAAGCGTGGAACGCTGGCTGGCAGTGCACCGCCCAAGAGTGATGCGAGAGAAGACAGCCTGTCCAGCAGCCTTGCCACGTCTGCCCAGGCAGGCAGGAGCAGCCAGGCACACACCGACAGAAGATCGGCTCCCACGATCTGCCAGCGTCTACCGCAAGCTGCCGCCTCTGCAGGCAGCCTCCCCTTCTCCTTCTGCCAGGGGTGGAGAAACGGCCAGCCGGAGCGCAGAGTCAGGGCGACAGGAAGGAGCAGCAGAGCAAGACCCAGCAAAGCTCATGGTCTGCGTGAAGAACAGGTTGAAAAGCACGTCAGTGCACGTAGCCTGCAAGACTGTTGCGGAGCATCCCACCTCTGAGTCCGTCAACACTCAAGAGCAAGAGCAAGAGCAGAGGAGCTCCCTGAATCGCACGCCACTATGGATGTCCTGCGATGTTGTTGCAGAGCACGTGCCCGTCCGGCCCCTCAGAAGGACAGTCTCTCTAGAGCAGCTGGCGAGCAGCTACATGCGTCCCAGCACGCACCAGCTGTGCCAGCGCACGAAAGCCACCCTGCAGTGGCAGCAATATGTCCCAGAGGAGAGTGACCTCCCACCACTGCAGCAGCAGCAGGAGAAGGAGGAGGAGAAGGACTGGGAAGAAGACAGGGACAAAGAGCTGCTCCAAGGGGAAGACAACCAGATCTACAGCATCTGGGTCAACCCCTCAATCCCTGAGCTTTCCCAGGCCCCCCAGGATGGCCCCCAGGAGGACCCTGCCTGTTCCAGCAGCAGCACAGGCCCAGAGGCCGCAGGAGAGGCAGCCGGCAACCTGCAGAGAACATCTCCTGCCCCAGCAGCTCCCCCAGATGTCAAGCTGGCAGTTTCTGGCCTGACCACGGCTTGTGAGGAAGAGCCTCTTGCTGCCACCGCCCAAGAGGAGCTGAAGGCACCAGCCTCTCCCGGCTTTGGCGAGCAGGACACAGCAGCAGAGGTGGAGAGCCAGGCGCCTGCTGCACAAAGTCCCACAGCCTGCACCACGGCACTGCTGGACCAAAAGCAGGACATGGTGAGAAGGGTTGTGATGGAGGCCTTGGCTGCGATCCAGACACGTGGCCAGCAGCTGAGGGAAGAGCAAGAGGTGGCACAAAGCATGGATACACCTGCAGCACCTCAGCACACTGAGGCTGCCTTGGCTGGAGAGCCTCAGGTTGAGGCCAGCACCACCCCTCTCAGTCCAACAGCGTGCAAGGTGGGAGAAAACACGGCTCCTCCTGAGCCACAGGACCATCAAGGAGAGGCCAGCACAGCCACTGTCTCCCCAGCAGCTCAGGAGGAGCAAGCAGCTTCGTCGCTGCCTCAACAGCCTCCTGCACATGCTGGCATGGCCCACCTTGCTGCAGCAGAGGAGGAAG
Organism: Trogon surrucura; assembly: GCA_020746105.1. Lineage (NCBI taxonomy): Eukaryota > Metazoa > Chordata > Aves > Trogoniformes > Trogonidae > Trogon > Trogon surrucura. Next base: position 1,024,337 of record CM036658.1, read on the forward strand.
CATTGTCTCATCCCACGCAAGTGGCCTCTGAGCACAGAGGCGATGTGCAGCCCTCCTCCAGCAGCAGGAACATGCCTGAGGACGACCAAGGTATGTCCCCGAGTCGAGAATCGAGCTTTGCCCCGGCCAAGGCAGGCCAGGCTGGCAGCAGTGCGCACGTCGGGGCTGGCCGAGGCCCGTGCACCTGCCACCTCTCCCTGGGGAAAGCCCTCGGTGGTGGGGCACAGGCAGGAGCTTGCCCGTTGCCCACCCAGCCCCTCACCTAGAGATTTCCTTCCCCCACAGGCATCGCCACTCTCCAGCACACCCCAGCTCGGCAACGGCCCTCCCTGCTCAGGAGAGCACTCAGGGCTCTGCGCAGGGCGTTCCGCTGTACCTGCATCGCAGGACAGCCCGAGCAGTAGCGCCCTGCTGCCAGCACCAGGCATGTCCCCTCAGATGGCAGCTGGCCCCGAGCCTGCGCAGTGTCCAGAGGGAGTGGATGGGGGAGCCACACGACGGATGGGGGCATGGATGGCACTCCAGGCCTTCAGAAGCTCTGAGCACAACGTGTTACCAGCCTCCGCTGATGCCAATAAAAGCTGACAATTCTTCCCCCACTTCTGCCTGGTTTGTCTCAGGAGAAAGATGGGTGCACCTCTCTCTCTCAGGAAGGAAAAGCAGCAGGAGCCAGCCCTGCGTGTGCTGGGCCATGTACAGAGGACCGTGGCGCTGGCCCAGCAGCCGCCCCTTAGGAAGGTGCCAAAGGCGCACAGGCCTGCATCTGTGTCTCTCGGTTGTGCTCGTGAGGAAGGCACTTCAGCCAAAACCAAAGCTGTTGCCAGTGGCATCCTTCACCTGAAGACCACCAACCCTCTCTCCCAGTAGGTGATGGCCCCAGGAGGGCCCAAGGGGTGAAGGAAGATGGCTGTGATGAGAGCTAGCAGCAGGGGCAGTGGTGAATGGAGCCCTTCTGCTTGGGCTCCCGGAGGAGCACCGTGTAAGTGAACGTGTGTTAAGACCGTTTGCCTCGACCTTGCTGGTGTTAAAACTTGCTAAAATGCCCCATGAAGAAATATTTGTTTCATCCTTGCTAAAAGGCTCTGTGAAGAAGAGACTGTGTTATAACCTAAACGACAAGGCTGTCGTTACAAGCTTGGACCTCTGGTAAGTTCTAAACCAACAACTTCAGAGCCCAGCCCTGATAAGCCGCAGGACTTGACTTGACTATTGATAAAGATAACTTCAGGGGCCAGCCCTGATAAGCCACGGGGCTCAAAGTCCTGAACAACAACTTCTGGGCCCGGCTCAAGCGCCGATACAGCTCTTGTCTTGCAAGCCCACCGGTGTGTGAGCTCACCGATGTAACTGCAGATAAGGCAGCTGCCCTGCAAGCGCGAAAGCCCAACGGTGTGCAAGCACCAAGGTACACAAACCGTCAAGTCATCCTACGTCTGCAAGACATGGGCCCTCCGGACACCTCTGCATGCCCCACTGACAGAGGCGACGCTGGGGGGGGGCCTGAAGATCACTCCTGACGCCCCTCACGCGCATGCGCTGAGCAGGCGGAGGGTAAGCAAAGCGGCTCTTGGAACACTGTAAAATGCCACCGTGAAGAGCTGTTCTTGGGAGATCTTCCCCACCGAATCGAAACAGGCGGACCTGCGAGACATCGCTGCATCTGTGGTGGTAGCTATACTTCCTGCTATTCTAGACGTTCTACTGCTTCGCTTTTCCTTTTCCTTATCTTTCTTTCCTATTGCTCTCTAGTGGTTGTTAGTCAATAAAGGGTTTTACTTTTGTGACATCTGACGCCGTTTCTGTCTTAATTTCACCTTTGCGATCAAAACGAATCACCTTGACCCTAACCTCTATCAGGTATAAGCGGGTCAAAACGCACCGCTGGAGAATGGAGGCACAGAGCCACACTGTCCCACAGAGCAGCCACTGGAGCCTCCATGAATAAAATTCTAATCCTTTCCTACATCAGCAAAAAAGGAGTCCAGTTTCATTTCCCGGACCTCAGGTCTGCCTGAGAAGGCACTCCCAGAGGTCATGGAGTTGATAGAATCATAGAATGGCCTAGGTTGGAAGGCACCTTAGAGATCATCTAATCCAACTTCCCTGCCATGGGCAGAACCCTAATCCTAAACCCAACCCTAAGACTAAACCTAAGCCTAAGTCTATGCCGAAGACCAAGTCTAGGAATAAGACTAAACCTAAGCCTAAACCTAAGTTTAAGTCTAAGTTAAACCTAAGCCAAAAAGCCCCTAAGCCTAAGTCTAAGCTTAAACCTAAAATCTAAGCCGAAACCTAAACCTAGGCTGGGTACCAGCCCGTTTCTGGCTCGGTTACTATTTGAATTCTCTCAGTCTCAAACTCTTTTTCACTTTCAGTTCATTTCTACTACCCATTTCTTTCCGAGACTCACATGTAATATCTCACGACATTTCCCTCCTCTGGCTTGGGTGACTAATCCACAATCCTCGTCTGCCCTGCAGTCTTGTCAAATACTTCTTTGTTGTTACTGGTGTTGGTGGGCAGCTAAAAAACAGCTGAACTGGAAAACGGTCAGGGCCAGCAGCAGCAGCTGCACCAGCAGAAAGAAAAAACCCGCTGCAAATCCTTCTCTTACTCTGCTCAAACCCCGTGATTGCCCCTCAGAGCACAGTGTCTCATAAGCAGCATTGAAGCTTCTCCTGAATAAACACTGATCCCACGCCCGCTGCTCAGGTAACTCTTGTTTCAGGGAATAAGCAACATGGGTTCTTAACTTATCTTGGATTGATCAGTCTCCAAAGCAGGCGGGAAGGGGAGCGGTTAGGTGCCTGGATTGATTAAATCCCAGCAGTCTGTTTCTCACGCGGAAAACCAGGATTTTTTGGAAATATGTGTCATAGACTGAGCTACAAAAATATGTCTAAGATATTTCATAAATCTCTAAGAGAAGCAGCCTAAAAACATCAGTGAAAAAAGCATAACTCCAGACAAGTACAGCCAAAGCAGGAGGACCTCCAATGACAAAGATGAGAAGAAGAAGAAGGAACAAGGCCTGTAGGATCGTGCATTATCTTGCCTTCGTGGCCATGAAATACAATTTTTCCAAAAGGTAAATCCATAATTTGACATGAATCAAAGTCAAACATCTTCCGTTTGAACTGTCTTCTAGGAATTTCTGACGAAGAAGCAGCATTTTATTCACCGGTAGTTAGTAAGTCACAGAATCCCAGAATCCCAGAATGTTAGAGGTTGGAAGGGACGTCCAAGATCATCCAGTCCAAGCCCCCTGCCAGAGCAGGACCACCTACAGCGCACAGGAACGCGTCCAGGCGGGTTTTGAATGTCTCCGGGGAAGGAGACTCCACAACCTCCCTGGGCAGCCTGGACCAGTGCTCTGTCACCCTCACAGGGAAAAAGGTTTTTCTCATATTTTGATGGAACCTCCTCTGTTCCAGCTTGCACCCATGGCCCCTTGTCCTGTCACTGGACATCCCTGAGAAGAGCCTGGCTCCGTCCTCCTGACACTCCCCCTTGACATATTTATAAACATCCATGAGGTCACCCCTCAGCCTCCTCTTCTCCAAGCTAAAAGGCACTCGGGGTAATTCTAAGGATGCTCCTACTGACCTCAGGATATTTCATTAAGGGTGAGGTAAGGGTTTCACCCTCTTCTCCAAAGTGTGCATTTGCAGAAAAAACTTAAAGTCCCCCCAGCTGTGAAAGAATTAGTCGTTGTCCCTTTCTAAGCAGCAGCCAGCTTGATTTAAATACAGAAACTGAGAGAATGGCTTCAGGTAGGGACCTTACTTCTAATTAAATTTCAAGGAGTACAGCTCGGCGTTCAGCTGTACCTTTTTCGTTGGAAAGAAGAAAGTTTGATGTTGGAAAGAAGGAAAACGGAAGACTCAGAACTAAGGGTTTAAAACATTCCATCGAGAGGAAGGTTTCCTATTTCCCCTTCTGTATACAACAGGGTGGGGGCAGTGGGAGAAGCTACTTCTACCAGCTCTATTATCTTTCTAGTTAGGCACATCTGCTGGTGTTCTGTCACTGAAGTATAAAGCCATAATGCAAGTTCATAAATAAAAAAAAAAAAAAAGCTGTTTTGGAGTGTGAAAAATATCAGTTTGAAGTCTTTACATACTAGCTCCTCTACCAAAGATTGCCTGAAAAATCCTTGACTAAACAAACAGCCAACATTGGGCCTTCTTTGACACGAACAGCAGGTAGGTGATAGAGATTGGCCTGGGGGCTCTCAGTTAACACCCATGGAGCTGAGTGGAGAGCACCTCCCGTGTACTTGAGGATACAGGCGGTGTGGAAGAAGAGGGAGGATGCTGTGCAAAGGCTGAAATCAGAACTTAATAGCCTTGATGTCTATGGAGCAGGTACTGTGTACTGCAGCGCGGGGCACACAGAGGACAGTCCCACCCAGTGAGTGCCCCGAGAAAGGGCAGAGGTAGAGCTTTGACACCGTTTAGACACACATACTCATTGCAATTTCCAAAAACTCATGAACAGGTTGCCGCCCACTCCCACATGCATAATACAGTCTTTTGGTGGTGGTCAGGGGCCTCTGGTGGTTGTTTTACTTCATGATGATAGTCTTCATCGGGGTGTCCTTTGCTAAGAGACCCCACGGCTGGCCTAGGCTGGTTCTGCATACCTTAATGGCCTTTGGGAGTCGTGGGGCATTCCAGCTTTGAAGATAAGAGCATCCTGCCCTTGCGGATAAGCTCCCCTTGTGGAATACCTGTCTCACACCTCCATTCTCCCACTGATTCTGTTTGCCCAAGCAGATTGAGTGTTTTGCATATCAGCTAAATCTACAGTTCTGGCTAGAACTATGGCTCCAGCTAAAAACCTCTGCTTCAGGGACCTGGTGAAGTATTTTTCTTTTACTCGAGAGAACTAAGCATAACCTGTAGACAAAACATTACACAAAAGTCTGTACTGAGAGCAGAAGTGGTTTAGAAGAAGAAGAGGACAGAAAGCACAGCTCTGAAGGGAATTTCTGCCTCTGGCAGCCAGAGCTGCTGGACGCACAGCGGACGGCAGGGAGGGGCCGTGCGGGAGGGGCTGGCTCGGGCCCGCCGGGGCCTCTGCCAGGGGCCTACAGGGGCTGTCCCAAGGCAGGTGCAGCTGGTCCCAGCCGGTTCCAGCCGGTCCCAGCTGGTTCCAGCCAGTTCTGGGTGTGGGCATCCGCCAGGGCTTTGTGATGCGGGAGCCGCGTCACGCCCAGAGCCCATTGTGACGCGCTGGCCGTGGGGGTATATAAGGAGCGCGAGCCCCAGGGGTGCTCGCTCCCAGGAGAGCAGCTCCCTCAGGAGGCAGCGTCTCCCCGGGTGCTCGTGGTGGGTCGACGGCAGAGGACGCCGAAGATGCCCGCCAAGGAGAAGGCGAACGCCCGCTCCCAGCCCGGCAACGGGCTGCTGAGCCAGCGCCAGCGGCGCCAGGTGAGGGTCGGGGCAGGAAGGAGAGGCCGCTGCTGGGACGGGGCCGCACGGAGCTGCCTCTGTGGCGGCACTGTGGGGGCCACTGTGCCAAGGCAGCCACCTCCATCTCATGCCTCCTCCTCCTCCTTCTTCCCGCAGGTGGCCCCCAGGCAGCCACCGGCAGCCTTGCAGGGCAGCCAGAGCCAGGCCTCGTCCCTCCGTGGGGACAGGCTGCCACGGCTCCCCTGCCCAGAGAGCTCGCAGTCCCCTGAGAGCCGCCGCACACAGGTAGGGAGCCCGAGGGAGATGGGGCCGAGCGTCTTGCCGACGCCAGGAGCTGCCGCCGGGCAGGCAGGGGGTGCAGGAGGGGATCAGTGGGCCTCTCCCTCTGCCTTTGCCCACCCAAATCCTGCTTCCAGTGACACCTCCTGCTTTGCGGCAGGTCTTCCCCAGAGACCCCTCTTGAGGCCCATCATCTGCCGGGCCCACTCGGCAAGGGTCTGAGTGCCACCCCGCCAAGGGCGACTTGCGAAAGCGCTCCTTCCAGTTCCAGCGTTGTTTGTTTGTTCCGGGTGTTCTTTTTTGTTCACTTTTGGGTGGCTCTTTTGTGTTCTTTTTTTCTTAAACAACCGGCCTCGTATTTTGGCCTTCACCTGCCCATCTGTTCGGGTGCTTGGCATTTTAGCCCAGCATTGTACGGGTGGTAGATCCTCTCCAGTATTTCTTAGCAGGAAAGCTACACTTCCTGTCACGGAATACCGATTCCATTGTCCAGAGAGCACTCCTGTGCCATTTCTTCAGCTCTCCTGCCTTAGTCAGGGACAGTCCGGTGTGGTAGGTGCCGTGCCAAGGCAGCCGCCTCCATCCCATGTCTTCTCCTCTTCATTCCCGCAGGTGGCCCCCGGGCAGTCCCAACCAGCGCTGCAGCGCAGCCGGAGCCAGGCCTCGTCCCTCCACGGGGACAGGCTGTCACGGCTCCCTCGCCCAGACTCCTCGCAGGCCACTGGGATCCGCCGGGCACAGGTAGGGAGCGCGAGGGAGACAGAGCAGGGCATCTTCCCGACCCCAGGAGCTGCTGCTGGGCAGGCTGGGTGTGTAGGAGGGGACAGTGGGACCGGGCCCCTGTAGGGAGCTGAGCCCCCTGTACCTTGCCCAGCAGAATGCTCAGCCATGCTGAGGGTGCTCCTGGGGACCTCAGTGGGCTGCGAGGGGACCAGCCCTCTCCCCAGCCAGCTCCGGGAGCAGAGCGGCAGCTGCCTGTGGGGTTAAGCGCTGGTGCTGGGGACTGGCAGGGGAGCCTGGCTGCAGGAGACCTTTCTGCATGGGGAGGAGAGGGTGCGGGGAAAAGGCCTAGAGTCACCCAACCACTCCCCTCTGCTTCTCTTGCAGACAGACAGCCTGGCGCACGGGGTGGCCCTGCACCACAAAAGGGTGGCACGGGACGAGACAGCTCGTCGGTCAGCCGTGCCACCTCTGCCCAGGCAGGCAGCAGCAGCGGCTCGGCTACCAGGAGCCGCAACCAGCGCCTGCCGCAAGCTGCCTCTTCCGCAGGCAGCTCCCTCCAATCCTCCTGCCAGAGGTGAGGAAGTGACTGTCAGCAGCACAGCCACATCTCACACCCTGGCGGGTCTCACAGACACCGAACTGTCAGCTTCTGTCCCGGCTGGGGCTGGCGAAGAAGAGCTTTGCACTCCCGTGATGCAAGAGGAAGCAAAGGCAGCAATTTCACCTGTCCTCAGCAAGCAGGACAAAGCAATACAGGCAGGCCTGCCCCAACTGCGTCAAATCACACCTCGAAACGTGAGTGACAAGGATCAGAAAGGACGTCGCGCGGGTGGGACGGGACAGAGGGATGTTGAGTGTGCGCTGCAAGGGGACCAGCCCTCTCCCCAGCCGGCTTTGGGAGCAGAGCTGCAGCTGCCTGCAGGGCTGAGCACTGCCCTGGGGACTGGCAGGGGAGCCCGGCCGCAGGAGCTTTTCCAGCCGGGATGAGAGGGCGCAGAGGCAAGAGCCACAGTCACACAGCCTCTCCTCCGCTTCTCTTTCAGGTGAAAAGCGTGGAACGCTGGCTGGCAGTGCACCGCCCAAGAGTGATGCGAGAGAAGACAGCCTGTCCAGCAGCCTTGCCACGTCTGCCCAGGCAGGCAGGAGCAGCCAGGCACACACCGACAGAAGATCGGTTCCCACGATCTGCCAGCGTCTGCCGCAAGCTGCTGCCTCTGCAGGCAGCCTCCCCTTCTCCTTCTGCCAGGGGTGGAGAAACGGCCAGCCGGAGCGCAGAGTCAGGGCGACAGGAAGGAGCAGCAGAGCAACACCCAGCAAAGCTCATAGTCTGCGTGAAGAACAGATTGAAAAGCACGTCAGTGCACGTAGCCTGCAAGACTGTTGCGGAGCATCCCACCTCTGAGTCCGTCAACACTCAAGAGCAAGAGCAAGAGCAGAGGAGCTCCCTGAATCGCACGCCACTATGGATGTCCTGCGATGTTGTTGCAGAGCACGTGCCCGTCCGGCCCCTCAGAAGGACAGTCTCTCTAGAGCAGCTGGCGAGCAGCTACATGCGTCCCAGCACGCACCAGCTGTGCCAGCGCACGAAACCCACCCTGCAGGGGCAGCAATATGTCCCAGAGGAGAGTGACCTCCCACCACTGCAGCAGCAGCAGGAGAAGGAGGAGGAGAAGGACTGGGAAGAAGACAGGGACAAAGAGCTGCTCCAAGGGGAAGACAACCAGATCTACAGCATCTGGGTCAACCCCTCAATCCCTGAGCTTTCCCAGGCCCCCCAGGATGGCCCCCAGGAGGACCCTGCCTGTTCCAGCAGCAGCACGGGCCCAGAGGCCGCAGGAGAGGCAGCTGGGAACCTGCAGAGAACATCTCCTGCCCCAGCAGCTCCCCCAGATGTCAAGGTGGCAGTTTCTGACCTGACCACAGCTTGTGAGGAAGAGCCTCTTGCTGCCACCGCCCAAGAGGAGTTGAAGGCACCAGCCTCTCCCGGCTTTGGCGAGCAGGACACAGCCCAGGCCCCCCAGGATGGCCCCCAGGAGGACCCTGCCTGTTCCAGCAGCAGCACAGGCCCAGAGGCCGCAGGAGAGGCAGCCGGCAACCTGCAGAGAACATCTCCTGCCCCAGCATCTCCCCCAGATGTCAAACTGGCAGTTTCTGGCCTGACCACGGCTTGTGAGGAAGAGCCTCTTGCTGCCACTGCCCAAGAGGAGCTGAAGGCACCAGCCTCTCCCGGCTTTGGCGAGCAGGACACAGCAGCAGAGCTGGAGAGCCAGGCGCCTGCTGCACAAAGTCCCACAGCCTGCACCATGGCAATGCTGGACCAAAAGCAGGACATGGTGAGAAGGGTTGTGATGGAGGCCTTGGCTGCGATCCAGACACGTGGCCAGCAGCTGAGGGAAGAGCAAGAGGTGGCACAAAGCATGGATACACCTGCAGCACCTCAGCACACTGAGGCTGCCTTGGCTGGAGAGCCTCAGGTTGAGGCCAGCACCACCCCTCTCAGTCCAACAGCGTGCAAGGAGGGAGAAAACACGGCTCCTCCTGAGCCACAGGACCATCAAGGAGAGGCCAGCACAGCCACTGTCTCCCCAGCAGCTCAGGAGGAGCAAGCAGCTTCGTCGCTGCCTCAACAGCCTCCTGCACATGCTGGCACGGCCCACCTTGCTGCAGCAGAGGAGGAAGCATTGTCTCATCCCACGCAAGTGGCCTCTGAGCACAGAGGCGATGTGCAGCCCTCCTCCAGCAGCAGGAACATGCCTGAGGACGACCAAGGTATGTCCCCGAGTCGAGAATCGAGCTTTGCCCCGGCCAAGGCAGGCCAGGCTGGCAGCAGTGCGCACGTCGGGGCTGGCCGAGGCCCGTGCACCTGCCACCTCTCCCTGGGGAAAGCCCTCGGTGGTGGGGCACAGGCAGGAGCTTGCCCGTTGCCCACCCAGCCCCTCACCTAGAGATTTCCTTCCCCCACAGGCATCGCCACTCTCCAGCACACCCCAGCTCGGCAACGGCCCTCCCTGCTCAGGAGAGCACTCAGGGCTCTGCGCAGGGCGTTCCGCTGTACCTGCATCGCAGGACAGCCCGAGCAGTAGCGCCCTGCTGCCAGCACCAGGCATATCCCCTCAGATGGCAGCTGGCCCCGAGCCTGCGCAGTGTCCAGAGGGAGTGGATGGGGGAGCCACACGAGGGATGGGGGCATGGATGGCACTCCAGGCCTTCAGAAGCTCTGAGCACAACGTGTTACCAGCCTCCGCTGATGCCAATAAAAGCTGACAATTCTTCCCCCACTTCTGCCTGGTTTGTCTCAGGAGAAAGATGGGTGCACCTCTCTCTCTCAGGAAGGAAAAGCAGCAGGAGCCAGCCCTGCGTGTGCTGGGCCATGTACACAGGACCGTGGCGCTGGCCCAGCAGCCGCCCCTTAGGAAGGTGCCAAAGGCGCACAGGCCTGCATCTGTGTCTCTCGGTTGTGCTCGTGAAGAAGGCACTTCAGCCAAAACCAAAGCTGTTGCCAGTGGCATCCTTCACCTGAAGACCACCAACCCTCTCTCCCAGTAGGTGTTGGCCCCAGGAGGGCCCAAGGGGTGAAGGAAGATGGCTGTGATGAGAGCTAGCAGCAGGGGCAGTGGTGAATGGAGCCCTTCTGCTTGGGCTCCCGGAGGAGCACCGTGTAAGTGAACGTGTGTTAAGACCGTTTGCCTCGACCTTGCTGGTGTTAAAACTTGCTAAAATGCCCCATGAAGAAATATTTGTTTCATCCTTGCTAAAAGGCTCTGTGAAGAAGAGACTGTGTTATAACCTAAACGACAAGGCTGTCGTTACAAGCTTGGACCTCTGGTAAGTTCTAAACCAACAACTTCAGAGCCCAGCCCTGATAAGCCGCAGGACTTGACTTGACTATTGATAAAGATAACTTCAGGGGCCAGCCCTGATAAGCCACGGGGCTCAAAGTCCTGAACAACAACTTCTGGACCCGGCTCAAGCGCCGATACAACTCTTGTCTTGCAAGCCCACCGGTGTGTGAGCTCACCGATGTAACTGCAGATAAGGCAGCTGTCCTGCAAGCGCGAAAGCCCAACGGTGTGCAAGCGCCAAGGTACACAAACCGTCAAGTCATCCTACGTCTGCAAGACATGGGCCCTCCGGACACCTCTGCATGCCCCGCTGACAGAGGCGACGCTGGGGAGGGGCCTGAAGATCGCTCCTGACGCCCCTCACGCGCATGCGCTGAGCAGGCGGAGGGTAAGCAAAGCGGCTCTTGGAACACTGTAAAATGCCACCGTGAAGAGGTGTTCTTGGGAGATCTTCCCCACCGAATCGAAACAGGCGGACCTGCGAGACATCGCTGCATCTGTGGTGGTAGCTATACTTCCTGCTATTCTAGACGTTCTACTGCTTCGCTTTTCCTTTTCCTTATCTTTCTTTCCTATTGCTCTCTAGTGGTTGTTAGTCAATAAAGGGTTTTACTTTTGTGACATCTGACGCCGTTTCTGTCTTAATTTCACCTTTGCGATCAAAACGAATCACCTTGACCCTAACCTCTATCAGGTATAAGCGGGTCAAAACGCACCGCTGGAGAATGGAGGCACAGAGCCACACTGGCCCACAGAGCAGCCACTGGAGCCTCCATGAATAAAATTCTAATCCTTTCCTACATCAGCAAAAAAGGAGTCCAGTTTCATTTCCCGGACCTCAGGTCTGCCTGAGAAGGCACTCCCAGAGGTCATGGAGTTGATAGAATCATAGAATGGCCTAGGTTGGAAGGCACCTTAGAGATCATCTAATCCAACTTCCCTGCCATGGGCAGAACCCTAATCCTAAACCCAACCCTAAGACTAAACCTAAGCCTAAGTCTATGCCGAAGACCAAGTCTAGGAATAAGACTAAACCTAAGCCTAAACCTAAGTTTAAGTCTAAGTTAAACCTAAGCCAAAAAGCCCCTAAGCCTAAGTCTAAGCTTAAACCTAAAATCTAAGCCGAAACCTAAACCTAGGCTGGGTACTAGCCCGTTTCTGGCTCGGTTACTATTTGAATTCTCTCAGTCTCAAACTCTTTTTCACTTTCAGTTCATTTCTACTACCCATTTCTTTCCGAGACTCACATGTAATATCTCACGACATTTCCCTCCTCTGGCTTGGGTGACTAATCCACAATCCTCGTCTGCCCTGCAGTCTTGTCAAATACTTCTTTGTTGTTACTGGTGTTGGTGGGCAGCTAAAAAACAGCTGAACTGGAAAACGGTCAGGGCCAGCAGCAGCAGCTGCACCAGCAGAAAGAAAAAACCCGCTGCAAATCCTTCTCTTACTCTGCTCAAACCCCGTGATTGCCCCTCAGAGCACAGTGTCTCATAAGCAGCATTGAAGCTTCTCCTGAATAAACACTGATCCCACGCCCGCTGCTCAGGTAACTCTTGTTTCAGGGAATAAGCAACATGGGTTCTTAACTTATCTTGGATTGATCAGTCTCCAAAGCAGGCGGGAAGGGGAGCGGTTAGGTGCCTGGATTGATTAAATCCCAGCAGTCTGTTTCTCACGCGGAAAACCAGGATTTTTTGGAAATATGTGTCATAGACTGAGCTACAAAAATATGTCTAAGATATTTCATAAATCTCTAAGAGAAGCAGCCTAAAAACATCAGTGAAAAAAGCATAACTCCAGACAAGTACAGCCAAAGCAGGAGGACCTCCAATGACAAAGATGAGAAGAAGAAGAAGGAACAAGGCCTGTAGGATCGTGCATTATCTTGCCTTCGTGGCCATGAAATACAATTTTTCCAAAAGGTAAATCCATAATTTGACATGAATCAAAGTCAAACATCTTCCGTTTGAACTGTCTTCTAGGAATTTCCGACAAAGAAGCAGCATTTTATTCACCGGTAGTTAGTAAGTCACAGAATCCCAGAATCCCAGAATGTTAGAGGTTGGAAGGGACGTCCAAGATCATCCAGTCCAAGCCCCCTGCCAGAGCAGGACCACCTACACTAGAGCGCTCAGGAACGCGTCCAGGCGGGTTTTGAATGTCTCCGGGGAAGGAGACTCCACAACCTCCCTGGGCAGCCTGGACCAGTGCTCTGTCACCCTCACAGGGAAAAAGGTTTTTCTCATATTTTGATGGAACCTCCTCTGTTCCAGCTTGCACCCATGGCCCCTTGTCCTGTCACTGGACATCCCTGAGAAGAGCCTGGCTCCGTCCTCCTGACACTCCCCCTTGACATATTTATAAACATCCATGAGGTCACCCCTCAGCCTCCTCTTCTCCAAGCTAAAAGGCACTCGGGGTAATTCTAAGGATGCTCCTACTGACCTCAGGATATTTCATTAAGGGTGAGGTAAGGGTTTCACCCTCTTCTCCAAAGTGTGCATTTGCAGAAAAAACTTAAAGTCCCCCCAGCTGTGAAAGAATTAGTCGTTGTCCCTTTCTAAGCAGCAGCCAGCTTGATTTAAATACAGAAACTGAGAGAATGGCTTCAGGTAGGGACCTTACTTCTAATTAAATTTCAAGGAGTACAGCTCGGCGTTCAGCTGTACCTTTTTCGTTGGAAAGAAGAAAGTTTGATGTTGGAAAGAAGGAAAACGGAAGACTCAGAACTAAGGGTTTAAAACATTCCATCGAGAGGAAGGTTTCCTATTTCCCCTTCTGTATACAACAGGGTGGGGGCAGTGGGAGAAGCTACTTCTACCAGCTCTATTATCTTTCTAGTTAGGCACATCTGCTGGTGTTCTGTCACTGAAGTATAAAGCCATAATGCAAGTTCATAAATAAAAAAAAAAAAAAAGCTGTTTTGGAGTGTGAAAAATATCAGTTTGAAGTCTTTACATACTAGCTCCTCTACCAAAGATTGCCTGAAAAATCCTTGACTAAACAAACAGCCAACATTGGGCCTTCTTTGACACGAACAGCAGGTAGGTGATAGAGATTGGCCTGGGGGCTCTCAGTTAACACCCATGGAGCTGAGTGGAGAGCACCTCCCGTGTACTTGAGGATACAGGCGGTGTGGAAGAAGAGGGAGGATGCTGTGCAAAGGCTGAAATCAGAACTTAATAGCCTTGATGTCTATGGAGCAGGTACTCTGTACTGCAGCGCGGGGCACACAGAGGACAGTCCCACCCAGTGAGTGCCCCGAGAAAGGGCAGAGGTAGAGCTTTGACACAGTTTAGGCACACATACTCATTGCAATTTCCAAAAACTCATGAACAGGTTGCCGCCCACTCCCACATGCATAATACAGTCTTTTGGTGGTGGTCAGGGGCCTCTGGTGGTTGTTTTACTTCATGATGATAGTCTTCATCGGGGTGTCCTTTGCTAAGAGACCCCAAGGCTGGCCTAGGCTGGTTCTGCATACCTTAATGGCCTTTGGGAGTCGTGGGGCATTCCAGCTTTGAAGATAAGAGCATCCTGTCCCTGGGGATAAGCTCTGCTTGTGGAATACCTGTCTCACACCTCCATTCTCCCACTGATTCTGTTTGCCCAAGCAGATTGAGTCTTTTACAGACCAGCTAAATCTACAGTTCTGGCTAGAACTATGGCTCCAGCTAAAAACCTCTGCTTCAGGGACCTGGTGAAGCTTTTTTCTTTTACTCGAGAGAACTAAGCATAACCTGTAGACAAAACATTACACAAAAGTCTGTACTGAGAGCAGAAGTGGTTTAGAAGAAGAAGAGGACAGAAAGCACAGCTCTGAAGGGAATTTCTGCCTCTGGCAGCCAGAGCTGCTGGACGCACAGCGGACGGCAGGGAGGGGCCGTGCGGGAGGGGCTGGCTCGGGCCCGCCGGGGCCTCTGCCAGGGGCCTACAGGGGCTGTCCCAAGGCAGGTGCAGCTGGTCCCAGCCGGTTCCAGCTGGTCCCAGCTGGTTCCAGCCAGTTCTGGGTGTGGGCATCCGCCAGGGCTTTGTGATGCGGGAGCCGCGTCACGCCCAGAGCCCATTGTGACGCGCTGGTCATGGGGGTATATAAGGAGTGTGAGCCCCAGGGGTGCTCGCTCCCAGGAGAGCAGCTCCCTCAGGAGGCAGCGTCTCCCCGGGTGCTCGTGGTGGGTCGACGGCAGAGGACGCCGAAGATGCCCGCCAAGGAGAAGGCGAACGCCCGCTCCCAGCCCGGCAACGGGCTGCTGAGCCAGCGCCAGCGGCGCCAGGTGAGGGTCGGGGCAGGAAGGAGAGGCCGCTGCTGGGACGGGGCCGCACGGAGCTGCCTCTGTGGCGGCACTGTGTGGGCCACTGTGCCAAGGCAGCCACCTCCATCTCATGCCTCCTCCTCCTCTTTCTTCCCGCAGGTGGCCCCCAGGCAGCCACCGGCAGCCTTGCAGGGCAGCCAGAGCCAGGCCTCGTCCCTCCGTGGGGACAGGCTGCCACGGCTCCCCTGCCCAGAGAGCTCGCAGTCCCCTGGGAGCCGCCGCACACAGGTAGGGAGCCCGAGGGAGATGGGGCCGAGCGTCTTGCCGACCCCAGGAGCTGCCGCCGGGCAGGCAGGGGGTGCAGGAGGGGATCAGTGGGCCTCTCCCTCTGCCTTTGCCCACCCAAATCCTGCTTCCAGTGACACCTCCTGCTTTGTGGCAGGTCTTCCCCAGAGACCCCTCTCGAGGCCCATCATCTGCCGGGCCCACTCGGCAAGGGTCTGAGTGCTACCCCGCCAAGGGCGACTTGCAAAAGCGCTCCTTCCAGTTCCAGCGTTGTTTGTTTGTTCCGGGTGTTCTTTTTTGTTCACTTTTGGGTGGCTCTTTTGTGTTCTTTTTTTTCTTAAACAACCGGCCTCGTATTTTGGCCTTCACCTGCCCGTCTGTTCGGGTGCTTGGCATTTTAGCCCAGCATTGTACGGGTGGTAGATCCTCTCCAGTATTTCTTAGCAGGAAAGCTACACTTCCTGTCACGGAATACCGATTCCATTGTCCAGAGAGCACTCCTGTGCCATTTCTTCAGCTCTCCTGCCTTAGTCAGGGACAGTTCGGTGTGGTAGGTGCCGTGCCAAGGCAGCCGCCTCCATCCCATGTCTTCTCCTCTTCATTCCCGCAGGTGGCCCCCGGGCAGTCCCAACCAGCGCTGCAGCGCAGCCGGAGCCAGGCCTCGTCCCTCCGCGGGGACAGGCTGTCACGGTTCCCTCGCCCAGACTCCTCGCAGGCCACTGGGATCCGCCGGGCACAGGTAGGGAGCGCGAGGGAGACAGAGCAGGGCATCTTCCCGACCCCAGGAGCTGCTGCTGGGCAGGCTGGGTGTGTAGGAGGGGACAGTGGGACCGGGCCCCTGTAGGGAGCTGAGCCCCCTGTGCCTTGCCCAGCAGAATGCTCAGCCATGCTGAGGGTGCTCCTGGGGACCTCAGTGGGCTGCGAGGGGACCAGCCCTCTCCCCAGCCAGCTCCGGGAGCAGAGCGGCAGCTGCCTGTGGGGTTAAGCGCTGGTGCTGGGGACTGGCAGGGGAGCCTGGCTGCAGGAGACCTTTCTGCCTGGGGAGGAGAGGGTGCGGGGAAAAGGCCTAGAGTCACCCAACCACTCCCCTCTGCTTCTCTTGCAGACAGACAGCCTGGCGCACTGGGTGGCCCTGCACCACAAAAGGGTGGCACGGGACGAGACAGCTCTTCTGCAGGCAGCCCCCTCCAATCCTCCTGCCAGAGGTGAGGAAGTGACTGTCAGCAGCACAGCCACATCTCACACCCTGGCGGGTCTCACAGACACCGAACTGTCAGCTTCTGTCCCGGCTGGGGCTGGTGAAGAAGAGCTTTGCACTCCCGTGATGCAAGAGGAAGCAAAGGCAGCAATTTCACCTGTCCTCAGCAAGCAGGACAAAGCAGTACAGGCAGGCCTGCCCCAACTGCGTCAAATCACACCTCGAAATGTGAGTGACAAGGATCAGAAAGGACGTCGCGCGGGTGGGACGGGACAGAGGGATGTTGAGTGTGCGCTGCAAGGGGACCAGCCCTCTCCCCAGCCGGCTTCGGGAGCAGAGCAGCAGCTGCCTGCAGGGCTGAGCACTGCCCTGGGGACTGGCAGGGGAGCCCGGCCGCAGAAGCTTTTCCAACCGGGATGAGAGGGCGCAGAGGCAAGAGCCACAGTCACACAGCCTCTCCTCCGCTTCTCTTTCAGGTGAAAAGTGTGGAACGCTGGCTGGCAGTGCACCGCCCAAGAGTGATGCGAGAGAAGACAGCCTGTCCAGCAGCCTTGCCACGTCTGCCCAGGCAGGCAGGAGCAGCCAGGCACACACCGACAGAAGATCGGCTCCCACGATCTGCCAGCGTCTACCGCAAGCTGCCGCCTCTGCAGGCAGCCTCCCCTTCTCCTTCTGCCAGGGGTGGAGAAACGGCCAGCCGGAGCGCAGAGTCAGGGCGACAGGAAGGAGCAGCAGAGCAAGACCCAGCAAAGCTCATGGTCTGCGTGAAGAACAGGTTGAAAAGCACGTCAGTGCACGTAGCCTGCAAGACTGTTGCGGAGCATCCCACCTCTGAGTCCGTCAACACTCAAGAGCAAGAGCAAGAGCAGAGGAGCTCCCTGAATCGCACGCCACTATGGATGTCCTGCGATGTTGTTGCAGAGCACGTGCCCGTCCGGGCCCTCAGAAGGACAGTCTCTCTAGAGCAGCTGGCGAGCAGCTACATGCGTCCCAGCACGCACCAGCTGTGCCAGCGCACGAAAGCCACCCTGCAGTGGCAGCAATATGTCCCAGAGGAGAGTGACCTCCCACCACTGCAGCAGCAGCAGGAGAAGGAGGAGGAGAAGGACTGGGAAGAAGACAGGGACAAAGAGCTGCTCCAAGGGGAAGACAACCAGATCTACAGCATCTGGGTCAACCCCTCAATCCCTGAGCTTTCCCAGGCCCCCCAGGATGGCCCCCAGGAGGACCCTGCCTGTTCCAGCAGCAGCACGGGCCCAGAGGCCGCAGGAGAGGCAGCTGGGAACCTGCAGAGAGCATCTCCTGCCCCAGCAGCTCCCCCAGATGTCAAGGTGGCAGTTTCTGGCCTGACCACGGCTTGTGAGGAAGAGCCTCTTGCTGCCACCGCCCAAGAGGAGCTGAAGGCACCAGCCTCTCCCGGCTTTGGCGAGCAGGACACAGCCCAGGCCCCCCAGGATGGCCCCCAGGAGGACCCTGCCTGTTCCAGCAGCAGCACAGGCCCAGAGGCCGCAGGAGAGGCAGCCGGCAACCTGCAGAGAACATCTCCTGCCCCAGCAGCTCCCCCAGATGTCAAGCTGGCAGTTTCTGGCCTGACCACAGCTTGTGAGGAAGAGCCTCTTGCTGCCACCGCCCAAGAGGAGCTGAAGGCACCAGCCTCTCCCGGCTTTGGCGAGCAGGACACAGCAGCAGAGCTGGAGAGCCAGGCGCCTGCTGCACAAAGCCCCACAGCCTGCACCACGGCACTGCTGGACCAAAAGCAGGACATGGTGAGAAGGGTTGTGATGGAGGCCTTGGTTGCGATCCAGACACGTGGCCAGCAGCTGAGGGAAGAGCAAGAGGTGGCACAAAGCATGGATACACCTGCAGCACCTCAGCACACTGAGACTACCTTGGCTGGAGAGCCTCAGGCTGAGGCCAGCACCACCCTTCTCAGTCCAACAGCGTGCAAGGAGGGAGAAAACACGGCTCCTCCTGAGCCACAGGACCATCAAGGAGAGGCCAGCACAGCCACTGCCTCCCCAGCAGCTCAGGAGGAGCAAGCAGCTTCGTCGCTGCCTCAAGAGCCTCCTGCACATACTGGCATGGCCCACCTTGCTGCAGCAGAGGAGGAAGCATTGTCTCATCCCACGCAAGTGGCCTCTGAGCACAGAGGCGATGTGCAGCCCTCCTCCAGCAGCAGGAACATGCCTGAGGACGACCAAGGTATGTCCCCGAGTCGAGAATCGAGCTTTGCCCCGGCCAAGGCAGGCCAGGCTGGCAGCAGTGCGCACGTGGGGGCTGGCCGAGGCCCGTGCACCTGCCACCTCTCCCTGGGGAAAGCCCTCGGTGGTGGGGCACAGGCAGGAGCTTGCCCGTTGCCCACCCAGCCCCTCACCTAGAGATTTCCTTCCCCCACAGGCATCGCCACTCTCCAGCACACCCCAGCTTGGCAACGGCCCTCCCTGCTCAGGAGAGCACTCAGGGCTCTGCGCAGGGCGTTCCGCTGTACCTGCATCGCAGGACAGCCCGAGCAGTAGCGCCCTGCTGCCAGCACCAGGCATGTCCCCTCAGATGGCAGCTGGCCCCGAGCCTGCACAGTGTCCAGAGGGAGTGGATCGGGGAGCCACACGAGGGATGGGGGCATGGATGGCACTCCAGGCCTTCAGAAGCTCTGAGCACAACGTGTTACCAGCCTCCGCTGATGTCAAGAAAAGCTGACAATTCTTCCCCCACCTCTGCCTGGTTTATCTCAGGAGAAAGATGGGTGCACCTCTCTCTCTCAGGAAGGAAAGCAGCAGGAGCCAGCCCTGTGTGTGCTGGGCCATGTACAGAGGACCGTGGCGCTGGCCCAGCAGCCGCCCCTTAGGAAGGTGCCAAAGGCGCACAGGCCTGCTTCTGTCTCTCTCGGTTGTGCTCGTGAAGAAGGCACTTCAGCCAAAACCAAACCACCAGCCCGTTCACAGCTGGACCGTCGGGGTTGGCGAGAGAGCAGAGGCCTTGCATGAGAAGAGCACTCTTTGCCACAGCAGCTGCCCAGGTCACATCAAGATCTCAGCACTGAGCGCTGCTCAGATGGCAACGTTTAAAACAATACGGGGCTGCTGCTTGAAAACCTCCCCGTCCCTAAATGTACGGAGGCTTCCCCTTCCTGCAGCACTCAGGCCAGAGTGGGCAGAACCACAGGGAGTGGAGGCAGAACTGATGCCTTCACTGGAGCGTCCCCGTGTGGGAAGGCAGCTGCCTACAGAAATCGCCAACGCCTCTTCGCCTCAGCCAGCAGCCCCCGGGAACAGGAGAGAACCCACCCGCCCTGTGTCCGCGTGGGTTTGCGTTGCCGAACACAAAAACAGTGGAGAGCCTGGCGGCAAAGCTCTTGCCAGTGGCATCCTTCACCTGAAGACCACCAACCCTCTCTCCCAGTAGGTGATGGCCCCAGGAGGGCCCAAGGGGTGAAGGAAGATGGCTGTGATGAGAGCTAGCAGCAGGGCCAGTGGTGAATGGAGCCCTTCTGCTTGGGCTCCGGGAGGAGCACCGCTGGAGAATGGAGGCACAGAGCCACACTGGCCCACAGAGCAGCCACTGGAGCCTCCACGAATAAAATTCTAATCCTTTCCTACATCAGCAAAAAAGGAGTCCAGTTTCATTTCCCTGACCTCAGGTCTGCCTGACAAGGCACTCCCAGAGGTCATGGAGTTGATAGAATCATAGAACGGCCTAGGTTGGAAGGGACCTTAGAGATCATCTAATCCAACTTCCCTGCCATGGGCAGGGGCGCCCTTTCCCCAGACCACGTTGCTCAAGGCTCTGTCCAACGTGGCCGTGAACATCTCCGTAATACGTTTGTACTGTCAGGAGGAGAGTCATTGGCTGAGATGCTGCAGCAAGGAAAGGACCAATGACTCTGGGCGGAGTCACTCTATTCAGCACAAAACTAAGGCTAAGCCTAAACCATAGCCTATACCTAAGCCAAAGCCTAAGCCTAAGCATATGCCTAAAGCTAAGCCTAAGCCTAAAACTAAGTCGAAGCCTAAGCACAAGATTAAATCTAAGCCAAAAACTAAATCTAAGCCTAAACCTAACCCTAAAACTAACCCCTAAAAATCAGACAAGCCTAAGCCTAAGACAAAGGCTAAACCTAAACCTAAACCTAAACCTAAGCCTAAGCCTAATCCTAAACCTAAGCCTAAACCTAAGCCTAAACCCAAGTTTAATCCAAGCCTGATGCTAACCCTAAACAGAAACCTAAACATTAACCTAAACCTAAACCTAAGCCTAAACCTAAACCTAAGAATAAGCCTAAGCCTAAACCTAAACCTAAACCAAAGCCTAAACCTAAGCCTAAGTCCAAACATAAGCCTAAAACTGAGTCTGAGACTAAACCTAAGATGAAGCCTTGAGTAAAAATAAGCATAAACCTAAAACTAAGCCCAAGCCGAAACCTAAGCCTACGATGAAGCCTAAACCTAAACATAAACCTAAGCCTAAGCCTAAATCCAAGCCTGACCATAAGCCTAAACCTAAACCTAAGCCTAAGCCTTAGCCTAAGCCTAAAACTAAACCTAAGCCTAAGCCTAAAACTGAACCGAAGGCTAAGTCTAAGACTAAGACTAAACTTAAACCTAATCCTAAATGTAAACTGAAATCTAAACATAAGCTTAACAGTAAGCCTAAGCAGAAAACTAATCCTAAGCCAAAGGCTAAATCTAAACCTACATGTAAGGCTAAGCCTAAAGCTAACGCTAAGGCTAAGGCTAAGATTAAGGTTAAAACTAATCCTCAACCTAAAACTAAACCTAAAACTAAGCCCAAGCCTAAAGCTAAAACTAAGCCTAAGACTAAACCTTATACCTAAGGCTAAATCTAAGACGAAACATGACCCTAAACCTAAACCTGATCCTAAGACTAAGCCGAAACATTGGACTAAGCCTAAGCCTAAACCTAAGCCTAACTCTAAGACTAAATGGAACCCTAAACCTAAGACTAAGCCTAAACCAAAGCCTAGGCCTACAGCTAAACCCAAGCCTAAACCTTAGCATAAGACTAAGCCTAAACCTAAGTCCAAGTCTATGCATTAACCTAAGACTGGGCCTAAACCTAAGCCTAAAACTAAGTCCAAACCTAAGCCTTAGCATAGACTAAGCCGAAACCTAAGCCTAAATCTATGCCTAAACCTAAGCCTAAAACTAAACCCAAGCCTGACCCTAACCCTAACCCTAAACATAAGCCTAAGCCTAAACCTGAGTCAAAGTCTAAGTCTAAAATTATGTCTACATCTAAGTCTAAGTCTAAGACTAAATCTAAGTCTAAGCCTTGGTCTAAATCTAAGCCTAAGCCTAAACTTAAACACGACCTAAGCCTAAAGATAATCCTAAAGCTAACCCCAAACCTAAGGCTAAATGCAAACCTAAGCCTAAACCCAAGCCTAAGCCTAAGCCTAAACCTATGGCTAAACCTAAGCCTAAACCTAAGCCTTAAACTAAGGCTAAACCAAAGCCTAAACCTGAACCCAAGACTAAACCTAAAGCCTAAACCTAAGGCTAAGTCTAAACCTAAGCCTAATCCTAAAACCAAGCCTTACCCCAACCCTAACCCTAAATCTAACCCTAACCCAAACCCTAAACCAAAGTCTAAACTGAAGTCTATGTCTATGACTAAGTCTAACCTAGCCTTAAACCTAAAACTAATCCTAAACCTAACCCTAACCCTAACCCTAAACCTAAATCTAAACCAAAACCTAAGACTAAACTTATTCCTAAATCTAAAATTAAACCTAAACCTAAACCAAAGCCTAAACCTAAAACTAATTCTAATCCAAGCCCCATCCCTAACCCTAATGCTAAGCCTAAGCCTAAACCTAAGCCTTAGAGTAAGCCAAAGTTAAGCTCAAGCCTAACTCTAACCCTAAGACTAACCCTAAGACTAAGACTAAATGTATGACTTAACCTTAGCTTAACCCTAATCCTAAACCTAAAATGAGCCCTAAGCCTAAGAATAAGCCTAAACCTAAACCCAAACCTAAGACTAAGGCTAAACCTAATCTTAACCCTAAGCCAAACCTGACTAAGCCTAAACCTAAGGCTAAACTTAAGGCTAATCCTAAACCTAGGCAGAAATCTATACCTAAAGCTAAGATTAAACCGACGATTAAACCTAACCGTAAACCTAATACCTAACCAGAAAGACAGTGTAAGCCTAAAACAAAGGCTAAGTCTAAACCTAAGCAGAAGACTAAGACCAAGTCTAAGCCTTAGCCTAAGACTAAAGCGATAGCTAAACCTAAGTCTAAGCCTAAATTTAAGCCTAAGGCTAAATTTAAGTCTAAGCCTAAGTCTAAGCCAAAACCTAAGTCTAAGTCTAAGCCTAAGCCTAAGCATAAGGAAAAGTCTAAGCATAAGCCCAAACCTAAATTTAAATCTAAATCTAAACTTAAGCCTTAGGCTAAGACTAAACATAAACCTAAACCTAGGAAAAAGGCATAAGCCTATGCCTAAACCTAAGTCTAAGCCTAAGCATTAGACTAAACCTAAGACTAAACTTAAGACTAAAACTAAGACTAAGCCTAAACATAAGACTAAACCTAAGACTAAATCTAGGACAAAATGTAATGTTAAGGCTAAATCTAAACCTAAGCCTCAAATTAATCCTCAACCTAAAACTAAACCAAAATTAAATCCTAAGCCTAGTACTGAATCTAAGACTAAATCTAAACCTATGACTAAGAACAGAGCTAAGACTAAGCCTAAAACTAAGTCTAAGTCTAAGACTAAACCAGGACCTAAACCTAAGACTAAGACTAAGCATTAGACTGAGTCTAAGCCTAAACCTGAATGAAAGGCTAAGCTTAAGCCTAACCCTGAAAGTAAACCTAAGCCTAAGGCTAAGGTTAATGCTAAGAGTGAGTCCAAAATTAACCCTAATCCTAAACGCAACCCTAAGACTAAACCTAAGCCTAAGTCTATGCCTAAGACCAGGTTTAAGAATAAGACTAAGACTAAACCTAAGCCTGAACCTAAGCTTAAGTCTAAGTTAAACCTAAGCCGAAAAAACTCCTAAGCCTAAGCCTAACTCTAAAACAAAACCTAAGTCTAAGCTTAAACCTAAAAGCTAAGCCTAAACATAAACCTAGGCCTAAGACTAAGGTTAAACCTAAGATTAAGACTAAGGCTAAGGCTAAGCCTAAGGCTAAACCTAAGCCTACATCGAAACCTAAGCCAAAACTAACACCTAAGACTAAGTCTAAGCCTAAGAATAAGCCTAAACCTGATCCATGGACTAAGACTAAGGTTTAGCATAAAACTAATCTTAAACCTAAAATTAAACATATGCCTAAACCAAATCCTATGCCTAAATTTAAGCCTAAACCTAGGCCTAAAGTTAAGCACAAGCCTAAACCTAAGCCTAAATCTAAGACTAAACCAAAGCCTTAGCCTAATCCTAAAACTAAGCCCAACTCTAAACCTAATGATAACCTTAATCCTAAATCTATGCCTAAACCTTGGCCTAAGACTAAACTGAGGCCTAAATTTGAGCCTAAATATAAGACTAAGACTAAATATAAGCCTTAAGCCTTGCCTAAGCCCAAAGCTAAGCCTAAAAGTAAATCTAAGCCTAAGCCTAAATCTAAGGTAAGGCTAGTCTTAAAACTAAGCATAAGCCTAAATCTAAATTTAAACCTAAAACTAAGCATAAACCTAAGCCTAAATAAAAGCCTAAGGCTAAGACTAAGGTGAAGCCTGATCTGAAGCATGAGACTAAACCTAAACATAAGACTAAATCTGAGCCTACCACTAGGTCTAAAACTAAACCTAAGCCTATGCCTAATCCTAAACATAAGGCTGAGCCTAAGGCTAAAACTAAGCCTAATTCTTGGAAAAAGGCATAAGCCTATGCCTAAACTTAACCGTAAGCCTAAAACTAAGCATTATCATAAAGACTAAACCAAACCCTAAGCCTAAACTGAAGATTAAGCCTAAGCCTAAAACAAAGGCTAAGGCTAAACCTAAGCCTAAACCTAAGACTAAGCCTGAATCTCAAACCAACCCTAAGACTAAACCTAAAACAAAACCTAAGCCTAAATCTAAGGTTAAAGTTAAGCCTAAGGCTAAGGCTAATCCTAAACCTAAGTCTTACCCTAATGCTAAGCCTAAATCTAAATGTTAGCATAAGCCTAAATCTGAACCTAAGCCTAAACTTAAACTGTAAGCATAAGCCTAAGCCAAACCTAAATTTAAGTTTAGGTTTAACCTAATCCCTAACTGCAACCCTAAGGTAAAACCTAAGCCTAACCCGAAGTCTAAGCCTGAACCTAAGCCTAAACAAAAATTTAAACATAAACCTAAGCATAAGACTAAACCTAATCTTAACCCTAACCCCTAACCCTAAGCCTAAGCCTAAGAAAAAAGCTAAGCATAAACCTAAACCTAAGTCTTCGCATAAGACTAAACCTAAACCTAAATCTAAGCCTAAATCTAAACCTAAACCTAACCCTAAACCTTACTCTTAAGGCTATGCCTAAGCCTAACCCTAGGCCTAAACCTAATACTAAGGCTAGGCCTAAACCTAAATTTAAACGTAATCCTAAAACCATGCCTCAGCCTAAGGCAAAACCTAAGCCTAACCCTAACTTTAACCTTACACTAACACCTAACTCTAAGCCTAAGCCTAAACCTAAGCCTAAACCTAAGCCTAAACATCATCCTAAAGTGAGTAATACGTGTTTTGCATCTTTCCCAGCCCTCAGCCATCAGACATGGAAGGCGTGGGTGAGAGGCATTAGAGATGTCCCGAGTCAATATATTTCTTACTTCCTTTAACAGGAGGGAGCCGGGGCCTTCACTTGCTTTGAGCGATGCTTATTACATTCTCCCCTCGGTATTATAGCAGGTGACTTCTGGCTACAGAGCTCTTCAGCTTTGTGACTAATCTGATGCATGATGCTTTCACCATTTTGACCCACATGGATATATTTGTGTATAGGTACCCACAGAACAGGTTTCAGTGAACAAAGGCGAGATGCAAGGAGGTGTTTGCTCAGCTCAGCTCTGTCTTGCCTTGACAGACCCTCAACTGTGATGACCCAAGGGGGGTTGTGGAAAATGACCCAGCCCTGAATGGAACAGCAGACAAAGGACTGAAACCTGAATGGAGCCAAACCCCAGATAACAAACATTTTGCCTTGAGTCTCACATTCAACCACTATCTAATCTCAAGCTGTGTTAAATTTGGCTGAATAAATTATTCACTTGCGAGATATGTTTTTATGGCTGAGTAAATAATTCGTGTGCTTACCTTCACAGATTTAGTATTATCAGTAAAGGGTGCACAGGAAAGATGAGGGGAAATCTCATCTAGATAAATATTCTAGACTATCCATTCTCCTCTGTCGCTTCCTCATCCCATTTTTACAGGATAGAAACTGTAAGATTTTGGGTAGATTTTGGAGAAGTTTCTTCCAACCATACATCTGGACCATGGGAGATTCTTGCCCCCTCATTCGAGGCGTCGGATGAGGACATTCTCCCTGGGATTGAGAACCCTGACCTGAGAGAGAATAAGTGACTAAGACACGTGTGGCATACTTCAGGATTGCTCTTGTTACTAACTTGCCCTCTTTTTAAATCTGTACTAGTACATTTTTCTGGGAATCACTGAGTTCTGTAATAGCGTATCCTGTGCATTGTTGTGTTGTTGTTTCTGTCTCTAATTGCAACAGGGCATTCTTCCATTGTATCCCTAAAACCTGCATTGTGACGTGTTAGACCTGTAAGCGTAGTTCTAATAAACTGACAGTTTGAACCTTGCAGTGACGTCCATGTGTGGGACCTGTGATGAAGTTCAAACAGGTCTCTAGCCAGAACCTTGCAGTGCAGTCTCTCTGTCGATCACAATTTTGTCCAAACTTTCAAGGTCTATTGGAAAGTATCACCTCAGCTTTGGGCCCATATGTTTTAAGTGCTGAAGACAGATCTTCGCACTGATTTCATATCTCGTCAGGACTCGATACACAAATGGACACAAGAGAAAGCTTGAGTAAGGAATAGAAAAGACTGGTGTGTAAGCCTGAGAGCTGGTCTGTGGGGTAAAACCACCTGAATGTGGAGGTGACGTGTTTTAAATGAAGCCTTACTTGGTACTGAGAGCCTTTACAGAAACCATCAGCTACTTTGACTCAAAGCAGCCTGCAAAGTCTAATTTCTGTGTCAGTTTCTGTGTATTTTCTTGTGATGCAAAATGTGTAGGTACGTTCTGGCATCAAATCTAACATGTGTACATAAGGCTGGAAAGTTTTGACTCAACTCAACCATTAAAGGAAGTTTTTCTTGCCGGGGGCTGCAACTGTGGACTCTTCTACTCAGTTTTAACAAAGATGTTCCTGCAGAACTTTTTTCATGTGAATTTATCTGAGCCTTTAACAAAAAATAATGTTAAACATACCCATTATGGTTTGTGAGGCAGCCTCTTTGGGAAGATCGGAGCGAAGTTATGGTCAGACACTATTTTCATGGATGAGGACACTGAATCAAGATGTTTTGTCCCAGCTGGAGTCTGAGAGGTGGTGGGAACAGCGGTGTTCATGGAGAACTGCAAAATGGGGAGCTGGTTTTACTTTCCTTGCCCCTGGGAGAGAGAAAACGCTGGTTTCACATGCTTGTGCTCCTTCACAGATGAGTTTCTTAATACTTTGCTCAAGGTGGAGATAAGGATTGGTGTCTCTGAGGAGCCATTTAGTTTTGTGAATTTGGGTCCCTGAGATATTTCTGCTTCACTTCCTCTGCCTGCTGTTTCTGGGTTCAGTGGGTGGTTATTTCTAATCTAGCCTGTAGCTGATCTTTGGTCATACAATCCACGCTCAGGTCCGAAACCACAAGACCTGGAATTAAACGCTTGTTTAAAATAAACTCCTCCTCCCAGTCCAGTGATTTGCACAGCTCTTTAAGACACTGAGGGTTTGGGAGTCAAAGAATTCCAGAGAATTCATGTTTCGCTCTTGAAACGGTGACGGATCCTCACTCACAGCTGCTGTAGCTGTCGGTGCCTCCAGCCGAAACCGAACGCAAAACCTCACGATCCAATACGTCACCGATTTCTTCACTTCTCTTTCTTTGATGCGCTTGACTTCTTTTTGTACAGATCATAGAGCTCTTCTTGTTCCCGTGAGGTTGTTTAATCAGGAAAAGCCCCCAAACCCTCAGTAAACGCGACCAGGAATGCCACTCTGCAGCGGTTTCCCTGCAACGTCACCTCAGCCCAGGAGAGGGGACTGGTGCTTCACACACGGCCAGCCCGAGCAGCTGCTTCACCGAACATTCCGACATCTGCAGTGAAGATGAAGACGAGTTTATTGATTCATAGTAAAAGACGAGGTGTGAAAACTGAGCTGTTTGGAGATTTTAACAGGACGAAAGATCAGAGCACACAAATTCCATCTATCTTTGCTTTTAGAGCATTCTCGTGTTGGTGATTTATGTAAACATACGCAGGTTAAATTGAACTGTTTAGCACAGAACGGGAATACCTGAGATCCTACTTGTTTTCTAGCATACAAAATAAATTTTGTTAATTAGGCTACTTTGGTAACATACCTGGTTTTAATTTGATTTTCTATTAAGTGCCTAAGCCCTTCAAGGGAACAATAAATGCCCAATTAAAAGTTGAATCATTTCATTTACTCTTTCCTTTTATAAGCCATTGCCAGAAATCAGAAAGGAGGACTGTTTTGCTTCCCACAAGGATTCCTTTAAGTGAACACTCTGGTACTCAGTTTCTTTAAGGATAGCTTATTGGGAAGGATTTTTAAAATTTTTATTGTTACTGTATTATTTTGTTCCTGTAAGCATATGCTGAGAGAATATAACAGCCAGTGCTCTTGTAGTTAATATTTGTCTCTGGAGAAGGGATTCCTTTCTTACATCTGCTCAGCAGTGATGGGGTGTTTCCTTGTTTAACTGTGTTGGGTTTAGCCTGCATGTTCAGCATTAAATGAAGGATTTGTACACCGACACAGCTTTCACGTCCCTGTCATCATGCCTAAAATCACGCAAATGAGTGCCAAGTAACAAGTAAAAGCCACCAAATTCCCATCAAGCTGTTTGGAGCCTGGGACTGTGTACGTAGTCTGGGACTGGGAATAGGAACGCACGGTATTTTAACTGCCTGCAGGACAAAGTGTGGACGACATGTCTCAGGTGTGGTCGCCCTGGCAAGAAAGCAAGTCTGAGCAGCTGGGCTGTTAGCAGTGGTGCTGGCTGGCATCTGCGATTCGATCTGAATACAGAACCGAGGGCCACCATAAACTGCCAATTAACGGTTTGCCAGTGAAACCACACCATCAGTCTCCCTGCTGCTGCTAAACAGCGATACATTCAGACCGATAAAACCAGCCTCGTGGACTTGTCTTTGTCCTGTTGATGGGTTGCCTCATGCTGGCAGCTGTTCTGCACAGCTTTCTCTGCTTTCTGCCGCAGTCATCCCCAGCTCATCTTGCTGGCTGAGGAAACATTTCTAAGTGTGGCTCTCTGGCGATCACTCCTGGTTACCACCAACAGGCTAAATGTATTTCTGAGGGAACTTTGGATAAAACCAGTGGGACAAACTTTCAGATGCTGTGCGTCAGCTGGCAATAGCACTGTACAATTTTTTACAGTCTGTGGCTGAGAAGAAACAAACGTGGTCACTTGTAACGAGTTGGTTCACAGCCTGCCTGTGTTTCCCAAGCAATACTATCTATTTCGTATGGGTTTTGTCATTTGTTCATTGTCATGTCCCACCCAGAACGGGGGGAATGGACGAATGACTTAGATTTGTAATATCCCAGCAGAATGGACAACGGTGGGACAAGTCTCAAGGTCCATACACAAACATTTATTGATTTCTCATAGTGTATAGGTCAGATTCATGATAATTGGTTTTAGTTACAAGACGTGTTAGGGCAGGCAATGTAATATGACTCAATGATAACCAAGGAAGGACTACATATACAATAAACTACAGCAAGGTGCATGTTACTTAGTGAAAACAAGGAAAATATACATATAAACATGTAATATACATATCAAATATGTTATATACATGTAACAGAATATAGTAAGCAGTATGACACTTAGTGATTACAATAAGGAAAATTAAGCAACCGGTACGTTAGGACTTGTATGACTTAGTGAGAAAGGGGAAAGGGAAAGGGTGGGGTGGGGGGGGAAAGACTTGCATATCAGGCCAGGGCTGTTTGAGGTATCTGTTTCCAGCTTCCCTTTACCACATTCCATTTGGAACTTATTGTTTTGCCACACAGGACCAGAAACCGGTCTTGTTTTTGACCAAGCTGGGGGTTTGTAAAATGCCAAGGAATGTTTAAGGCAAACATTCACGCATCTGTCCGCTACAGTTCATTCTCCACTTTATCAATCCTTCCCACTAATTTTTAATTTTTTACTGGGAATGTTGACACAGCGGCAAGACTGCGGTTGTCGTTTGCTCTATGAAACATCAGAAAAAATCGAAAGTTAAAATGCCGGCTCTTGAACCTTGACAATCGACAATGATACTGCAAATACAAGGAACACAGCTTAATCTGCAGTTAAAACGGCAAGACATTTCATTGACTGTTTAGAGTAGCTTGTCTTTTGTCAATAAGCTGAGCAGATAGGACTCCAGATGATACCTTGAGGCCATGTTATAATCTTTCCCTACATATTACTTGTATTTGCATTTACAGCTGTAATTTGCCATGATGTGTGTTTTGGTTTGGCCTGGCCAGATTTCGGCGACGGAGGGGGAGCTGCAGGGTGGCTTCTGTAAGAAGCTGCTAGAAGCTCCCCAAGATTGATAGAGCCAATGCCAGCCGGCTACAAAGAGGGACCCGCCGCTGGCCAAGGCTGAGCCTATCAGTAAGGTGATAGCAGAGGAACGCCTCTGTGAAAAACATATTTAAGAACGGGAAAAAGAACTGCGCCATAACAGCTGGCACAGAGATGGAGGAGTGAGAGTCTGTGCAGACACCAAGGTCAGTGAAGAAGGAGGGGGGGGGAGGATGAGCTCCAGGCACCGGAGCAGAAGGAATCCCCTGGGTCTGTGGTGAAGACCATGGTGAAGCGGGTTGTCCCCCTGCAGCCCATGGGCGAGGTGCAGAGGTCCACCGTGAGGATCACCGCGTAGATGTCCACCGAGGACTCCATGCTGTGTGGGTGGATGCCTGAAAGGGGACTGTAGCCCGTGGGAAGCCGCATCAGAGCAAGTCGCTGCCGGAACCTGTAGCCCGTGGAAGAGAGGAATGCCCACGCTGGAGCAGGTTGGCTGGTGGGACTTTTGGGACGCTGCGGGTGGCTCACGCTGGAGCAGTTTTCCCTGAAGGACTGCGCCTCAGACTCACGAGGGGTGGGCTGCCCCTCGTGAGGTGTCTCCCGTTGGGCAGTTTGTGATGAATTGCCCTTCGTGGGATGACTCACGCGGAGAAGAGAGCATGAAGCTTGTCTCCCGTGAGAGGGACCCCACAGTGGCCCTGGGGAAGAGTGAAGAGTCCTCCCCCGGAGTGAAGAAGCGGTGGAACCAACGTCGGATGAACTGACCTCAGCCCCCATTCCCTGTCCCCCTGCGCCGCTCGGGGGGAGGAGGTGGAGAAGCCGGGATTGACGTTAAGCCCGGGAAGAAGGGAGGGATGGGGGGAAGGTGTTCTGTTTAAGATTTGTTTGCTCTTTCTCACTTCTCACTACTCCTCTCTGATTAGTTCTTTTAATAAAGGTACCTAATTTCCCCAAAACTGAGTCTGTTTTGCCCGGGACGGTAAATGAGAGTGATCTCCCTGTCCTTATCTCAAACCCTGAACCCTTGGAAATATTTTCTCCCCCTGTTCAGCAGTGAAGGGGGGAGTGAGTGAGCGGCTGTGTGGGTACCTGGCGGCCGGCCAGGGTCAACCCACGACAATGTGAAACACTTTATAAGTTATCTGTATAAAAGATTTTTGCTATACGAGCAAACAAATGTATTTCAGACTTAAAAAAATCAAGCAAAAGTTATCTGGAACTCACTGAGGAGAGTAAGTGCAATCGACTCCAATGTCTCTGCCTTATTAGTTTTTTTTAATTTCAGTTATGTATAGAGCAGACCTGGAAAGTACTAAAGGAGTAATCAATCCATACCTGTGCCCAAGGCAGGATTAACTGCACCCATGCCACTCCTGGCAGGTGTCTATCTAGACTACTAAAAACCTGCAGATGGAGATGTGTGTCTTCTTCATGCAATCTGTGCCAAGGCTTTTCCATCCTCAACCTCTGCAGGATTTACACTTTAGTCTTGCCTGGCTTTTCCTTTCTGTAGCAGAAGGCTGTTACTTTTTGTCCTGCTTTGTGGAACTGTAGAACAGACTATTCCTCTTTATTCTACAATAGTTCTTTACCCTGCCAAAGACCACCTCCTCTGCAGGTGAGAATACTCTCCGTTCAGCCTCTTTTTCCTCACTGGGTTCGTCGCAATGATCTCCCACATCCTTTTCAATTGGTCTGTTCAAATCTTGTGATACAACACTGCACGCGGCTTCTCGGAGGACAAGGGTGGCTTCACAGGTGATCTTGGCTGTGGCTCTTTTCCTGAATGCTTGTGTGGCGCTTGCTTTCCTGCAGAAACGCGTAAAGTCATGCTCAAGAGAGTCACTATAATTCTGACATCCCTTCCTGTAGAGATGCTTTGTGCTTTCCTCCTCACCTTTCTGACATGATGATTTCTGCCTATGTGTCACATTTCACATGTCTTTGTTAAAAGTATTTTCCAAACACCTCGAAATAAAAATATGCCTGAGGAGGAAGGAATGAGAGGTTAGACTACATTAGTGTGCTATCAGGAATCAACCAGTGTGTCGCGGGTTAGGGCTGGACTGGCCACTAACGCGGACAGACGCTCTCTAACCCCCTCTTCCCCCCCCCAAACGGGAAGAGAAAAGGGAATGAGGCAGAGAGACTTACGGATGAGAGAAGGAAAAAACCGAACTAGAACAGCTTTAATGAAAGTAATAGGAATAGTGGTAAAAAGATAAAAGTAAGGAACTATATACAACTATAGATAATAGCCCGATATCAAACCCGACTCCCTCCCCCGATATCAGTCCCCACTGCTGCTGCAGAGCAGGAGGCACTGGGGAAACCCCAGGCTCAGCGGCGGCGGGAGCTGGATACAGGGAGCTGGATTCGGGAACTCAGGATCCGGATCAAAATCAGGAGGTCAGATGGAGTCCTCTCTGGACACCGGCCATTGCAGAAAGGAAGGGCGAAAAGGCCGAAAAGGGCAAAAGGGACGAAACTCTCGTGATCACTCAATTTATACTAGATATGACGTATATGGGATGGAATACTCTCGTTGGTCACCTGTCCTGTCTATTACCCCCCGGAGGTGCCACCTTTTACTTCCTTGTGCCTCCCTCTTATTACCCAGCACCCCCAGCGTGGCACACAAGAGCCAGCAGTGGCCTTGGTCACTACAGGAATAAGTATAAGCAAGAGCCTTTCTACATACCAGTCCCAGGCAGTAACTGTAAACATCAGGTGTTATCACTGCCAGCAGCACACACTGTCTGCAAAAACATGCTGCTGACTTCAGAATGTGCAGCCTTTGAGAAGACACTAAACTGGAAAGTAAAATTCACTAAACAGGACTGGATTTTTAGCTAAACCCAGGACACAGTGAAATTTTTTTATTCCTGATGGTTGCAGTGCTATGTTGAATTTCAATAGCTGGGAATCCAGCTGTCTTTATTGGTGGAAATCTGTCAACAGTTGTCCAGTCATTCTTGCTCAGTCACATTCAGCAACACAGTTCACGAAGTTGGGCGAGTGTCTACCTGGCTCAAACTTTACTCTGATTTGCTCCTCTTGTATTTGTTTATAAAAGGACTGTGTGTCCTGATACCTTGTTCCCTGGTAGAGGGTACGAGAATGTTCTCTCCTGAATACAGGGCGCTATAGAATGGGGTCTCTTCCTCATAATGAGACCTTTTTCTTGAACTTCCAGAATAAGCAGAAAACCTTATATTTTCCTGTTGTACAGAACTACACACAGATGCATATAAAAAAGAAGATAAAGCATAAACTACAAATACTAAAAATTGTTGGCAAAAACCTAGAAAGTCAGAAAACGCTGACAGAAAGTGAGGGTAGGAAAGAGCAAAATGGAAATAAGTCTTCCTGTTTAGTTCTAAAGCACTGACACCCGAAGGACACTATCACAAAAGTGATGAGATGAATTGTTTTCCATACAATGTCCTCAGATTATGACAAGGTGCTTGGAGGATGATATTTTCGCTAAGTGTGATCTCTGGGGCTATTGTGAAAGTACTTCGTTGAG
This sequence comes from Trogon surrucura, assembly GCA_020746105.1. Taxonomy (NCBI): domain Eukaryota; kingdom Metazoa; phylum Chordata; class Aves; order Trogoniformes; family Trogonidae; genus Trogon; species Trogon surrucura. The sequence goes on from CM036658.1 coordinate 1,057,641, forward strand.
CTTTTCTGAATAGGGTTGTGCAGGAGGTCAGATCAGTCACTCCCTCCCGCCGTAAAATCATTGAACAAGCAAAGGATGGGTGAGAGTACAGACTGTCAACAGTGCCAAGGGCAAGTAATGTTGAAGGGAGGCTAAAAAGAAACTGCTGCAGATCTAAAAATTCCACGAGCTGGGCTCATAGACTGTCCATAAGTCATATGTGACCACAAGTATACACACACATACATGATTATTGCCCTTACTGGAGTGAGTTTGTTTTGTTTTAAATAATTTTGAAGGGTTATCTGGTAGAACTTGGAAATGGGGCTGTCTTCAGCCCAAGAGAGAAAAACATTACAACGCATAACACAGTACCATTTGTGATGATAGTTGTTGATTATTTTCCATGCAGTTTGGGATTTCTTAAAGATTAAATTAAGAAGGAGCTTTTTAAAAATAATAAACAGCGTGTCATCCTCATATTTCAGAGAAAACCCAAGTCTGAGGTTATGAGACAAATAAATCAGCAGGTGTGTGCTCCATCACAAAGAGCCTGTGCACTTTCTGGGAAGAGTGTGAGAGTCGTTTCACTTGTGCCCTGCTTGTTAATGTGCAGAACCATCCTTTCTATTGGCATGGGACAGAATATTTCAACTGAGCTGTCGGACGAAAGCACAAATATCTCTTCCAAAAATGAGACAGCTTTGATAGAGCTTGATTTTACTTCTGACCTTTGAATTGGGTATGTGGAGTAAAGGAAGAGAAAAGAATGATATTGCTGGCAATACTTCTCTATTACGCATGTTCAATGTTCTGGGTCAGAAAGATCATCCATCAGTATTGCAAGATCACTCGGTGAAGCAGCTGTGGTGGCCCAGCATCCACAGGTTACAAACCATTGCCACGTATTAGCCATCTGGGGATGGCTGGAAATGCCTGCCATTATCTGCCTGGGGCAGCAATTTGTAGGAGCTGTGGTGCATTATGTTGGATTAGCTCTGCAGCTGAAGGTGTCATGACCCATTTCTCTGCGTCTTCTTTGGAATAACATTGCGAAGCAGAGGCTTTTATTGTTGCTTTTTTGGGGACAGGAATCTAATTTGTAATGAAGCTGTAGGACAGAAGAGAGGAAAATCTTAAATAGCCACTGTGCCAGTGAACTAGGCGTGCACTTCAGCTCGGCACTTGGCTGGCATCATGCTTGTCTGCTTCAGGGGATTCCTTGTTTGGGAATTGTTTGCATACTTCCACAGACTCAGGAGCTGAGCCATCAACACCAGCTTGAGACTTGTTTGCCAGGATGCTTCTTCAAGGGTTGTAAGTGGTCCTTCTCCTGCTTCCACCTGTCCACCCCCAACTCCACATGCTCGTGCTGACCTTCTCGACTGCCATCAGTCTTGCGCTGCTCTGACAGTCCCTGGCAGGCCAGCTCCTCGCAGCTCCTGCCTCAGGGAAGACAGAGCCACCCAGTGTGTGGCACCACTCTGTGACATTGGCCTGTACTCTCTCGTAAAGCATATTAGTCCTCCATTACATTTGCCCTTCATGAGATCCTTTCCAAGGGATATCTCTGTCCTCCTGATGGCTGCAGGACTGTGGTGATGTGTTGGTCAGTCAGTTTTTCTCATCCTGTCTCTGTGTTCTCATTCTGCCTCAGTACAGTAACTCGTACAACAGGGTAGGAACAGTCCTACTGTGATAGGTTGCAAGAATTTTGTCACCTTACTCTTCACACCCCATAGAGAAATAGAGATGCATGGTTGAATGACTAATCTATACAAATATATGCATATAGACATGTGTGTACACTCTTACACACATACATATGTGCACATGCTAACACACACAGCGCCTGCTGCGTACGTGAGTGCTTTGGTAGCACAGACTGCCTTCCATGTGGAGCTGAACGCATTTCCATTGTTTCTGAAGCAGGCAGGAACAGGAAGGTTTGTACTATTTTTCTTTCAAAACAGCCTGGGTGGTGTGTGCATCGTTATTTACTTTTTTGAAGCAGAATGGCATCTGGATGTGTGGGTTCCGGCTGCTCTTCCCTTCTCACCACTGCTCTGACCTCTGTCCAGGTCAGTTTCCCCAAAGCATAAAGGGAAATATAATAACATATTTATTGGGTTGAATACTCAGCCTATTGGTGACTGTTGGCTGATCTTCCAGTCTGCCAGCTCAAGCAAACAACTACAGCAGACCCTTTGATTAAAAATCTTACAAGCTGACTTGATTGTGTGTCAGGAGGAACAAAGCAATCTAAAGCACTGAGCAAGGGGTTCCTACACTTCTCTCCTTTCTTTAGGTCAGGTGAGTGACCTTTTTGGACGGAAATGCAGAATGTTGGTGAGGGAAGGGTGGAGGCTTTCTTGTCTTCAGAAACTCCTTCAAAATCCTGCATCTTTGTCAGGTTTTGCCCTTGTCTCAGCAAAGAAAGATGATTTCTGCTTTCTGGGATCAGATGCCTCTTTAACTCCTTTCACTGGAATTTGAATCAGAAGATGAACAGCAGCTAGTGGGCATTACCTTCCACTGGAGCAAAACGACTTCTTGGCTGGCTGATCTTATAGCACCTGTACTCTCTCATAAGCATCAGAAACTACAAGTCTTTGGCCACTACTGGTTTCCTCTGCAGTGGTGGATACTTTGTCCTATGCAAAAATGACAGCATTGACAACAGGAGAGGAGTTATTTTGATGGGGACAAGACTGATACTGGAACAGTGGACCTGTACCAGTGTCAGCCTTGTCTACATGATTCTATAAGAGTCCATCCTTTCCCCCACAGGAAATAGAAAACACAAACTGCAGACTCCCTGTGACAAGAAGATAGATCTTATGTGGACTTACTCCTTGAAATGTGAAGCATAATCTACACTTGCACTGATATTTATGCATCCCTATTCGCTTACAACCTTACAGTACTCCTTCACAAGGATGACAGTCAAAAGACAAATACAAAGTGCATTATAGATACCAGCCAAAGGCACACATCTGTTTGTTGCTCCTGAGTGCTTTGCAAATAATAGGAGTTGTGAGGTTGGGATAGATGGCTGAGACATCCCAGATATATTGTGCAGGGGCTGGGAGAATGTCTTGCTTGTGATGTGAAGGGATGAGTCACAGAGCAAGAATAAGCAGGTAGGATATGGGAGAAGACGAAAAGAGTAAGATTTCGCTGCAGCCTGCCTTAGTGCATACGGAAAATACATAGTGGTTTTGTTAGGAAGTGGCAAGTACACACAGACACATGCAGTTATCACAGTGCTAGGGAAAAGCAGCCCTTCTGCAGCTTTTTCCTATTGCTAGAAGAGTTTGTGGCTGGCGCAGGAATGCTTCACAATCTTCTGGTGCACCCTTTGCAAGAGTTTTGGTTTCATGCAGCGAAGAATGGCGTGGCTGAAAGAAGCATATCAGCCAGAAATAAACTGCAGTGAAACTACAGGTGCGGAGCACTGAAGGGAGTGTCAGCTCTCCTTGCTTTAAGCACTCACCAAGAAACTTACGTGTTTTGGCCAGTAACCGGAGATGAAAGCACATTGTTGTGTGTTGTGTATAGGCTTGTCATTACTTTCCTGTCCAATGTACGTGACAGTTGGCCACTGTGTCACGGGATGGAAAGTCTCGGAGAACAACTGGACAGTTTTACAAAATGTGTCTAACAGACCGGCAGAGCAACTTTTTTTTCTGGATTTCCTTTGGAAAAGTGCAAAACCTGTTTGAATTTAAATTTAAACCTTGCGAGCCAAGATGGCTTGTCAGCCAGCTTGCGACTGCTTGCACGGAATGGGCAGGTAAACTTGTGGAGAAAAGTGAAAGAACAATCTTAAAAGTGGGAAAAAAAAAAAAAAAGAAAGCTAAAAATATTCCTTTAAAAAGCACAGAATTCCCAATAGATCTATGGTCAAAGTGTCACGAGGTAAAGAAGGACAGAGGACACAAACAGCTCCTGTCACTGCTCTGAAGGGACACTGGTGCGGGGGACGTGTCAACATTCACTCCATGGCCCAGGCACAAGTGAGAGCACTCGAGGAAGGGCTGTGAATATTATTTCCGTGGGATCTGTAAAAGAGAGAGCACCCAAGAAAGCTTAGGCTTGTTCAGGAGCTGTGGTGGTGCTGGTTCTGCACTGATGACACCACAAGCTTGAAAAGGAAAACACGAGCTGTCTCCAGAGCAGGTGACAGCGCTTGCGACTGCAAACAGGTGGGTGAACTGTGTAGGGTAATTTAAGAACATTTCAAAATGCATAGGGGTATTTAATATATCGGTCCTAAATTTCTGAGAGACATCTTAACCTGCCTGTGAGGAGAGATCTAACACGTCTCTCCTGTGGGTTTTGTTCCGGAACGTTGCCTGGGAGTTCGCTGGGTCGAGGAATGACAATGACTGAACAGGTGGGAAGAAGCCAGGCTACTGCTCTGTACTCTGGTGTCCTGATGAACGGGTCATTTTCAGGCAGCCTCTGGAACAGGGTTTCATCCCATTTAGATGTAGGCACGTGGTGCCTGCACGGAGCTCCAGACCAAGGACACTCCAAGGATGGAGCCAGTGGAGGAGCAGCCTGCTTCTAAAGGAGTTATTTGCCTCGGGTAGGAGAAGCTGGTAGCTCAGAATGGTGAGGCCAGTGCATGGCGTGGGGATCTTGAACACAGCGTCGCTGTGATCCTGAGGGATCCCTCAGTCAGGTAGGTCGGTCTCAGCCTCAATCTGTCTGTGTCTCACAAACGGAGAAGTTTTCTTTCCTTACCTCAATGGAAGTTGATGAGGACAAATACACTGTTGATGCTGAAATATCACAGTGAGGCACTGTGGGTACTGCAGATTTGCAAAAGACCATGAAGAGACACATGCAGCACTAATTGGCTTTTGTTATTTCCTTGGAGCATCTTCTGGGCCATTCCTTCCTGTGGCCTCATCTCAGCCGCGTGGCAGGTACTCATCATTAGTGCTTCCTTTTGATCTGTATTTTGTTGTAGGTCCTTCTCACATCCTTAGGATATCCTAAGGATGGCTCCATATGTTTTCCTGCTTCCAGCCACATGATTCGACTCTCCTTAGTCCAAGACATGGGTCCAGTCTGGAGCAGGACATAAAGACATGGACTCAGGGTGTGCCTGAGAGGGGCTGGTTTATGTAACATTCACCCTCGTGTCTCTTCTCCAGACTCAGAAAAGTTTTCCAACAAGGTGTTGTGCTGAGAGAGCAGAAGATTTATGGATCTCTCTTCGAACAACAAATGTGAGCGGTAATGAAGGCTGGCTGCTGCTATTTTTATCATTGTATTATCCACAGAACTGGAAAATCAATCCTTCTGCTGAGCAGTTTCCTCTTTTTCTGTCTCCCATTTAACCACAGCAAAGACAAAATACATCTCTTAACATTTTGTACTTGGTGATTAACGGCTGTGTTTGAAAGCAGCTGTGGGAGATCATTATAAGAGAGTCAAGGGACCTGAGATCTGCCATTGAGTTCCTCGGATTATGCAATAAAATATTATGCTATAGTTGGAATTATACCATTAATGTTTTCAGTTTTGTTTTTGAAGCTAGTTATTTATAAACAGAAGTAATAAATAGGTACTCACTGTGCTTACCTAAACAAAACGTCTTCCAACAAAGCTCTTATTGCAAAAAAAATATAGTCTGTTCACCTAAAATTGAAACTCTTCAATATTTCAGCCATGCTGATGAGTTTGTCAGTGCATCGGTGTGTCACTGACAACACCGTAAAACTCATGTTTTATGTATTATGTATTAACATGCATATACACCTCACAAGCTTGTATGTAAGTAGGCAAGGGCACAGACAATTTTCTTCACTGTGAAGACTATAAAACTCGTCACGGTGAGCTGGACCAAAGACAGCATTCTGTCTTCAGTAATAATCAAAAATAGATATGTGCGGGAAAGTAGGAACAGGGCAAACATACATGAAACTACCTCCATCGTCCAATTATTTTCAGCTTGGGAACTCCCTTGTTTTGAACTGGGACCAGTTTGCTAAATATTCCACAAGCAGACGTAGGAGACCAGTGAGTGATCAGCCGGTGGAAAGGCTTTAAACCTGTCCTCCTGTGAAGACAGTGTAACGAATCCCACAGTGGTGAGGGAGTTTAGAAAACCTGGCTTTATTTATAATTTTCTAGTCAACATGTTTTGTAATGAAAGGTGTGATTGCTGGGTAAAATAGTTAAAATACAGTTTGCAATGGCTAAAATGGCTGAGCACATGATCTCTGATCATCTTTGTATGTAGCTGGGTGGCTGCTGCAAGGACTTCTGTGTGCTTTCTTATCTGTGAACCGCTCCCTGTATTTCTCATCAAGAAGGGTTTACTCCAAGAGCCCCTCCAGCAAGTTCAAATAAACAAAGCAACGGGTAAAGTGGTAGCTTCCCCAGAGTGCCTTGGGAGAGGGGTGTGATAGATGCCGACAATAGAGGGGCTCGATATATTGTTTGAGAAAGTTGTAGCTAGTGGTCTCATTCATCATGGTGACAGCAATACTGACAGCTCTCTGCAGTGCTTCGTCTGCGAGATGATGGGCCAGCAATGAGCTCTGTCTGGCAGGAGATGCTTGAAACATCCAGAGCTTTCAAAGTCTGCCTTCTCTGTCGTGCTTAATTTGTGCTGCATAACTGACAAACATAGGCAGCGTGTTGAACTGTAGGCTTGAGCCTTGAGATCCTTTTCAGGGATGATTTGAGTAAATCTGTGCAATTCTTTCCTTTGTAGATGCGTGCGATACCAAAGTCTATGGCAGAAGTTGAGACCTCTTCAGAGCTGTTCACAGTTAATACGTGAAGAGGAGATACCTGGGATGGAGGAAAAGGACAGATTTCCCTGTGATTTGCTTTTGAAATAGAGCTGGCCTAGATGCTGCTGACCAGAAATCGTGCTAAATCTCTAAATCAGCCTGTGATCTGCATGCACAGAGGCAAACTAATGATGACATAAATTTAAAGGCTTGTGTGGCTTAAAGAGCAAGTGAAGTTACAGTACCATGACAACAGCAGATGTATTCAAAGAGGGTGTGAAATAGAGTTTAAAATTTGGCAAAGGTAGGTTGAATAAAAATAATATGTGCGGAACATGACCAAAATGCTCCCTGACAGCACCACGAGCCTGAGCTTTTTCTTCTTTATTGCTGTGAAGCTGGCAGGGGACTTGTTAAGGCAGAGCAGCAGCAACATCTAAAGCTGTGTTTTAGTTAAGGGTCAGTGTCAACGCTTTCATTATAAAACTTGCTCCTACAGAGAATACAGTACTGCAATAAAAATGTTCACTGTGTCCTGAAAGGTGCTGCACGCCGGCTTGGTCCAGAGGCACAAACAGAGCAGTGAAACAGCCCGGCTGAAAGTCTGCTCAAGTCAAGGGCAAGGCTCTGGTTTGCTTTCTGATCAGGCCCCGTGTGAGCTGCCTGGCTGTGAGAGGAATTAGCAATGCTGGGTTCCCAGCGTCAGCAGAGCATGAACAGCGACAGCACATGTTTTCCTGCAGCGGCTATCGATCGAGCACACTGGCTTTGTGAGACGTGCATTGAGCGAGCACATTGCTAAAACATGACACAGATCTTGGCCGGTTAATAATTTCACCTCCTCCTTCCTTTAAAACATGTGCCCGTGGCACGGGCAGGGGACAGCTGGCACAGCGGCAGTTTTCGGGCACGGATCAGACCGTGTCTTGAACCCGTCACTCCTCACACTGGGCAAGGGGTTGAGATATCCAGATTAGGATTTAAGTCTCTGTGTGCTTGCTTTGAGAGCAGTGCAAAGAAAGAGAAAATTTCAAAAGGGGGCTGTGATATGAGAGCATACGGCTCCAAATTTATCATCTCACTCCGGTGACTGGAGTGCGGAAGGGTCGCAGAGGAGTTGCTAACAAGGCTGCCAACACGCTGTTGTCCTGCTGAGGTCCCTCCCAGGGCCAGGGCCACCATGGCTTCTTACAAGTGAGTCCAGGTACCTGTGGAGGAGGTTTTCTTTAGTCTTTTAAGGCTTGAATATCACATGTGTTGTACATGTGGTTATCAGAAAAGGTAATCACATCTGCACAAGAGTGAAAGGTTCACCAATCAAAGGGAAGACTCCTATAGTGTACAGCCAGGGCAAACGAAGATTTTTCAGTCAGTCAGGACTTTGTTATGAATATAAACTTCCAATACCTGAAGGGAACCTACAGGAAGTCTGGGGAGGGACTTTTTACAAGAGCATCCACTGATAGGACAAGGGGAAATGGGTTTAAGTTGAAGGAGAATAGATTAAGACTAGATTTTAGGAAGAAATTCTTCAGTCCGAGGGTGGCGAGACTTTGAAATAAACTGCCCAGAGATGTTGTGGCTGCCCCCTCCCTGGAGGTGTTCAAGGCCAGGTTGGACAGAGCCTTGAGTAGCCTGATCTAGTTGAGAGGCGTCCCTGCCCGTGACAGGGAGGTTGGATTAGATGATCTCTGAGGTCCCTTCCAGCCTAGGCCATTCTATGATTCTATGATTCTATGATTCTATGACACAGTTAGGGCCAGAAAAGCAGTGTTTTTCAGCCTTCTTCAGTTTTTAAGCACCTGAAATACAGGGACAATGAAGATGCAGACGACTGTTGGGGTTTTAATCTAAAGCAAGACGAATGCACAAGTGCACCGGTTGATACAGGACAGAGGTTGTTTCAGGTTTCCTCCAAGGCATGGTCTGAACAAGAGTGTTGATACCTCTGTCTTACCCCAACAGCGACATGATAGGATTCTCCACAGAACTTCTTCAAAGGGTCCTGGCAGCAGCATTCCCAGGAGAAGATGTGGATTCACAAAAAAAGTCTCCTGGGGCTTCAGCCCCTGTGTTATACCCCAGGGCTCGCTGTTTCGCCAGGGGTGTCAGATGGCTTCAGTCCACTGATGCTTGAAGAGGAGGGAGACACCTCTGTCACGGCAGCAGTGAGGACCGAGTGGTGCACTGCCCTGCTTCAGAGATGTTCTTTACCCACACACCTTCATTTATGCCTCTTGGAGTAGCTCATCTTGACATAAAGTCTTAAGACATGGGCTTACCTTGGCTCACAACAGCAACTGTAAAGAGCACATTTTCATTTACAGCCTTCCCTGAAACAGCTCCTGTTCTTCCGACTGCTTTAAATTAGAGGCTTCTGCAGCTGCACATTTCAGAGATGCAGAAGGCTGGTTGTGTTCTCAATATTTCTTTTGATGTGAGGCGGCTCAGGGTAAGATAAAACTGTGAGCGTTTCTTGGGTTATAACTTGAATTTACAATCTTGACAGCTCTGTTCAGGCACAGCGCCAAAAAGCTCTCGGTACATTTAAACAACGATAGGACGAAGTGATATTGTCTCCTAAGGGACAACAGGAAACAACTTGGCCTTTCAGAAATGTTACACTGATGTGCTTTCCCAGGAACATCAAGTCTAAGTATGGCAATCTCCTGGTAAAGTATCTCCAGGGATCTCTGTTGAAAGAAAGCTGTGATATGATAAAACTGCTGGATGGAATGGAAATAAGGAGAAAAGAATGGAAATGGGAAAGCCAGTTCTGATTAAATAAACCTTAAATCTGCAGAAGAAAGTTTGCTACAGGAAAAGGAATTCTTTGTTCATTAAATAACGGTTTGAAGGGACACTTCTATAGTAAATGTTGCATGATTTAAGTACATGACGGACTCTCAGTGTCCTTGTCAGACAATACCAATGGATTTGTCTTTTTTTTTAAATTATTTTTATAGCAGTCATTTCTGTTCCATCTTGGGCAAAATGAATATCAAAATCCAGGCTCATAAGTCATGCTGTTGCATCAACAGAGGAAGCCTAAACAGGAGAAATATGGGCTGAATAAGGCCGACAGTTTTCATGAAAGGAGGCACAGATAAGACTGAAATCCTCAGTGCTGCCTTTGCCTCAGCCTGCTCACCAGAGGTAGAATTTGAGGATGAAGAGAACAACCAGCAGGTGTATGAGGGTTGATGCAGGGATGACTTGCACAAGCTCAGCCCATGCAAAGGCACGGGACTCCACGAGCTGCTGAGAGAACTTCTCAGTGCCCATGAAAGTTTATCCTCAAGCATTTTTGGAAGGTTGTGGAGTCTGGGGGGGCATGTTCCCAACAAATATTACACCTGTCTTCAGCAAGGAGAGGAAAGACGATCTAGGGAACTTCAGGTCAATCAAACTCATGGCATGTGTCCTCTTAGAGCATATCCCTGGGTCAGTGAGGAAGAAGGAGGTTATTGAAATTGTTGACCAGGGGTGAATCATGCCTGATTCAGATGATTGCCTTGTGTGACAAAATGATCAGATTAGTGGACAAGTGCTGGACAGGGGATAACACAGAATAATGGAATCGTTAAGATTGGAAAAGACCTTTAGGAGATTGAGCTCAGCTGTCAATATAATTTATGCTGGTTTTGGTAAGGCTGCCATCGGTGTCCCACAACGTCCTTATTCGAGTTTGGACAGGTGTTCCACCAGCTGTGTGAGTATTTGGCTGGTGGTTGAGCTCAGAGGTGATGGTGGCTGGGCCCTGTCTGCCTGGGGGCTGGTGCCCTGTGGAGTCCTGCAGGATCTGCTCCGGGGGTTGTCCTGGTTATCACCTCTAGTGGTGAGCTGGGGACATCACACAAGTCACTCTGTCAGGTTTGCAGGTGACACCAATGCTGCGCGTCTGAGGTTGATCAAGCTGGGAGCAAAGAGAGCTTCAGGACACCTAGCAGTACCTTGATGTCTGGAGTAGGAATCCATGTGACTCCTTACAGCAGTGCATGGCTGCACGTAAGAAACTCCCTTTGCTTTCTGAGGATAACAGCCAAGCCCTGGAGGAGCTGCCTCCATCCTTGGAGTCTGCAAGCCCAGCGCTGAGATCCTACCGTGTGCAGGTGGTGAATGAGGGACATCCTGGGGCTCCTGACTCCTGCTGCTGCTCTGGGAAGTGTCTCTATGGTTTTGTGAAAGAGAGAATAACAGACTTTTTTTTTTTTTCCTCTGAAGTATGGTTGAAGGTTTCACATAAGCACAGCTCTGATTAAGCAGTAGATGGAATTTTCACAGTCTTTGCTTTACTAAAACGTTTTATCATTTTAGGTAATAAATAGGATGAATCAAATCCATGATCAAAGTGCTGTGACTTTGCAGCAGTGAAGACAAGGGCAACGTGCTCTCAAATCCTCGCAGCTAACTGCGGTCTGTGTCAGGTGCTGTGGTCTTTCCTTGGACTCATTTACACCTCTGCAAAGCCACTGTAGAAGTGTTACCATTCTGATTGCTTAGTGCTTTGAATCTACTTTGTGTGAGTGGAAATCACAACTTAAAAATTGGAGTCCCACTTTGCTCTCTGGCAACTGTGAAATCTTATCCATTTCCAGAAAAAAATACCCTGCTGGCAATTATGTTGCTCGCCCAAGACTGAAAGAAGTATTGATGAGTAAACTTTTAAATGTCTTTCTGGAACTAGCCCCTCCAGTCCATTTAGACCTTGCAAAAGACTCCACAACTGTTACCCTGATTTCCAAGTCAGTTCCATGACAATATTTTCTCATTCATGTAAGTTTTGCTTTTGAACCATCTGTCTAGCTACAGATGTTGTTACTCAGCCTTATCTAGACAGAGATGTGCTTGTCTGTAGTGGAAGGTCTATCCATTTTGGTATATCCAGTAGATATTGCAGTGGTACCTATCATATCACTGAGCAAGCAGAGGCCAACAGATTGATTTGCTATGGCAATAGAAAGGAATCTGATACCAATAGGCCTGACTGAAGGCTCATGCTTCACCCAGGCTTCGGAAGACTGCGCTGTTATTTCATTTTTTTGGCTTAGAATAGTGTGATAAATGACCTCTTGTCTTGCTTTGTAGTCTCTCTTTGCTCCATTTATTTGTTGCCATCATGCTCCCATGAATATTTCATCATTATTTCTACAAAACATTGCCCAGCAGGTTACATGCACATTAGCGTTGGAGAAAGCAGAATCTGTCAGCAGCAAGCTTTTGAAGAGGTTTTCCATTTATTCGTAGCAGAGGGGTGGGAAGGGTCAGAAGCATCTCACTGACTTAATGAGGAGATGGAGGAGGAGGCAGAGAAAGAAAATGGAGAGAACTGATTGTTGTAAAAGGTGTTGTAGGCAATATAATCAGTGCATGCATAACACTTAGTGTTGTTTTTTTTTTTTTCTTGGCTACTGTAATTGTGACACTGTGTTATGTCTTTATAAAGCACTCAGGAAAGACATTGCAGATTCGTTGAATTCGTGATCGAAAGGAAAAAGGCTTTGGGAGGAGATCAGCAGCAGGTGTTGTGCACAGAGCTCATTCACGTCAGCTGGAAGCGCTTTGCCTTTTGTGGGAGGACAGGTCTGGAAATGCTGCTGCAGTGAGGATCTGGGCTCTGTCAGTCTGGGAGAGGTCATCTGCAGGTATCTTTTACACTGCTGTGACTCACTGTACAGTCTGGCCCTGCACAACTCCTAGGTATACCATTTCCCAGCTTTCATACTCCAGAGGTGGTTTAGAGGCTGAAAATTAAAGGATCACTGAGAAAAAAAGGGTTTTTTGAGATCAGTCCTGCGCTTCGCAAAATACTGATTTTCTCTACATGTTCTGACATGGATATTTGTATATTCTGTGGTTATAGACTGGCTGGATCTCAGAGAAGCAATTACGATATAAAGTGGGGAAAAAGAGTAGGAAAGTTGATAAGGGGCTGGGGAAAGGAAGGATTTAAACTTTATTGGTACACAAGTGTTGACAGGTAGCTGCAGGTCTGTAGAGCTTTTTCCAACAGTTGCTGGTTTTGAAGTGAGCATATTAGTTTTAGTATTGCGAGAGCCATATAAATGATCCTCAACAACAGGAGCTCCAGTACTGCCTAAGTGTGGGAGGTTTTTGCGTGCTTGGTTGGGATAAGTCCTAATTATTCCCAAGCCTGGTATCAAGCACCACATTGCTTATTCCTAACTCACTAGGTGGATTCTACTCACGCATTTCTACCGGACTAGAGCCAGCCCTGGTGCCTGGACCTCAGCCTGTCACTGCCTCTGTCAAATACATGGAGTATGCGTCTTCCCAACGCACAGAGTATCTGCAGGAAGCCCTCTCTTTGCGTAAAAAGTTACACACAACCTTTCAACTCGATGTGTGCATTAGTGCAGTCAAACCACGCACACAGTTGTGCCTACAGGAGAACCATCTCCTGCTAACAAGATAAAGACAACACAATGTTATTAGGCCGGCTCAAACAGACATCGAGTTCGTAGGGAAGTTAAAGCCACTTTTAGAAATGCTTCATCCTCGCGCTGTGCCAGCTCGCTTCCTGCAAGCGTCAGACACAGCCCGACACATGGCACTGGATACTCTAGGTGGGTTAGTAGGGTTACTGTGGCTTTGTAATGCAAAGATTTCTAGGCAATTAGCCATCTGCCTGTGGCCAAAAAGACAAAGGCTCTTCCTCCCGGTTTTGCTCTTCACACTGACAAGAAGGGTTTGTCCCTACTTCACGCTGCAGAGCACAGCTGACCCCGTCTCGGAGGAGAAGGCTGTCTGCTCTGCAGCTCTGCACAGCTCTGTGTTGCTGTGGCATCTTGCATGTCAAGACCAGATATGCAGGGAAGAATAAACCCCAGCAAAGCACAGAGGAAAGATGGTCATTGTCCCTGAAAGAACTCTTTTTCTCCTTGCTCTGTCCTATCTGTGGGGCAACACGGTGTCTGGCCTGTCACCATCAGATAGTCCAGGCTTAGCAAAGGGGAGACTGAGCTCTTGCCTTGCCTGAAGATGACAGATGTGCTAAAATAGCTATAGGGAGGGTAGAATGAATAACACCTGCACAGATGGAAGATACTGAATAATGCTTAAAAAAATTTAGTATAAAAAGGTGGGATAAATCCTCCAGTGGTGCAAAGTGGTGTAGCACCGTTTGAAGGCACAGACTTTCACGAGATGCCTGCTCTTTTGAAATAAATGTCTCTGTTTCACAAAAGGCCTCAATTCTCTGGTATCTTTCATGATTAATGAGAAATTCCACACAGTGGGTCCACAATAACAGAAGAATGCCACTTTCTCTACAGGTTTTCATTGAGCATTGTCTTACACCAATGACATAGTAACAAAATATGCTCCTGCTGCACTTACTACACTCTCCAATTTTATCCAGTTCCGAGACATTGTCAATATTTTGCCCTCAGCTGTGATGAACAGAGTGTTTTACTAATGCTGTAGAACCTCCCTCTTTATACTCCCATCTTATGTCCAGCACTTTATTTGCTGCCTTTTGGAAATACAAGCAGAAACCTGTTGTAATGGTTTAGCTGACTTCTCTCTTTATCTTTTGTGCTTTCCATCAGAGAAGCGTTAATTCACTTGCAGCGCGTCGGCAGGAAGCGTATTCTGCAGCAAAGCGCCTGGGATCTACAACCTCTGCCGAGGGAAGAGCTGAAATTTGTTGCCACATCTAGATGATAAGAAAAGACCAGCTTCATAGATCTGTTCCTCAAGACCAAACCTAAGACCAGGGAGCAGCTCAAGGTTCATTGCACAGTGCCTGCAGCCAGGAAACACGAGCTCCAGGTGGGTTGAGTGAGTGTCCCCCCTTAGGATGCGCATGCATTTGAGGCACTCTTCTACATAATATTAATAACTGGCAGTGTTAAGTGGAGCTTCATCACTTTTGTTAGAACCCACATCACAAAAGCTGAAAAATGGCTGGCTCACATATTGTCCAGTTAGTCTGGCTAATTATTTTCTCATACTCCACATTCTTGAAAACGATGTGGTATCAGTCCGTCTCTGACCAGCAGGAGGTGTAGGCTTGAAATCAGGATGTCCTTCAACAACACGCACAAGATTCGTGTTCAGATAGGTCGCTCAGTGTAAGCAGATTTTATTGCCGTGGTTCTCTATGCATCATTCTGAAATTCACGAGGGGGTGAAGCCGTACCACTTTTGTCTCACTAGCAGCTTCAGGAGGTTTGAAGTTGTAAGACTCCATGAGATTGCTCTCCACCTCCCCGCGCATCATGATTTAGAGGGCTCTGGAAATTTTCTTAACCCCATATTTTCAGAGACCAGCTAATCTAAGGATGCTGAAATCTGCTAAAAAGCAGGATGTGGTGCTCTCCTTGTTCTCCAATCTCCCACATCATTTATGGGAAGCAGGGAATGAGTTGTGGGCTGGTTCATGGGGAGCCTGAGGGCGAGGCACTGTGAGAGCCTGCAGCTGTGTAGCTGAAAGAGGAGACAAATAAGGTTTAATAGAAACAACACGGGAAATTGTGCAAAGATTCTCACAACTCACGTTTCCTTTTTTGCCCCTAAAGGAATCTGGACATACGGGATGTTCCACAGAATTGGACACGATGTATTTAAAGTGACGAGAAAGATGTAGTGTCTCTTTGAATGATAAGCAATAAATTAGAGCTTGTGAATTCAGAAAGAGTAGCCTTTTTTTTTTTTTTTTCATTGTTACATGGACAGATCTTTGGCAGCTGCTCTCTAGAAATTCCTGAAGTGTAGGAAGTGAGTTAAATTTAACTGGATGGGGTTAAAAACCTTCCCTTAGTGGCAAAATATTTTATCACAGTGTATGTTAGAAGTTTGTTTACTGATGTTCCTATGAAATCTACAGTATTGAGCAGGATATTGGTCTGAACATGCCTGGGGTGAGAGCAAGGATAACAACTTCTATAAAATTGTCCTTTTGATAAGCTTGCTTGCCCTGAGACTGCAGGATGAGCATTTTCTCTTTTTAACTGTTTGTTTTTAATTTCTGGATAGAAGAATCCCTTTGAAACTCACTCGCACAGCAAAATGAAACGCATTTTTCTTGTGGCTGTTCTTTCCACTGTTCTTATGAAGGAAGAGGACCAAGCAATTCTGTGGTGGAACAATACCACTGAAAATTCAGAGTTCTTGGAGAAAAGCATGCGTTTCCCAAGTTATCATAAAAATACATCCCAATAACACGGTGTCAACAAAGCCTTCATTTTGTAAGGTTAATGTCGGTGCCGTTTCTACAGTGTTATTATCTACCTTTATTAGGAGAAAAAAAAAAAGACAGACACACAGGTTATAGATGCTATAGCTGAAAGATTCAGAATAAAAATATGTCACAGGCATGCTGAGACTAACAAGGCTTTTCTTGTTCCTCTGGTTCCCACCAGAATTAAACATCCCTGGTGGCAGACGTTGGGTTAAACGTTGGCTCTACATTCACCACTACTCAAGCAGCATCTGAAGAGCATTCTGCACCTCTGAACTGAAATGTTTTTTAGAGTGGTGTGCACTTTTTTTGCCTTACTTTTTAACTACCCTTTCATTCTAGGATCTGTCTGATAAATGTGCTTTCTTGAGCTCTCTGAACTGACAGAAGGGAGAGAGTTTTACAAGCCAGAGGAGATGATAATGCTTTAGTCCCTTTTACGGTCTTGCTCTCCCTAAATTTAGTGGTTAATATCCTCCATGGTCAGTCCTGTCCCTCTCCTAGCCAACTCCATGTATGAACCCCAACCCATGACCCAGTAAACCCTTCTCACAGCTTTGTTAATGGACTCATTTATTGAAAAACAAACAAATAACAAAGCCAATCCCAAAGCCTCATAATACAGGGGACATGCTGTTCTGTCTGGAAAAAACATGTCAGCACAGTAGGAAGGAGAGAAGAGACTTCATGCTGCAGCTTGATTGATCTCTTCTCAAAATTGCAGCCTTATTGAATGTCTTCCATTATAGAATTGTTTTGCAGAACACTAACAGGTTCAGACAATACTTTAGAATGACTTCTCTGCATGCATCTCTGCACCATTTTTCTATTTATATTTTGAGGTGATAATTACACTGGCACCAAAGAGAGCAGTGGAGAGGGATTGGAAGTATGGGGTCAGTGGAAGAGGTGAACTTATTTATATGACTGTAAATCTTGAGGAAAGGCTACTAAAATGGAGGCAGGCATGAAAAATCATATTCTACAGGCAAATTGTGTCAGTGCATGCAGCAAATTGCTGGATCCTCAGGGACTTCAGCTGATTCCCTTCGATCTGTGAAAATTGTCCCTGGATTGCCTCCGCAGCAGGAATCCACGAGATGCTTTGAGGAACCCTTGGGGCATTTACCGTTCTGATTTCACACATTCCAATAGTACACAATCCGCTATTAATTTCCTCCTTGTTGCAAAGCCCACTCAAGACAATGGAAAGACACACGTCTACTTGTAAGGACCGTTGACCAAGTTTTCACATCATAAATTACCAGTTTCATCCTAGAGCTGTGCAAAGATATTCTCTATATTTTCTCTGTACAGCATATACGCTGTTTATTCCTTCTGATTTTTTTTTTGTGTGTTTTAGATAGGGAAATTAAAAGGATAAATAAGAAGTAAATGAACAAAATCAGAGTTCTTGCCAGGTAATACAGGATGGGCACTTTTCCAGAGCAGTAGGTTACCTGAAAATACGGCTTTCCCACTGGTCCTGAAGAAACAAAATTATGTTGGATCCAGAAAATAAAATTGTTATAGCTCCATGACTGCATCTTTCACAACTTTGGTTTCGCACTGGATCCCGTGGAGTTGGCAGCAAACCCAGCAACAGATGTCTTGCACTACATTCACACAGAGTGTAGTGAGACCCAGGGTAGAAGTATAATTTTGCAGCAGGCGTGTGAAATGACTTTTTGTGCACTCATTTTCTGCAATCCAGAGGACTACGTTTTGGAAGCAGCAATAGGGCTGCTTTGGCACCTGTGAGCACAAATAACTTTAGATGAAGACTGGGATTGCTTTGCGGCATTCTGTGTCCAACACCGTAGAGAGGATCCTGGATGGAGTAACTGCTGATAAACTGTCCTAGCAGACAACACAGTTTCTCCAAGTAACTCCTTTCTGCTTCTTTTCTTGCTTGGATTGTAAATTTCCTTCTGATGATTCTAAAGGACGTGCCTACTGATATTTCCTCTCTTTGGTGAGGACTGCTTTAATATCTGAGAGCCCTGGGAGATTCTAACAGAAAGATTCTGTGTAGGCTACTGTGCAGGGCGACCCCAGCGTGCTCATCGTGCCAGCAGACTCTCCATTTACAAGCTTATGCAGAGCCTTTGCCATCACACAGACATTTCTCCCCTGGACTGCACAGTTGTTCTTCTACTCATACTTCATTTTCACAGATTAAAGGTGGCACAGGTTTGCCTTGGCTTACTGCAGACACACCAGAAGGCAAGGCACAATTCATGTTCTTTTGTACTAGAAAACTTGTCTCCTGACTAAGAAGGCAGGATAGCTTGGCCATGGCTGCAAACTTGCATAAACTGGTGCTGCCTTTAGAAAATACAGTTTTGCCCTTGGCTCCTTGTTTCTTCTCTTTGTCCTTGTGCCGATGAAAGCAGTTGAATGGTTGTTTGATGAGTCTCCCCAGTGAAGTGGACTAAACACTTTCTTGCTTTTGCCTTTTAACTTTTATGTTTGACTTCCATCACTCAGTGATGCAGAAAGGTTTCTCGTATCAGAGGGGCTCATGGGGAGCGTGCAGCTCAAGGGCAGTCTTGGCTGCAGCGACCATGAAATGATGGGGTTCAGGATCTTTAGGGCAGTGAGAGCGGAGAGCAGTAAGCTCATGAGTCTGGATTTCAGGAGAGCTCACTTTGACAGCCTCAGGGATCTGCTTGGTGGAATTCAATGTGATAACGGTCTGGAGGGAAGAGGGGCCCAGGAAAGCTGGTTAATATTCAAAGATCACATCCTCCAAGCCCAGGAACTATGTATTCCAATAAAGAGAAAGGCTGGTAAGAACACTAAGTGGTCTGAATGGATGTATAAGTTGCTCCTGGACACTATCAAATAATAAAAAAAAAAAAGTAGCCTACAGGGCACGGAAGAGAGGACAGGCAACCTGGGAGGATTACAGAGAAGTTGACTGAGTAGCCAAGGATCAGGTTAGGAAAGCTAAAGACCTGTTGGGACTACATCTGGCTAGGGATGTTAATGACAATAGAAAAGGCTTCTATAGATATTTAGCAACAAAAGGAAGACTAGGGAAAATGCAGGACCACTCTGGAAGGAACCAGGGGACTTGGTCACACAGGGCCCTGAAAATGCTGAGGTTCTCAATGACTTTTTTGCCTCAATCTTCACTGGCAAGGGCTCCAGCCACGCTGCCCCAGTTGCAGAGAGGATAGGCAGAGATTGGCTTACTGAAGTACCCTCCACCATGAGTGAAGTCCAAGTTTGGAACCATCTGAAGAACCTGAAGGTGCACAAGTCCATGGGACCTAATGAGATACATCCATGGGTCCTGAAAGAACTGGCAGATGAGGTCACTAAGCCACTTTCCATCATATTCAAGAAATCATGGCGGGCTGGGTATGTTCCCACTGGCTGGAAAAGAGGAAACATAACCTACATCTTCAAAAAGGGGAAAAAGGAGGATCCGGGGAATATAGGCCTGTCAGTCTTACCTCTGTGCCTGGCAAGATAATGGAGCAGATCCTCCTGGAAGAGTTGCTAGGGCACATGGACATAGAGGAGGTGGCTGGTGGCAGCCAATGTGGTTTCACCCAAGGCAAATTGTGTCTGACAAACTTGCTGGCCTTCTACACTGGTGTTACAGCATCAGCGGATAAGGGAAGTGCAACTGATGTTGTCTACCTGGACTTGTGCAAGGTGCTTGACACTGTCCTACATGACATCTTGGTTTCCAAACTGAAAGGACCTGGGTTTGATGGGTGGAACACCCAATGCATAAGGAATTGGCTAGATGGTTGCACTCAAAGAGTTGCGATCAATGGCTCAGTGTTCAGGTGGAGACCGGTAACAAGTGGTGTCCTGTAAGGATCGGTACCGGGACTAGTGTTGTTTAACACTTTTGTCAGTGACGTGGACAGTGGGATGGAGTGCACCCTCAACACGTTTGTTGAAGACACCTAACTCTGTGGAATGGTTGACACGATGGAGGGCAGGGATGCCTTCCAGAGAGACCTTGACAACCTTGAGAGTTGGGCCCAGGCCAACCTCATGAAGTTCAACAAGGCCAAGTGTAAGGTCCTGCACCTGGTTGAGGCAATCCCAGACACAGATATAGGCTGGGCGAAGAGCAGATTGGGAGCAGCCCTGAGGAGAAGGACTTGGGTGTGTTAGTTGATGAGAGGCTCAACATGAGCCAGCAGTGTGCACATGCAGCCCAGAAAGTGACACATGTCCTGGGCTGCATCCAGAGGAGTGTGACCAGTAAGTTGAAGGAGGTAATTCTTCTCCTCTGATCTACTCTGGTCAAGCCCCACCTGGAGTATTGCATTCAGTTCTGGGGCCCACAGAACAAAAAGGACATGGATCTACTGGACCGAGCCCAGAAGGGCCATGAAGATGATCAGAGGGCTGGAGCACCTCTGCTATGAAGGCAGGCTGAGAGAGCTGGGCTGGAGAAGAAACAGCTCCGAGGTGACCTAATAGCAGCCCTCCAGTACATTTAGGGGGCCTACAGAAAAGGTGGAGAAAGGCTTTTTACAGGAGCCTGTAGTGACAGGACAAGGGGCAATGGCCTGAAGTGGAAAGAGGGTAGATTTAGATTAGATATTAGGAAGAAATTCTTCCTCATGAGGGTGGTGAAACACTGGCACAGGTTGGATGCCCCATTCCCAGAGGTGTTCAAGGCCAGGTTGGATGGGGCTTTGAGCAACCTGGTTTAGTGGGAGAGAAGTGTCCCTGTCCACAGCAGAGGGGCTGGAACTAGATGATCTTTAAGGTCCTTTCCAACCTTAACCATTCTATGATTCTGTGATTCTACTATTCTGTGATTCTACGATTCTAGAATCGTGAGGATGGCCAAGCAGTAAGGGAAAGGGCAGTTGCAAGGCTGTTTATGCCAGTGATAAATGACAATGCCTACTTAAAATGATGGTGAAATTCTGTCTGAGGTTCACTCTTCAATGCTGCCACAAGGTGCGTTACTGCGACTGATAGCTCCTGTGATATAGATATGGTGACACTTTCCCCTTTTCCTGTCGGTTTTCAGTGTGACACTGAGATTCTGAGGGTGGAGACTATCTCCTGTTAGGTATTTGTACATCGTCTTGCAAAATGCAGTCCCGATCTAGGCTGGACTCCTGTAATGGAAAGAATAGCATCTAATAAAAAACACGATGGAAGGGAAGTAGAGGAGGAGAGCTGCGTTAGCGCACAGCACAGCTCTCTGCGCTGTGGCAGTGCTGGGAGAGGTCTTGGTAAATATCATTTTGTGAAGGTACATTTTTGCTTTGGGGACTTGGTCTTTTCTCACTACCCAGTCAGGAAAGAGATGTACATTGCACCTCCCACGTGTGTGTCCAGAGAAAATGTCAAAAAGTGTTTCTAAGAAGTAAACGGAGAGAAGTAACATGGAGAAACACTTCACAAAAGGGGGAAATGAGAGAGCACAGTCACAGGTTGATGAATTACACGTGATGCTTGATCAGGCCATTGTTACTTGGCTGTCTGTGTCCAGTATAAGGCAGCAGCTCCCAAAAGCTCTTGTGCAACGTGTACAGGATTCAGATTGCCTGCTTCTGTAGGGATTGATTCACCATGTTCTTTAATAAAATCTGCAAGAAAGCTTCTTCCTGTCCTCATCTGTTTTCTTTTCCAATGTGGAAATACATCCAACACCACACGAGGTCTCCTAATCTCATGAAATCTATTTATAAATGTCTACACCCATAAATGAATGAAAATAATGAGAAGGGCCAGAAAGAGAGGAGATCTCAGCAAATCTCGGTTTATTTATTTATTTTGTGATGTGATAAACCACGCTGCAAATAGGAGAAAACAAGAATTAACTTGTCTGTACTGCTATCGGTGCAAAAGTAATAAAGCTAATGACACGATACCTGGCAGTAACTGGACCTAAAGGGACAGAAGGACAGAGAGAGATATGGTTGACAAAAAAGACAGTGAAAAAAAACCCACCTTAAATAAGATTGGCAAGCAATGACAATTAATTTTAAAGGAAAAGTGAGAAACTACTTTAATGCTATTTTAAAAGAAAAATGAAAGCAACCTGTTTACACAATCTCTTCCAGCAGGAATGTCACCTGCTGAAATCTCAGGATTTTAACTGGTGATTGTTGTGGCTTCCAGCAAATGCCTTATTTTGTAAAAGCTAAATTAATGTCCCTTTCTGGTTGTTAATTTGATTTTACTGCTAGAGACCTGGCAAAATGTACGTGTTGCTCTGCCATGGTGCTCTGCAAAACAGCCGTGGATCTGCCAAACAGAACTGGAGAATCTACTAATACCTGATGGATGCTGGACTGGAGGTAGGGAGGTTTCATTGTGCTTGAGAGCCAAATACCACACAAGCTCTGCTCCTCACGTGCACAAAGCGGGTAAATTAATTCACTTGCAGCTTCCCATGAGATTGTCAGGTGGAGCAGCATCACGTATGAGAAATCTGGGAGGAACATGTAGGCTTGGTCTTGCCCAGGCGATGCGTGTGCCCACCTGCCTGAGGAGTTAATCAATCAGCTGACTGATTATCTCTGATTGATCAGAGGTGACACAGGGAGGCATGGTCACCAAGTGTGTGATGGTGATGGCTGTAAACGTGTTCCCATTGCATTTCCAGGGGGTAAGGCACTGAGAAGCACCACCCAAAACAGCAGAGGAGAGGGAACAATCTCTCCCCCATGGTCCCTGCCACAGGACGTGAAGGCATCTTCTCTCGTGACGGAGGCCAGCAGTCAGGTGGTGGTTTTGTTGTGGGCCTTGGACTATCTTATTCCTGCCTGCCCACGGTGTTGTGAAGGCAAATGCACTGGAACCTGTTGGTTCTTGAAGCAGCTGTTTTCCTGTGGTCTAACCACTGGTGGCAAATACAGAGGACGGGCAGTCAAACAGTGCTGATCGAGCCCTGTTTCCTGGCAGGGGGAGACACTTGCACCCACCTCCAGGCTCAGAGAGCAGAGAACAGAGGCTCGTGACTGGAGGTTTGTTTGCTTTGAGGTGTCACAAATACATTTTGACCTTGAATAGGAAGGCAGCGTGCCTTCAGTGGGCAGTCACACAGAAGCACTTTTACTTACACCAGCCCTAAATTGAAATGAGTGTGGAATAAATGCAAGGGTTTGGTCGTTACCGTGCTTGTCTCCAAATATTCACCCCACCTAACTCACACCTGACATTCAGGCACCATGCTGTGTGTGACAGTCCTCAGCAGGGTCCATCGGAGAAGGCAGCTAGCTCCACCTCAGACTACTTTCTCCTGCCCTGTCCTGTCAGCTGGTGACATTGGCACAAAAAGAGGCATTCTTGGGGCAGAAAGAACAATATAAAAATTAAAAAACCTGCCAGCATGCAGAAATGTATGTGACTCAACAGGCTTCAGTCTCTTGCTCTGTTGCTTGATGCATTGCATGGAGACAGATGTCAGTAGGACCACAGGGAGTTCGTACAGAGGGGAGACGCTGGCAAGGTGGGATAAAATGCTTGAAGGATGTGTAAGAGGTACAATGTCTTCCACACAGTGAGAGCTAGAGAGGACAGCACTGGAGAGTCCAACAAACCTGAAACTGGAGTCTCCTCAGCCTGAGCTGAGAAAGCAAACACTGCAGATGGGGTTGGGTTTGAGTTTCACGTGGACTGCAAGGAGGGGGCTGTGTGTCAGAAAAGTTAGGTGAGCAGTTGTTGGAGTCTTCCTTTCCATGTTAAACTCCAACCAAAAACTCTCCAAGGAAAACTGGTTTTAGCAGACCATGTTATTACACAGGCACTTACAGCAGATAGACACAGGAGCCTGGAAACACATCTCACCCTCTGCCGTGTAAGGCTAAAAGACACAGTCCCTAATAAGAGGCTGCACGTCATCACAAAACTTCTCAATGAAAGGAAATATATCTCAGGAAGCCTGAATCCCACCCTCTTGGTCTCAGAAACTGGTGATTTCTTCTCAACGAGCAGTGATAAGGAGCAGTCACCTGCTGAGTCCTGGTGTGCAGCCTGGGCTCCCTCCCCCCTGGCCATCGTGCGCTGTCTGTCCCTGGCTGGGGGTCAGGTCCATATGGCCCCAGTTATTTCCCAGTGAGGGATGGATTGCAGTCCCTGGCAGGGTGTGCAGGGGCAGATGGAGGAATTGTCTGAAGGGCCTGTAGTCTAAATCACAGCCTGTGCCTGCGAGGTGAAAGCCTGGCTGGGGCAGCACCAGCCATGGCCACATTCTCTTGCATTGGTCAGTGCATGTTTGCAAAGTGCCACAGAGATGGAGAGGGGAGGAAGCCCTCTGCCTTTTAAGGGGCTGATGATGAGGGAGCTCAGGCCATGCAGGAGTTTCAGAAAATCCAAAAGTCCAGGCAACGGCCTAGAGCAGAACCGAGCAAAATCCTATTTTGTTTTCATTTCTGTGTTTCTACCTGTCCTGTAAGACCAGGTGAGTCCTCAGGGAGACTGGAGGCTCTCCTGAGCTTGAGGTCTTTCAGTAGGTCGGAGGGGGTGAGGAATAGGTGAGGAGCACATTTTCCTGACACAGATGGAGATGTGCGCTTCAGTTCTGTAAAATGACTGGAAATCAGAAAGGATCAATTGTCACACAGGCTCATTTTGCTTTCTTGGGTTTTAGCAGTTAGAAGACAGTTTAGACCACTCTACAACTATCACACGTTATTTTTTTAATCTATTTTTAATCTCTTTTGTTTGGATCTGTTTTTCTCTTGAAGCTTTCCTAAAGAGGTAGCCTCTTCTAGTCGGGCTGTTGGCTTTCTTCACACTTTGGATTACTGCTACCTACCCCGAGGCCGCTTGTGATAGCTGCTTTTCAATTTCAAGTGATAGCTGCAGCACAAAGAGGGCGCAATTGATAAGCCGTGCTCTCCTAGCTTCACTCTCCAAACATTGCCATGGTAATCCAAAACAGACAGAACCATGCTGTAACTGAGCAAGAACTATCATTCTAGGAAGCTCCAGTGGGGAGCACAGATGACAATTCTGATGCAGAAAACAAGAGCTCATTGTCCATTACTGTGTATTTCTGGATCTGAAGTTTCTATGCCCAAAGCTGCTAAATACAGCTTGTTCCAGCCTTTCCTGCACAACATAAATGACAAGGGCAACAGGAGAGACTTACTTTTATGAAGAAGTTACTGACATTGAGTAATATTATTACCTCAGGTTATGTGGATGTTCACAGAGGTACTTCAGTTGCAACTGGAGTGAAAAAAACAGAATCAAGAAGTAGGTTTCCTGGTTAGGTTTTACTCTATTTACAGTGGTCAGTATAAAAATATTCCTGGGAAATACCTTGGAGTAGAAACAATCTTCCTGACTGACAGACATCCTTGTTTAACCATGCACAATGATATAGATAGAATAATTTTAACCCGTTCGTTAGAACGAACATGCACATTCTTGACTCATTTCAGACTTTATGAGACTGTCCTTTGCAGCATTCATCCTCAGAATTATCTTAGTTGTAACGGTACGTGTGTTGATCTCAGAATCTTTGCTCTCGTTGACAAAACTCCTTCCACACCAGCAGGGCCAAAGCTGGATGTTGTGGGGAATTATCTGCTGAGATTGTTGCTGGGTGGTAAGAAGAAGCGTGGATTGGCCTCAGCACTGCATGTTCCCCTCTATACGCCACAAAAGGCTACAGAGAAATCTAGACCAATTTTTTTTCACTCAGATTTTTTTCCTGAGGTGGCAGAGTAGATTAGAGGAGCAGGGAGGTCCTCCTCAAGTTTAGGTGACGAGTGTATGGAAAGCTTAGGAGCTACCAGCCTCAGCACCCGCTCTTTTTCTCAGCTCCTGTGGGCTTGCAGCTCCACAGGGATGGAAAGGAGGCAAAACCATCATTCTCTGTGCATAACGAACAAGCTTGGCATTGCTGTGAACCCATTTGCTCCAGTCCTCCTGCTCTGCATTTTCAATCCCAACTGTAGAAGAATCCCAGGTGTGTGGGTCTCTGGCTCCTGCTTGCAGGGAAATGTACACAACAAAACTCAGTGCAAGAATCTCTGGAAGAGGAATGTGATACCTATTTAGAAAGACTTTGTGCAGATTGACTTTATCTCTCCAACACTTGGGAACTCATGGCCTTTAAAAACGAGTGAATCCGTGTAGTCTGAATGCAGACGAGGAGGCTGTCCTCATCAGATTTGAGTGGTTTTAGTTCACTGGAGGCATCAAGCTGATTTCTGGACATTCAATTTACATTCCTTACCATAACAGTTGTTATGGAGCAATCCTTTGCCTTGGGTTTGTGCTTTCTTCACCTTTCATAAACCTTACATCACATTGCTGTCCATTGACTGTTTTTCCTTGCGTGACCCGTGTTTGTGATGTCTGCTCCTGCTGGTCTAACAGAAAAAGATGGGTACCTGCAACGTGCTGCAGCCTTCTGTCCACCCCGCTGGCATCTGTGACGTCATCAGGAGCACTGGTCTGGCCGTTGTGACAAAACCAAGACTTCCTCTTATTTTACTGCTGGGAGTGGTGTCCTGGGAACTGTGTTTGTTCTGGTACTCACATAAAGATTGCCACCCATTCTTCACTCATACCTTCTTTAATACTTTTGCCATGAGTCTCTACAAACTCATATTTTGTATAATTGAGTGGTTCTGTTGTGCTCTGGTACTTTTAGTGGTGGGTACAGCTTTCAAACCTAATTGTTAGTAGTCTCTAAGGGAAAAAAAACCCCAAGAGAAACATCATCTGAGGCCTTTCCTAAATATGTTGAAGGTGGATAACTATAAGTGTATCCTAACCGAAAGAAAAATTGATGAGAAAAATGCTCTTTATTATTGGAGATGGAAAGCAGCCACAGTTCTCTCCCCAAGTGACTCAGCAGCAGCTAAATTATTTTTAGCTGCACAATTGTTTGAACAGAAGGAAACAGGGACACAAAAATCAATTATGAGCTTGTTCTGCATCATGTTCTTGAAGGCAATACGTCATACAATTCTTTAAGTACCTTTTAAGACAGGTCTAAGGGATCTCTAAAAGAAACGGACCTTTCAAGAGCGTGAATCAGACAGGTGTTACTGGCGAGTACAATTATATGTTCACAGGCTGCAACTAGGTCAGGGTCTTTACAAGATTGGTATTGACTTTCTTGTTCTTCCTCCCGCACGGCTAAAAACTCATCAGTATTGCAGCGTTTAACCCACCTTTCCATTCTGCTGTGTGTCATTGCAGCATTTAGCCCACCTTTCTGTTCTGCTGGGTGTTAGCAAGCTGGGTGGGAAGCACGACTGGAGAAGGGAAAGGATTGGAATGAGGCAGGAGGCTTGAGGAGGCTTCCTCACATTTATCCGTCCTTCAGCTGTTACAGCCTCGCCTGATGCAGCTGCTGTGAATGTGGTTGGTTGCTCTAAAAAATCAGCTTTCTAATGTGAGCCAAAGTCCCTCTACTTGTCTGCTGTAGAAACAGATCAAGGTTTCTCAGACATCTGACACTCCAACACTTCTCTTCAAAAAAATGTAATGAGAAAGACTTGATGAAAGACTCTTCCGTGGTGAGGGATTATTCTCATCTTTCACTGTTGAACAACAGATATTGCTAAGGTTAAGACTGCCTACTGTAGCCTGGGCTGAATTCTTGGCAAAATGGCTGAAATCTTACATGGTCTTCAGCAAACCTGGGTTCTGTCAAAATGCCTGGGTTCCTCTGCCAAAGATCATTGAGGATTATCAAGGATATTAATATTTTCTCTAGATCCATCCTCCATGTTGATAGCTGTGCACCCAGTTGTTAAGTAGGATTTAGGGTAGGTTGAACATTAGGTGTTGAGCTAATGCCATAAGAGAGGTTTGTTAAGAGAAGTGTAATGCTTTAGATCTACTCATGCAACTGGAAACTGCTTGCAAGCTTACATATGAAATAGTCTCTACTTAGTGTTGAGTCAGACGTAGAAAACTTGGGGCTAGAGACTGAGGAAAGCAATTTCAAGTTTAACAATATTAGTTGCATGAGTAGAGGGCAGTCACACCCCCCCAAGAAAGAGAATTACTAATTGTGGAAGAGAAAAATTAAGAGGTTCCCAAGAAAAGACAGGAATGGAAAGTAAACATCTAGGAAGTGGGAGCATTCCCTACCTTCATCTAACTCACCTGTTATCTGTTGGATTATTCTGGGACAGCATTTCAATTTCGATATTTCTTTCATCCATAGAATAAATACAGTAAGGACTTGGTGAAGTACTGCATATAAAAGAAGTTATGGAAGAACAATTTTTGCCTCCAGTAATTCATTTGATTATTGAAACTATTAATTCTGAACTGTAAATCTGGGAATGTTGTGTAAGGGCCCCCTGGAATACTGAGAACCCAATCATGACCTTTAAAGGTCCCTTCCAACCCAACACATTCTGATTCTATGATTCTGTGATTTTTATTGGAAAAAGACCACACCTTAGTACTGGGTTGCCAAGTAGTACTTCTACTCTTTTGATGTATTTTTAAACAGTTGGGGTTTACGTGCTTTTATTGCCAGATGGACTTGTGAGAGTCTGTGTGAGTTCGCCCTCTTAAGAGTTTTTGTTTAACTTGAGCAGTGATGATTTAAAACCCATCAACCTTAATTAAACCAGAACAAAACTCATGCTCATGTGGCTAAAATCTCTTTTACTTGTCTCTTTACTGTATGTTGGAATTGTTTCTTCCCCAAGTGATGCCTAAATCTAGCCTGGTAGGAGGTAGGCGTCATCGGAGCAAAGTGTACCAGGTCGTGTCTTTATAATTAAACAGTGTGGCTGCACACGTGGCAGTCCTGAAGCCACACATCTGGACTCAGCCCCTACTGGAGGTCAGAGAAGTCCATCGGAGACACGCGTGGGTCAGTTCTCTGCGACACTCTGGGCCCAGTTCCTCACTTACAACTTCTTCGTGCTAGAGATACTCTGCTGCCCAACAGAGCGCGGCAGAGCACGCCTCAAGCAGAGCATTTCCTCAGTGTATTTCTGTTAAAACTCAGCCAGCTAGAACAACCAAGTTCAGTGGAAATGGGCTCCTGGGTTGCTCACAGGGCAATTTATTGCACTTTTGCGCGTATCCAGGTGATTTGCAGAAAGCACTTGCTGGCGCCCGGTGGGTGATACGCTCTGTCCTCAGGGGCGTGGCAGAGGATGGTGTGGAGGTGATGGAAGCCGAAAGCGAGGCTTGTGTAAGTGCCTTGTCCATCCCCTCTCTGCTCTTTCCGCCGTGCCTTTGCAGACAGCCTGGCTGGAGGTGCCAGGCGGAGCGTTCACCTGCCAGCTCTGTTCAGCCGCAGAAAGCCCGGTGAGCTCCCCGGTGTCGGGAGAAGGTCTTGTCCACGCCAAGTGACTCGACCCTCCTGTCTCACTGGCACGTCCTGATCACTGCTCTGAACCCGAGCTCTGAAGGACCAACCCCAAACTTTGCTACCGTTGATTCGAATCGCATCGTCAAGGCTCAGAGAGAGCACTTCAGCCCACACTCGCTGTCTTGCGTGTAATGGAAATGATTGCTGACTACTCATGATACAAACAGGATTATTCCAGAGCAATTAGATTTGGAGAGAACAAACCCGGTTTTCTACAGCAATGTGGCAATTTCTCAGTGTCCTTACATGGGTTTTGGATTGTGCCCTGTCATGCTGTTATTTAGCTGGCCAAGAACCTGGAGGTCGGCATAATTAGCTTGACTGAAAACTACATTATAGGAAGAGGGGACAATTTCATTGTGACAAATCATAAGATAAACAAATAAGAGCTATTGCAGCATGTAACAATATTAATAAAAAATAGCTGTATTTCATTCTCGGCAGCTCAATAATGTGTATCTGCTGCTCAGGATGATCTGCAAACTGTGCTTACTTAGATGAGATTCTATTAAAAGACGCGATGGTCATGAAGATATTCTCAGATGTCTATGATAAAGTGCCATTTAATAAAGACAAGCATATAAAGCATGCCTATTTTGAAAGAAACATTACTTTATTTGTAAGAATTAGGACTAGATATTTATCATCCTTGCATTACGGGGAAAAGAATTAATGTTACTTGCTTGGACAAACAACCTGGGCAAAACCTATTACTCCTGATATTCAGGATAACTTCTCAGGCCGTAGCAGAGTAAGGGGAAAAGGGGATGCATTTGCATTATCCTATCAAACTCTCATACCATGTCCTGATTCCATGCTTCTCCAGATGATGGGGGATACCAGCACTTTTCCTGAGAGGTGACACATTTGCCATCCACAAATTACTTGAAAGACTCTACGAAAACATATAGACCTTGAAAGAGTGGGAGGCAGTTATTTTGCTTATAGGAAGAGCAACAGCAGTCGTGTAACCTTGCCAGGGGGGTGCTACCTTCGAGCAAATAATGCCTGACCGTGCAGTTACGAGTGATGGGGACACTTTAAAATGAAATGTCCCGCACCTTAGGAGACAAGTAGGTTGTCTGAGAGCTAAACCTTACAGTTTTTGGCAGAAATTCAAAGTAATGGTTAGCTGAAGTTAAGGCATTAGTTGGAGAGGGAGCTGCCAGGTTTCTGAGCCACTCGGAAACGTGAGTGGGTTGAGGAGCCTGACATGGGTGTAAATGTCCAACTGCATCAGGCAAAACGTGAGCTCTGTTCGGCTGTGACAAGAAAGGAGGAAAGGGAGGAAACAAAAATAACACCATCTCACCTTTGGTCCTGGGCTTTAGACTCCTTCACGGTAGATAAATCAGTCTTCTAAGGGAACATCAAACGACTACATCTGGCTGATTGCATTTCATACCTCTTCTCCCTGGCTAGCAAGACATGCAGTTCTGTGTCCTCCGGGGATTTCTCTCCATTACAAAGTGATGGATTAGACTATATACTGTGAAACACAGGCTAGAATTTCTTCTGCACTGGAAGTAGCAGCGACGTGTTTTGGACCTGAGTTATAATTAAGTTTTAACCTGGTTTGATATTTACATTGTAATGGAGGCCACTACCTAAGTCAGGCTGAAAGAGTGTGAATACCTGAGATCATTAATGGAGTCGCAGTGTTAGCAATATGAAATATTTCAGAAAACATGATCTATCAGGGTGGACAGAAATCAAAGCACTTCCAGAATATCTGGAAGGTAAAGAATCCATAGTGGGAAGACTGGTGATGTTTCGAATAATGGAATGTTGAAGGTAGACAGGAGTTTGACCCTTTTTCTAAGGAGAACAGGCCTTGGGGCATTGTGTGTACCACAGTCCCTGCTGCAGAAGGGTTTAGGCAGGCTGACACTTGGGGCCAGGGACACCTGGTCCAGTGTCCTTGGTCGTGGTGTGTCAGATTTATGGGTGTGTGGGTGGCATGTTGGATGAATGCAGGAGGGCACATAGAAAACCAGACATAGATATGGTAGGGTATCTTGTTTCTCATTGCGTTTTTCTTTTACTTCAGATAGGATTTGGCTGTCAAAAAAAAAAAAAAAAAAAAAGAGAAAAAGTCTCATTTTAAGCTTGGTTCTTCTTTCATGTGAATTATGGATACGTGCACAGGGCTGGAACCACGGCTTTACTGTCAGAGGGAGCTGTCTGGGACCACGCTGAGTAGCAAAGATGGTTCACTTGCTGTTTTTAAGACACATTTTACTTTAGGGGACTTTCTTAAGACAAGTTCTCTAACACTTGCTCCCGTTTTGTCTCACTTCTGCTGATCAAGTCCTCTGTCTGACTTTGTTCCTTTTAAAGGGATTCATTTAATCCTGATAATTACCTTTTCATTTTTAATCTGCACTGCATTTTTTTCCCTACCAATTTTCTTTCTGGACATGGCAAAGCTGCAATTAATTTATTCCTCCAGGTGGCTTTGCATATAACCTGCCAGAGATCATGTCAAAAGGCTCCAGAAACTTTTGCAATTAATGGCTGTAGCTGTTTAGCGACCGGCTGTCATTAGTAGCCTCTGCGTTCAGCTTACTTAATAAGTTAAAACAAATTAGCAGTAGGTTGTTCTGCTCTTCTGTGCAATTTGTTATTGAGCGAAGCAGCTTTTCCCTCACCTGTTTTAAAAGCCTGGTGTGGATGGCTGTGCTTGGTTGATTAATACCTGCCTGGCAGGGGATCCGTAGCAGGCACCCGACCCTGCTGCGACAGGACTCACCAGCAAGGTTTCCCCCAACGGTGGGTAGCCCAGAATCAGAGCAACTCCCTTCACGGGCAGATCAGAGGGTGAGGCTCAGCATGATGTACAGAGGCACTGGGAGAGTCACCTTTTTCCCCTTGAACCGTGCAGATTTATGATAAAGCTGAGAGCTTTATCCTCCCGTGCGTTTAAACTAGAAATTACTTCAAACCAGCTCATTAAAATGTGATTATGCTGTGACAGGAGCCCCATTATTTTCCTGGGTAGATTGGAAAGATCAGACTTGTCAGATCTGGGCAGGAGGTACAGAAAGAGGACACTGATGTCTCCAGGGTGTGCTCCTTCATGCCTCGGGGAGCGCGTAAGAGCGAGGAGCAAAGAGGAGCCTCCAGGGAGACCTCGCTGCAGCCGCTCAAAGCTGCTTCTAAGAGAGACTGGGACAGATTTTTTAGTTGCAACAGGACCAAAGGTAACGGTTTTAAACTAAAAGAGGATAAATTTGGGTTAGGTGTAATGAAGAATGTTTTCACAATGAGGGTGGTGAGACCCTGGCACAGGTTGCCCAGAGAAGTGGTGGAAGTCCCATCCCTGGAGATATTCAAGGTCAGGCTGGACGGGGCTCTAAGCATCTAGTTGAAGATGTCCCTGCTCACTGCAGGGGGGTGGAGTAGGTGACCTTTAAAGGTCCTTTCCAACTCAAACCATTCTATGATTCTATCATTCTATGATCTTGTCCTCTAATATCTTCATGAGAAATTTCTCTGCTGGTGTTAAAAAGACTGTTGTGACCACAGAAGTCTCTTCCTATCAATGGCTATAAGGCTTCTCAGGTTTATTTCTTGTAGGGAGCCTGAAATCAAAGTTGAAATTGCTTTAAGAAGATGACATGCTTGCCTGGAGATGCCTAGTTCCTATTAGCTCGTTTGGATTACTGGACAAGCCTTCCTCTGTCTTGCAAAACACTGGCTTCTTCACAAAGCTGAAATTTTAGTGCTTTCAGTTTAACTCTGTATTTAATGTGTAAATGTAAAAAAGCATTTTCCAGTGTCACATAATTTTTGTGTAGCTACTTGTTATGAACCTGTGTTCTGGAGGCCTTTTTCTAGGGAATGCCACACGACAGTGAATACCAAATAGAAATTATTGAAAACAGATAAATTTTAACAAATAGCACTTGTGTGCTGAACATGTGTTGAAACGAATGCGTAACTAAAAATATTCGTTTATGAAGTCTCACCTGAGATCTGAACATTAGCAATGTAAAACGAACATTGTGATTCTTGATGTTTGCCCATTTGTGAAGATTTCTGAGCATAGAGTGGGAGCAGCAACGGAAACACACTTTTACCGTAAAATGCCAGTTGTATTAACTTGCTCTAGGGAAATCTTTAGGGCAAAGTGAAGATTTGGAGAGTAGAATTAAACAGTTGCAAATAATTGCAATCGTCTTTTTATGTGTTATGCCTTTAGAAAAACTAGGTAACACCGGAGGATGCACATTTCTCAGTGCAAGAGTCTCAGCGCTTGACCAGAGCGAAGGAATCGTTTCTGCTTTGCATGAGGTGGTTTCCAGAGCCCGGCTTGTTTATAAGCCTGTGGCCTCGTCACGTGTGATCACTTAGGTCCCGGGGATATGAGCATCAGAAGGTCCTACTGGTTCACAGCAGCTGTCAGTCTTCTCAAAAGTTCAAATACTGCTGAAGTTTGCAAGTCAAAAGACACACTTAGTGAGGAATGACCGCCTAGGTGCAGCACCAATGTATCAGCAAGACCCAGTTTTCCCAAGAGCCTCCAGAGACCCTCTTGGTCTCTGAATATTTATGAAGACACAGTTCATAAAAAGGGCTTGAGATTATCTTTTTACTTCTAAGTCCTAGGTTGGCCTATAGATATCTTTTTGGTTTGGTTTTGTTTAGTTTGGGTTTTTTTGATGCAGAAATGTAATTGTATTTCTCCTTTTAACTCTGTTTCTAAAATAAATCACTTGTATTTTAAAGTCTGAATATCTCTATGACAGGCAATGCCTTAGTCTGACCCAAATTCACTCTTTCTGGAGCTACTTTGCTGGAACAAGATGAACAAATGTCAATTCTTGTTTTCTGTTTTTATGGGAATAGATGAGAGTGAATATAATTCCACTGATAAGATGTGGAGGGCGATGTGAGATGTTAACATGCAAATTAGGGTGAGTTGATATTTCTATCAGGGGAAATAAAAGCTCTTCCATGAAATTCCATCATTCATTTTCTGCATATAAGCTGTATGTAAAGCTGTCAGGCAGATAATTAGTCAAATTATAGGGACCTTCTCATAAGATAACTAACGCAATTTCCCGGGGGAATTTCAAATGAAGATGCCCACAAGGAAGGCAGAAGTCTGAGCTTGTTTTCCTTTATTGAGACTAATTCACAAATGCTCAGGGTTTTCCCTCTCTGCTCTTGAAAGCAGCAAGAGGATTTAAAGGAGAACTTTGTGGCAATGAATATGTCCCTGAAAAGTGCCTGGCTTCCAGAAAGTAAGACATTTTAATGTGATTTTATTTCTTTGAAAATATTCCTGATAGCTCTGGTAAAATTGCACAAGTTGTCTGGATATTGCATGATTTTCTTGCAGTCATGAACTGAAAGTTTATTTCAAAACTGGCACGGACTTGTGAAGCTTTGGGCAACATTTCTGAAAAAGAGTTTGTGGGGGAAATCAACTATAAACTGGGTTTCGTAATCTGCCACAAAACCTCTCCATAGAGTTCTACAGAGAAAAAGAAGTCCTCACATCTCAGGACAGGGGATAATGATATGAAAGCCTTTGTCCTTTTAAAAGAATCAAAAAACATTCAGCAAACAGAGAAGAGAGCATTCAGAAAAGGAAAATATAATAATCTAAGTCATTAAGAGTCACTTCACAAAATTATCAGGGAAAAGTTCTGGAATGGCATGGTCAATGAGGAATAAATAAGTGGTAATAGGATAAATGAATTAAATTTTATGGTGAGAATTGTGTAGACATAACATGTTTACATTTTTGTAAGGCAATTTGCTCAGCCCTGAATGATACCTGTGTAAAAAGATTAGGATTTTTCAAAGCCAGTGTATGTCAGACGAACCCAGTCTAGAAGCAGTTCATTGAAAGGTAAAGAAAATTAATCCTGTTGGCATACCATCCAGATGATTATTCTAAGTTTGCGTCTTCAGGGACTGATTTGTAGCCTGCATTCATTTTCTTTTCCTCAGTGATGTGGAAGGAGGAGCAGCAGCTGCTGAGGGTGGGAACCGAGCTGCTGCAGCTCTGCTGGGGTGGGATGGAAACGCTCCGTGGGTCCTACAGGCTGTTGGGTCTGGCCTCTCTTAACTATTAAATCATGTCTGACAAAATTTCTAGCTCACACTGAAGTCCCTTTTTAAGTCAACTAGAGCCTTTACAATGCGACTCCAAAGCTTGTCAGGAATGCCTGAGCGCAGGCGTTGCTGTCTGTGTCAGCACACTCTAATTTTACTGTTTTAGCAGACATGGGACTGGGGACTGGGATCCAGATCACCAGAAACACGAGGTGAGTGCCCAGAGACGCTGATGTTCCCTGTAAGACTTTAGCCGAGGCTAAAATCCTGAGGAGGGACATCTCTCAGTCATTCTCTGTTCACTGAAAGATGATTAATTTAGGTATATAAACTGTTTCACTCACCTCGCATACTTTTCTTACCCACAGCAGACATTCCCAAATCCTAGTTTTAGTTCTGCAGGTATATCTTATTCTTTTCAGTCTGTTAACACGCCTGATGACTGTCCCTTTCCTCCACAATCTCCTCTAGGTGGAAGGGAGCCTGGAAATGCAAACATCATCTGCTTCTGAACGCTGGTCCCTGTGCTCAGGCTGGGAACATCTTTGGTGTTGAATGGCAGGTTGCCATTCATGCTTATTATACTGCAGTGAAGTGTCTTGAGAGCGATTATGGAAACTAGAAAACCAATTCCTCATAAAAACTGCTTAGAGCCATTGCTGGAGGCGTAGCGTATTCTCCTGCATCTATTCATGAAACTGAACACACCATGTATAAAATAATCTGGCAAAGAGAAGCACAGCCGATTTAGAGGGGAAACGATTCATGCTGTTCTTAAACTTTAATTAAGCTTCAGATGAAATATCTAGGGACGTAACGGATTCCCCATTTCCTCATTGCTTGAAGGGGTTAATCTCAGACCTGTCTGCAAAGTGTGCTACAGTTCATATGAAAGCTCTGGACTTGTGGCAGGGATCAGTGCCTGAAATAGTGTTGTCAAGAGAGTAACATAAATTAGAGAAATGTTATTGTCTTCTTTAACCTGGTGTAAATCCATGCACTGCACTGAACTCAATACCTGGGAAGGCGTCCTTATCCAACGTCTTAAATAAAGGGAGAGGAATCTCCTACAGTCCAGATGTATGGTTGGAAAAAACTTCTTCTTCTACCCCAAATCCTACAGCTTTTACACTGTAAGGATGGGATGGGGGGCAGAGGCATGCCCGAGGGGACTTGGACTATCTAGAATGTTTCTCTTTGGTGCTAAAATGAGATTTCCCCTTATCTCTCCTGGGCATCCCCTGCTAAGTGTGTGATGACCAGCACAATTAACGTATCTTGATACTCAGCCAGATTAATGTATTTCACACACACATGATTTACTCAGCTGAGTTTAACACATCTCAAGAGTAGATAGTGATTGAATACGAAATTCAGGGCAAAAATGTTTGTTATCTGGGGTTTGGCTCCATTCAGGTTTCAGTCCTTTGTCTGCTGTTCCATTCTGGGATAACTCAGGGCTGGGTCATTTTCCACAACCCCCCTCGGGTCATCACAGTTAAGGGTCTGTCAAGGCAAGACAGAGCTGAGCTGAGCTAACACCTCCCTGCATCTCGCCTTTGTTCACCGAATCCTGTTCTGTGGGTACCCACACACCAGCACAGGACCCTCAATGTACGAGTGTGTGAGCTGGGTGTGCTACCACAGATCCCAGGTCTCCTTTTACACTGAGTAAGGCAACAGAGAAGGTACCATTGACATCAGTGAGCGAAGGTGCTAAAAGCATGGTTAAATCATCTTGTCTGAGACCATTGCTGTAAGAAATAGACCATGATTTTGGAACCTTCTGGTAAACTGAACAAGGAATCTTTAAGGTTTTTGATGATGCAAAAATGGGGTATTTTCTTTAAGAGGAGAGGAAGAGGCAAGGGATCCTGTTCCCTTGTGTTTCTCTGACTTCTTAAGTTCTCTGGCTTCTTAAATTCACATGGATGTCTGTATAACAGTATTTTTTTTCCAGCCATTTTATGATTAAAGCCTTATAAATGGTTTTCTGCAGATACAGGAGGTATTCACTGCAGCATCCTCACCTGAGAGAAAAGAGACCCTTTTTGGGAACTCCCAAGCCAGCTTTCTCTCCCTCTCACTGCATTGCTGAGTGGCTTTTCAGTTTGGAGTCGAAGCCTCTAGTCTGTGGCCCCTCAACCTGGGAATGACACAGGTGTCTGCAGCACAGTGTCACTGTGTGGGCTGAGAGACATCACCAGCCAAAAGGTACCGGTGCAGGGTGACTGTGGGGCTGAGTTACACAACGTATAGAATAATTCTTGCAGCTCCCGGCTAATTGCATGCACAACGGTGACTGGGGACACGTGCCCACGGCTCTGTCAGCTGATGGGCTGGCTGCCCTTCTCTTTGTGTTTGAACGTGTCTGTGAAGTCTCTGACTGGAGAGGGAGTGTCCTCTGGCTGTGGATGCTGCCCTCCCCTGAGCTCCTCCAGCCTCCTCGTGCCGCCTCCCTTCTGTCGATCAAGATCTGACTCCTCTGTGGTAAATAACCTTTGAAAATAATCATCAGTCAGACCTTATTAATGAAAGGGAATAGGAGGACTCTGAGGATAACTGGTCTATCAACACTTCACTTACCAGTGAATTCCCAGCTGCCCTCAATTTTTCACCCAACAGATAAACCAGCCAAATTCAGCATCCACAGCTGCATCCGAGTAGTTTGTCTCATATACAGACACACTGTGTGTCAGGTGGGGAAGGAGAGAAAAAAATATCTTTTTCCCTGCCAGCAGGTTTGGGAGGATCAGGAAAAGAGTTCTTACATGAGAAATCTCTTGCTGTTTTAAATAATTAAACCCCTTCTTTTCCCATAAAAGTTTACCTCCTCGCCTTTCATGTACGCCTGGGATGGGGAACCCTCCCTGCTCTCTGCAGCAGGTAATTATCAAGCCCTGCTCAGCAAAAGTTCTGACGAGTGGCATTCAGGTGGGAACAAGAAATAATTACAAATGACAGTGTCGACTAAATGCAGTGCCGTTGAGAAGCCTTTAGAAATCCAAAACAAGAAAAGTGATCACTCGGTAAACACGTGTGACACAATTAATTAGTAATCATTTTGTCTATTTTAGTTGCCTGAGTTGGTCTTCCAGGCTTAAATATTTTGTTTCACTTTAAATATTTCAATTACTTGTTTGACTTGACACAATTTTCCTCTTCTGATGTGCTTTCTTATCAAATAATTTCAGACAACTGCCTTGACTCTCCCATCTTCTTTCCCTCCTGCTTGCTTTTGCATAATTTTAAGGATGTAGTTGCTCTTTCTACTCAGAACAGTTCCTCAATATATTCAGGACATGTTTGACTCCACAAAAGATTTTGTCTACCCCTGTGTTTTCAAAGAGCCTGAATTTGTGGAGGAATATCATATATATATTTATATATCTGTAAAAATTAAGATGGGAAACTGTAGGGAGAAAGCTCTTTGAACTGCCATGCTAATGTAATTTTATTTTTAAAGCACATTTAGAGACCTGACACTCATCATTTTAATACATTAGCTTTGCATTTGCTGATCTGGTCTTGGAAGCAGAGGCGTAGGTGGAAGATGTCGTGCACTCCGTGTCCCAGCAGTTTTGTTCTGGAGTCCACAGGTCTACAGGCTAGATCGAGAGCTCCCTCCAGGACTGCAAGCTCAGATGGGAAGGGTGATGTTGTTTCCAGCTCCCGTTGTCAGCTGCCTGATTTGGAAGAGCTGCCTGGTTCAGCTGAATTCAAGTGTATTGGTTTGAGCTAAACAGAACCCATTATGTTCAGCAATTTTACTTTTCAGCTCGGTCTTCCAAGAGGCTGCACTTTGTGAAGTTGGCAGGGTTTTTTTGCAGACAGAGCCTGAGATCGGCAGCGATAACACCTGATGTTCGCAGTCGCTGCCTGGGACTGCGATTCAGAAAGGCTCCTGCTGACACTCTTATAATAACCAAGGTCACTGCTAGTTCTTGTGTCCCCTGTTGGGGACACCAGAAAGTAAAGCACGTCACAAGGAATAAGAGGCTGCACAGACAGGACAGGTGACCAGCAGGAGTGTTCCATGCCATATATGTCATATTCAGTGTAAATCCGAGCGAACATGGGGTTTAAGCCTCTTCTTCGATGGCTGGCATCCAAGGAGGACTCCGTCTGCTCTTCTGCCTTTCATCTTGATCCTGAGTTCCTGAATCCAGCTCCTGCGCCTGGTTCTCCTCTGCTGCTGAGCCTGGGGCTTCCCTGGTGCCACCTGCTCTGTAACATCAGTGGGGATTGGTGTCAGGGGGGAGCTGGGTTCAATGTTGGTTTTGTGTATATTTGTAATTATTTCTATTATTTCCTATGAATACCATTACTCTTTTATGAAAGCTGGTTTTGTTTCCTTTGCCGATCCTTGAGTCTCTCTGCTTTATTCCCTTTCCTTTCCTCTTTGGGAAAGGAGAGAGGTTGGAAGGTGCCTGTCAACGTCTAGTGGCCAGCCCAGCCCTAACCCTTGGTGTCATGTTCAAACGTGTGTGCAAACCTGTAGTGGGCACAAGCCGGTGTAGCCTTTATTTGACAACAGCTGCCGCATGATTAGAAAGAGCAATGGGCAGGCAGTTACACACAGGTCAAAGTTTATGACCGTGGTGCCCTTTGAGCATGTTCTCATCTACAAAGGGAGCGTGCAGGGCATGTCAAAGTTAGATCACGTTGACAGTTGTCATAAATGTTCTTCTTGACCCCAAGGAAGGAGAAATTCCAAACCTCAAAAGTAAGGAAAGCCTTACTTCTGAAAGGATATGTGGTCCTTCCCTGGCTGGAGACAGCAAAAAGCTGAAGAACGATGGAGTTATGCCCCTTTTTGTGTTCCTTGTGTCCTAATGTTGCCACTCAAAGACAGGCTGTTGAAACCAGCTGACCGTATACGGATAAAAAACACAGGTTTTGTTGTGCCTGTGAGAACCGTGACTGCCCTGTGGGCTGCTCAGGAGCCCTGTGAATAGTTCCTAGGGCTGTGACAGAATTAATCACAGTAAAATCATTCATGCTGAAGACTATAATATTTTTCCTGTCACTATTTTTACATTGTTTGTTTACTTTAATTCAAGCACTGATTTTGAGTGTCTCCCTTTTAATATTCTGTTGGCAACACTTGTTTACTTAATTTTCTACTACAATATTTTTAGTGTTCCAGGTACAATTTGAAAAAGAGCAAGATGGCTAAAGATGCAGACAAACTTAAATTTCTAGGTTTCAAGAGAAGTCGTGTGCCTGGGTCCTACTGCAAGTACCTGAAGTGTCTCATCGACTTCAAAACTCTGGGGTTTTGTGACAGTTAACTTTCAAGGGCAAAAGTTAGGTGTCTTTGAAAAGTTTATCTGGAATTTTCAGTTTGGAGACAATAATTTTCAGTGATGGGGGACAATGAGACAGCTTGGACTCTCTAGCTTAGAGAAGTCTCGGGGAGGATCTCATTGATGCTTATGAATACCTGAAGGCAGGGTGCAGAGAGGAGTCAGACTCTTTCCAGTGGTACCCAGTGACAGAATCAGAAGTAGTGGGCACAAACTGGAACACAGGAGGATTCCTCTGAATATCATGAAGTACTTTTTTACAGTGAGGGTCACCAAGCAGTGCCACAGGTTGCCCAGATTGGTGGTGGAGTCTCCATCCTTGGAGATATTTGGAATATCCAGCTTTTGAAGCTGGACATGGTCCTGGGCAACATGCTATAGGTGGTCCTGCTTAAGCTGCAGGATTGGACCAGGTGACTTCCAGAGGAGCTTGGAACTTTCCAACCCCAGACATTCTGTCACTGTGTGACTCTGTGATGCTGTCACCACTACATGTCACTTACATAGGAACTTGATTAGCACCATTATTCAGCTGGTCATTCTGGAGAGCTACAATACTGCTTTTAGCAATCATTAATAAACCTATATCTAATTCTATTATTTGTTTGAGTTTGAAAATATTCATCTTTCAGTGACTTGCCATTAATTTGAAAGAATTTTGACCCATTCTGTCTAGTAATTCCCGATCCTCTATTCCGTTTGAAAAAACAGCACTGTTTCTACAACAATGCAAGAGAAAACTGAAAGTTGATTATCATATTGTGAGCAACACGTATGGTTTGTAAACTGTTAAAACATCTTGGCTGCACAGTTCGGGAGGTACGGGTTCTGGACTGTGCCTCATGTTCCTCGAGAAACAGGTTTTAACTTTGAAAGCAGAAATATCTTCCTTCAAGCAGAATAAGATTTCAAGATCCAGGACTTGGTAAGAAGCCCCTTGCCTGCTGTTTCCAGTTCTTTCCAGTGGTATGGGGAAGAAAAAAAGGTAATTAAAGTTAGTGTCATGGCTTTTTCTCTTGTAAAGGAGAAGGATTCAAAAGTGCTTTTCTGTTTGCTTCAAAACTGGTTTTTGGTATTTTAACTTTAATTATGTGTCATACCTAGTCTGAGGGAAACTAAGGGAAGGACAGCTGTGAAATATCGCTGGATAAGTATATTTTATCTGTTCTTTTTACAGGATGAAAACAGCAATGAAAAGATAAACATATTTCCTTGGCAACTCCATAACCTACTTATTTGAAGCAGCTGCTCTAAGGGACTAGGATTACCACTGGAGGAGTTAAACTGAAATCCATACGAAGGATCTGATCTTTCTCCTCTTTTCTTTCCTGTCTTTCTCTCCTTCCCTCTCTTCTCTTTTTATCTTTATCTTTTTTTGCTCCCTCTCTCTCTTGCTCTTCGTCTGTCCTTTCTTTTCCCTTTTCTCTTAAATGAATATCCAGTTGTCTGGCAAGAAGCCTCACGAAGGCCTAATTCAAGGATAAAGCAACAGTGTTTATCTGGTGTTTGGCCACAGGAGATTCCCTTTCATTTCATTTGAAATCATAAAACATAGTTAGCTTATATACCATAAATAATGTTAGCTTTCAGAATTTATGAAAGAATGGCAGCGTGTCTTTGCTGAGGGCAATTCAAAACCTCTTGTGCGAGCTGATCAAATTAAATAAAGCTTCTGTGCTGTCAAGGTTCAAAATCTACTGATGTGCCACCATTCATTCTTCAGCTCTGTATTTAGCTTTCCAGGCAGACAAGGTCAGTTGTGTCTGATTGATCCAGCTACTGTCTGGTAGGAAGACCAGACGGTTGTTTCTGAAAGAAAGAGGGTTTCTCCCAAAGCAGAGCGGCTGATTTGGTCTCACTCCACCAGATGGCAAGCTTTAACCAAGGAAAAAAAAAATAAAAAATCACACATTTTTGCAACTATCCGTTTACCTCAAGGGAGCAGGGAAAATGAGCGTGAGTCCTTTTCCTTTCCCTTTTTCTTTTTTTTTTTTCTTTTTCTTTCCCTTTCACTTTTTCTTTCATTTTCCTTTTTTCCTTTTCCTTTTTCCTTTTCCCTTTCCATTTTCCTTCCCTCCCTTCC
Organism: Trogon surrucura; assembly: GCA_020746105.1. NCBI lineage: Eukaryota > Metazoa > Chordata > Aves > Trogoniformes > Trogonidae > Trogon > Trogon surrucura. The sequence continues at coordinate 1,100,353 of CM036658.1, forward strand.
CTCCTCTCTTCCTCTCTTCCTTCCTTATTCTTTTCCTTTTGTTCTCTCTTCCTTCTCTTTCCTATAAAAGGCTCACATCCATCTTCTGGCATGATTTGTAGTGTTTAGAAGCAAATCAATAAAACAACATTTGTTGTCAGCTGTTGAGTAACTGACAGGTGTCACAAAGGGAAGTAAAAATGGCTTAGAATATACAATCCATCCCCTAATCTTGCTGAACAAAGGAAGATTCAGTGCTCCTAAAAGAGCAATAAGTATGGTGGTTCCAGCTGAAAATGAGATGTTTCTAAGCTGCCGGTGCTGCATAACAGATGCTGAGCTCTGGTTATCCAACAGCCACATGAGTCCCTGAATTTGACTTTCGGAAGGAGCTGCTCTGCCTGGTGTCTCTGCTGTCACAGCCTGCCTGAAGTGCCTGAACAATGCACAAAACAGAGGAGAACTGCGCTTGCTCTGTCCAAGCTATATTATCTCTTCAGTCCAGGGCAGCCTACAGGGCTTCAGACATTTGGAGAGTTAAGGTCTACTCGTCCTGACTCAGCAGACTTTAAGTGCTGCGTTAAAGGTGCTCATTTTCACCCACATTTAATTTTACAGAATTCCTCTTCCAGCTTCACAGGGGAAAGAGTTGTGGCACTGCGATGCGTCTTGGCTTGGCAGAGGTAACACAGCCGTAGAGCATCCCAGTGATGTGCGAGGAGCAAGTCTCCAACGTCTGAGCTCAACGCTCCATCTTTGGTGATCTGGAGATTTCTGCACTGTCTCAAGCAACTGGAGAGAAGTGCTGTGGGGAGTCTGCAGCCATAGAGTCAGAAAAACCCAACTGACAGTTCCTACACTTCTTTTCGCGCTTTTTTTCCTCAGTGTTTCCACCTTCCTGAGACCGTAGGTCCATCCACACTTGGGTGCAGGGTGAGTTGTACGATGGGAGCCTTGGCAGCCCTGGGGGTTCCCATGCCCGTGCCCACAGAGCAGAAAAGTGGTACCCAGTTGTTAAGTGAAGGGAAGAAATGATGCGCTAACATTGAGTAACACTTCAAAGGGCAGAGGGGAAATTAAACCCATGTTATCCCACTTGCTGGCCTAACGACTGCAGAAATACAGTTCCCATTTCTTCCTGCTGGCTGTGTTTCAGTAAACTGTTCACTCTTCTATTGTAACCATCTTTATGAATTTGAAAATAGCCTTACCTGTACCTTTACTTCTGTTTCTTAGCTCTTTCTAAAGAACAAATTTCTAAAAATTAAATCAGTTCTCTAGACATCTATAAAGTTATGCCAGATGTGCCTGAGGGAAATCTGTGCAACAAACAAGACTGCAACTAGTTAAAACTTGTGAGCCCTGGTTCTGAGACGGAAAAATAAATACATATATTTTAGTTATTTTTGCCTTTCCTGGTTCATGTTTTTAATTTTTTCTCAGCATCAAGGGAGGCTGGTTGTTTTTCCAAAACTGGGAACTCGTTCTACTGTCATCACATGACTCCTAGAACTGAAGCTTTACAGAAAGCTCAGAAGTGATAATATTATGAAGTCTGAAGGGCTGCAGCAGTGCAGACTGCAGTGAAGTGGAGCAGCTGAGTGACAGGCTGTGGGTGCCTGCCTCTGCAGTCACGCCTTGAGGACTTACCTCGAGCTTCATTTCTCTCAGGGAGAGGATTACGGGCTTCGGAGTTTAGTACCGTGCTTGGAGTTTATTTATGTGTTTGTCTTTTTTGGCTTTTTTTTTTTTTGGATGGAGCATTGCAAAATCCTGCAGCATCTCTGCCAGAGCTCCAGGCATGCCTGGGGAAGTGGTGAGCTCTTGCTGCGACTCCAGCATCCCGGTCTCTCACACCTCTTCTCTCTGGAAAGGTGCAACATCCCTCCAACGCCGTGCAGGTCTGGCTGACAGCACGACTCACCCCGCCTTGCTCTGCTGCAGCTCAGCTTGCTATCCACATTGTCTTCCGAATTAAAGGAGCTTTTGAGAGCACCCCTCCAAGGTGACAGCAGCTGCTGTCGGTGAAGCCAGGCAGGCACTGCTTGGTGTCCTCTGAGGGACGTGGGAACCTGGTGCCCTGCCCAGGCTGTTTGCAGCACAGTGCCACCCTGGCAGGGTCATCAGCCTAAAGACAGTGAGGGTAATTTTACCCTGAGCCTCACTTCTCTGCTGCTACTGAGAAATGCCACCGAGGTGGTATAGAGAGTTGTGGGGAGATTTTTTTTTCTTTCTGCACTCACTGTAGGCTTCAGCTCTGCCAAATTTGCTTTGGTTTCCCCAGTGTGAGTTAATTTAGAGATCACTCTGAGGTTTTGACACACTAAAACCAGGGTAGGATTGCCAAGGATTTTCCTTCATCTCATTGTGGCCAGCAAATTTTCATACTGTAATAAATTTGAAGCCTACAAAAACCTCGGATGCATTACTGTCTTTTTTTTTTTACTTAGTTCACTTAATGTCATTTTGTTTACTTTCAATTTTGCTATAGGTCTCTTATGCTATAGGTCTCTTATAGGTCTCTTATGTGAAATTCTGCTGAGTCTGACTTTCTCCTTGTGGTTTATAATTCAGTTGTTGATGCACGAACCAAAATAAAATCTGATCTTTTTTTCCATATTCATGGTGCTATGCGGTACTGGCAAAACTAAACCATAATGTCTAAGGTCCCTTCCAGCCCAGGCCATTCTATGATTCTATGATAATAAGCCAAAGCAAATCAAACTTCTTCTTGCTCCTAAGAAACTTCTGTAATAAAATTCCAACTAAAGGTAAAGGATTTCACATCGACATAATAACTTTTCAAGAGCAGGAGTGGATTTTAAAATCATGCATCTCAGTTTTAAAAAACCCTTTCACTTCCTCTCTGAACACTGCTTTACTCAATGGCTTTTCTGCAGTCTGTAGGGTTTGTTTAGGCACTAATCTATCAAATACAGGGAGAGTGGAGATCACTGATCTAAGTCATTTGTGGAGAGGAGACAACCCTTCTACATTAATTAAATCTGAGCTTGCGTTGAAAAAGCTGTTTGCCTCAGAAGTGCCGGGCTGGTAAGAGGTTGATGTTTAGTTTCAGACACACAGAAACCATGAGGTATACAAGGATGTATCCAAAGACATACCTGCATCAGGTTCAGGAAAATTGCAGTGCTCAAATAGAGGCATGGTTGAGTTTTTGAGGGTACTCTACGTGTACTTGCCTTGTCCTCATTCTTCTCTGGGCTCAAGCTTGCAGCCATGCTGGAGCAGGATTCTGAACTAGGTGAATCTGCAGTATGAAATGTATGGCTGCTCTCATATTATTTACTTCCAAAGATTTTCTATGCTGTTATCTATTGACGATATTTTAAATTCTCTTATTGTACTTACTATGATAAAAAACTTTTGCTGTGGATGTAAGCTTCTAGTGAATCCCTCTCAAATAAATGTTTTGTTTCATTGTTACTGCCTCTATCTGCCACAGATGAAATAAATCAGAATCCCCATCTCAATGCGTGAAGAGACAGGAGCATTTAATTTATAGTAATTTCCTTTTCTTTTCACGGTTTCTACTAAAACAGAACATGCTGGGTCTCAACCTGCATTTACATTTATGCTAAATTACAAGCAGAACAATCAATACAAGTCCCAGCTCATGCTACTCACACCTGAATAGCAGTAAAGAAAGCAAACTGCCAAGAAAATCTTCCCCACCCAGCCAGCTCGTTCATACACAACAGCAAGTTAACCATCTATTTATTTATCATAGGGGTCTTGGAGTGCCCCTTAATTGTTGTGGAGAAGGAAAGAGGAGCTTATTCCTAGGCATCTTGTGAGTCTGCCCTGTAAGCCATCTCCAGATGGCCACTTTCCAGAGCAGGGCAGGAGAGAGGGTATCTTCTTGGGTACCTGAAGAGACACAGACAGGACTGTCCATAATTTAGGAGTGCTCCTGAGGTGGGACTTCCATTGGGGCGGTCATTGTGGACATCCAACCCCAAAAGCTGACTGATGTCTTCACATGTGACTTCGAATTCACCCTCTTTCCTCTTGCATTTGCATAATTTCCCTTCAGACTCTTCTCAGGTTCCCTTAAATCCTTGTTCATGTTTCTTCCTCTCCGTGGCCCTTTTTCTCATCCTTTTCCCTTCCTGCTTGCTTTCTTCTCTCTTTATCATTCTTTAGTGGCTGTACCTTTGCATTTTGCATACCATCACCTTCCTGGGATGAGAGCAGCCTCACCAGTGGGTACTGACGCACACTGGTTGGTGCCTGGAGGTCTTAGATGTGGTGCATTGCAACGCACTGCCTACAGGAGGTTGAGGCATTCACTTAAGCGAAACCTCCTCAAGGATTTGCAGCTGTGTGAACAAACCCACCCAAAATCAGCATGGCTGTGCTAAGGAAACCTTTCTCGTAGAGTCCACAGTTTCCCTGAGCTGGGCTCACTGCCATGATACAGTGCAGATAAAAGAAAATAAAACCAGGAGCAATTGCTGCCTGCTCTTGCACCCAGGTCCTTGCTTGATGCCTCACAGTATGTCAAAACCCACCTGGACGTGTTCCTGTGTGGCTGCCTTGGGTGATCCTGCTCTGGCAGGGGGTTTGGACTAGATGATGTCTAGAGGTCCCTTCCAACCCTGAACATTCTATGGTCCTATGCTTCTATGCTTTCTAGTCAGTGGGGTTTAGTCTGAAAGAAGAATCTAGCCCTTCTTGCTGTCAGTTTGGGCTTATCAGAAATGCTAACTAGCTCTTCAACCTGCCAAGTGTTTAAAGCCTGACAGAAACTTCCTTGAAAAACTACAGGCTTGTTTGTGTCCTGCATCTTTGACATGAGAGGCGCCCACCCACTTCCTATCTTCACCAAACCTCAGGCAACAGCAGCATCGTAAGGAAAGACTCACCTGGTGTGCGCAGGAGCACTGACCTCCTTGCTTGTGTCTCACTGGTTTTCAAGGAGAGCTGCATTGGCACAGCCTGCAAACACCACGTCACCTGAGCACATGCAAGTCCCTCTGTCCAGAACAATCTCATGAGAGAGCCAGGAGGCTGGTGTGGTGGAGAGAAAGGGCAAGAGCCTCAGCAAATTTAAAAGTGGCCAGCCTCTGCAGTGGGCAGTGCAAGCAATGAGTGAGGAGGAACAGCAACGTTCAGGGTCTGTAAGTAGGGCACATGAGAAGCAGTAAGCAGTGGTTGGTTCCCTGCTGGTCAGAGAGACAATCATGGTCACAACACGGCCAGAAGCCACAGTGAGAAAGAATGTGGGAACTCGAGTGAGGTGAGTTCCTGCAAACCTGGCTGTGCAGGTCTCGGCTGCAGCGAATGCCTGAGCCTGGCACTTGAGGTGGAGGGAGCCAGAGACACCACTTGTGCGCAGTGTGATCAAATAAACGACCTGCTCAGGCAGGTGGTTGAGCTGAAGGAGGAGGTAGAGTGGTTGAGAAACATCAGAGAGTGTGAAAGCAAAATAAGTTGGTGAAGCCAGACTCTGAGGCAAAGACAACAGGAGGAGGCTCTAAAAGAAGTGGAGGATCTCCTTCCCTCCTGTCATCCGTTGAAAGGAGGGGGCCTAAGGGACAAGGGGGAATGGAGAGAGGTCCCTTCTTGGAAAGGCAAGTGAAAACCCTCCCAGTTCCCTTTACCTTCCCAGTTACCCTTGTGCAATAGGTGTGGGGCTTTGGGACTCCAGGGCCAGGTAAATGAAGATGGAGACAAGGATCCATCCAGTGAGTCACCCAGGGCTTGTCACTCACCACCATGCCTTAGGATTTCTTCAATTAATAGTGGGTGACTCTCTTCTGAGGGGAACAGAGGGGCTCATTTTTTGACCAGGCCCATCCCACAGGGAATTCTGCTGCCTCCTGGGGGCTTGGGTTGGAGATGTTAAGAGGAAACTCTCTGCTCTAGTGAAGCCCTCTGATTATTAGGCTTTGTTAATTGTCCAGGTTGACAATGAGGAAGTTGCAGAGAGAAGTGTAAAGGCAATTAAAAAGGACTTCAAGGCATTTGGGCAACTAGTTGAAGGCTCAGGTGCACAGGTGGTGTTCTCATCAATCCCTCAAGCATCAGGAAAAACACTGGAAGAGGATGGAAAACACGTCTGACTAATATGTGGCTCAGAGGTGGTGCCACTGTTGGAATTTTGGGTTCTTTCATGATGGGGAGGTTTATACAGCACCAGGTCTACAGACGACAGATGGAGTGCAGAGGTCTCAGAGGGGGAAAAGGATCCTCTCACAGAAGTTGGCAGGGCTCGTCGAGGGGGCTTTAAACTAGACTCGAAGGGGAAAGGGGATAAAGTCAGGCTTCCTGGAGATGAGCCTAAGGACGGCCTTCAGTCTGCCGTCCCGCTCAAGGCAGATAATGGTGATATTTGTGATGAACCCAAGGCTGCTAAGGGTAAGACTCGGTGTGACGTACAGGTGTTGGAGGCGATGTCTATACCATGGATCAAGTGTATATATGCCAATGCCCGTAGCATGGACAAAAAACAGGAGGAAACAGAAGCTATTGTACACCAGGGGAACCATGGTTTAATTGCCATCACAGACACTTGATGGGATAATTCGCATAGTTGGAGTGCTGCAATGGATGGCTACAGGCTCTTTAGAAGAGATAGGCAAGGAAAGAGAGGTGGTGGAGTAGCATCATGTGTTAAGGAGTGTTTTGACTGCCTAGAATTCAATGTTAGGCACACCAAGGTGGGGTGTTTATGGATAAGAATAAAAGGAAAGGCCCATGAGGCTGATATCCTAGTGGGAGTCTGCTACAGACCACCTGAACAGGATGAAGACACTGACAAGACTTTCCTTCAACAACTTAGAGATGTCTTGTGTTCACTAGCCTTGGTTCTCTCTTCAATTTACCAGGTGTCTGCTGGAACTACGATACAGCGGAGAGAGGGCAGTCCAGGAAGTTTCTAGACTGTACGGATGACAACTTCCTGTTGCAGTCAGTCAGTGAGCCTACCAGGGGTAGCTCCCTGCTGGACCTACTGTTTGCAAACAGGGAAGGACTGATGGAAGACGTGGTGGTCGGAGGTCACCTTGGCCACAGCGACCGTGACATGATAGAATTTTCAATATGTGGTGAAGTTAGGAGGGTCGTCAGCAAAACCTCTACCTTGGACTTCCGGAGGGCTGAATTTGATCTGTTCAGGACACTGGTTTGGAGAGTCCTTTGGGAATCAGCCCTTACAAACAAAGGGGCCCAAGAAGGCTGGACTTACTTTAAGAATGAAATTATGAAGGCACAGAAGCAAGCTGCCCCTATGAGCTGTAAAATGAGCTGGTGGGGAAGAAGACCATCCTGGTTGAGCAGGGAGATTTCACAAGAACTCAGACAAAAAGAAAAAAAGCGTATCAACTTTGGAAAAAGGGGCAGGTGAATCAGGAAGTGTTTAAGGATATTTTAAGATCATGTAGAAAGAGAATTAGAGATGTGAAATCTCAATTAGAACTTAATCTGGCCAGCTGTGTTAAGGATAATAAAAAAGCTCTTCTCCCGGGTAACCCGTGACAGGACTAGAGGGCCCGGCCTGAAACTGCCTCAGGGGAGGTTCGGGTTGGGTCTTGGGCAGCCCTTCCTCACGGAGAGGGTGCTCAGGCACTGGGGTGCTCTGCCCAGGGCAGGGGGAGTCACCGTCCCTGGGGGGGTTTGAGGAGAGGCTGGATGTGGCACTTGGTGCCCTGGTCTGGCCCGTGTTGGGTCATGGCCTGGGCTTGATGATCTCAGAGGGCTTTTCCAGCCTCAGCAATTCTGTGGTTCTGTGACTCTGTGACAGGCTCAGCATTCTGCTCACCAGAGTTTCAGCTCGAATGGGTGCTGAGTTTCGCCACTTGGGGAGTGACCCAGTACCATCTCCCCACTTTTCCAGGTGCTGGATGACACTTGCGGTCACTGCCTGCACACGTGTACTGCCTGCCCCCCGCCCCACAGACCGTAGGTGACCTGTTGGAGGAGTGACCTGGCTGCTGGAAGATTCTGAGCCCGTGAGTGCTGCAGGGACTGTTCCCAGCTCCCGAGCATGTCCTCTCAGCCCTGCTGCCCACCTGCTGAGGGTCTGCCTGTGGGTGTGAGGGACCCCGTGTGTCTCCAAGCACAGCACAGGTGGGGAGGCGTTCTCCTCTTTTGCCTCTGGACCCACGCTGAGCTTAAGCCGAGCAGACGAGCATCTCTGCAATCCTGCAGTCAGCAGCTGTATCCTGCAGAGCCTCAGCGACTTACTGAATTGACAGGATTAATGTGACTCCAGGGGTCTCCCTGCAGCTAATGAGGAGGCACTGGTCCTAATGAATGAAACACAGTGGAGAGAACTGGTACGCTAAAGGCAGCAAATGTCCCCTTTATTGTAGTTACAGTGTTAGTGATTAAAACATAACTCATTTGGGATGCAGCTAGCTCTCAAGCTAATTCTTCAACAGGAAACACCAGCCTGTGAAGTGTCAGCTTCAAATATTATGGAAATCAATGCTCAAGACGTAATTTTTTTTTTTATCAAGAGTCGTGCTGTTGTTAATGCAGGTGTTGGGGGCTGTGGCTCCAGCCCCCTCCTGCCTGCCATGTAGCTTCAATGTGGAGGCTGTTCCACGGCTCAGAAACAGGAGCGTTCAAAAGAAATGAGACAAACTAATCATTTCCCCTCCATAAACTGATGCTTATAATCCTGGCTGTGATTCCTTGTTATGTCTTCCCTGGTGCAGAGGACTTTATTTCCTACTGTGATGAAATCAAATGAACCAAACCATTGTTGAAACAATTCGAAGCTCTCTACTCCTTCGGGCAGAGGGAGCAGCTCTGCAGCCTGTGTTGCCTTTTAGCTCTTCAAACTGCTGAAGAAACAGATGCAGGAAAAGTGATAGCCTGGCTCATGTTTTTTTTTTGTTAGATTCAAGTGCTGTGTTAGTTTTATCCGCAACACAACATGGCATCCAATATGTGTTTCTCTCGTGCCAAATGCTCCACCTTAGAAGAATAAATCAAAGTCTCTGTGTACCTGTAAGCTATTGGTTAGCGTGCAAATGAGCTCTTTTCTGAATATGCATGAAATGTCGTAAAAAAGACACACAAAAGTTAACAGCTGTGGAGAACGGGGTCTTGGTCCCCGTTGAGTCCCATTGTTAGACTGGAGAAGCCGTTGGTTAAATCAGCGCTAATCACACTAAAGGTACAGCACAGCATCAGTGCAGGCGTCAGCCTGGGGTTTACCTCTGCTCTCATGGTACAAAGAGTTTGTGGGTATGTTTGAACACGTTGTTGGCTGTTCTTCCTCACTGCTTGGGAGGCAAAACCAAGAGTCCCTCATGGCACACCTTGCCAGAGCGTACAGCTAACCAGCCAGGGTCCCTGGTCAAAGCTGAAACAACAGTAACTCTGTGGCCTCTAAGTTTGCTATTGCATGCTTCTCTGCTGGAAAATCAGTCTCTAACAGGAAGGGAGGGAAAATAAATTGGGATGGTATCCGAAGTTCTTCACCAGCTTGATCAGAAATGGTTAACCTACCTGCTAAACCTTTCTCCCTCTGATATTTTACAACAATTTGCTGTGCTGTTTGGTTTTCCTGGTGCCCAGAAAAGCAGAAGCTCCTGTAGAAACTGAGGCAACAATGCTCTGTGGAAAAAAAAAAATAAAAAATCAGCTGCCTGGGAACTGCTGAACTGTACATGATAACAAGCAACAGCCACAGGATATGTAAGACCAGGGATACCTCTTTCTTTCGCATGGAAAACTTTATTTTTTTAATTGTAACTCTTTACAGAGCTCTCTCAGCTGATAATCTCCCATTTGTCTTCCCCCCAAAATCCTGGGAGTCCGTGAATGAAAAAAAAGTTCACATTTCCATTTTACTTTTGAAAAAAGAGAAAGAATGAGATGGCCAAGAATGTGTTTTCTGGTAGAGAAGAAAATGTCATTATCCATTTTGTCCTTGGCAAGAACTACTTTTCTCCCATCTTGTATTTCTAGAGTTTCTTTCCCCCATTATCTTTTTTTTTAATGACAATTAAGTTCTAACTTCCACTTTCTTTCCCTCTCTCCTATTTAATTAACATGGTGGATGTTGTCTTTTGTCTCATGACTACGATGAACAAGGCTCCTGTGAAAACTGACATTTTTTGAAAACCTTTTTAATTGAAATGGCATGAATTCAAAAATCGTCAGCCAGTTCTAGTCATTTTGTCACATGAAAGTTCCTTTGGAGACTCTTCCCTCAACATGCATTTACAAAAAAAAAGAACTAGCTCTTTGCTTAGGCAACAACTGCTGTGCAAAGGAAAATTAAAAAAAAAAGAGAGAGAAACAAAAAAATAATTAAATATTTACTAATTTTTGGCAGTTACACTTAAGATGTTGCACTGAAGCCTGGCATCACTCTAATTTCCAGTAAGTGACCTTCCTCTAAAGCAGAAAATAAGCCTCAGGTGCAGACACCATCTTTAAAGATTGATGCTGGATTCCCGTCCACGGCACATTTCCATACGATGTTTCTGTATCTTCTTTTTGCCATGTGATGAAATCCTCCTCCTCAGCCTGTGGGGTCTAGATTGATGGCCTCTGCAGACCAAAGGAGTTTCCTAATTACCACCATGAGGAGACGCTGAGGTCAGCACAGGTTCCACTGAAGCTGGATCACTCATTCAAGTGGGAAACAAAGCACAGGTTTGGGAGGGCAGCAGGGACATGATGACCAGAGCCAAGCGCAGAGATGGGTGGCACAGGTGGGAGCAGGCTGACACTGATCACTTGCCATCACTCATAAGCTGCTCGAAAGTTCATTCAGTCACCTTCCTCTGTTTCTGTACCTCCTGTACAGTGCTCGCTGAGGACGTGAGTAGTGCCAAACACAGGAGATCGTAGAATCATGGAGCCACAGAATGGGTTGGGTTGGAAGAGACCTTTAGAGGTCATCATAGAATCGTGGAGCCACAGAATGGGTTTAGTTGGAAGAGACTTTTGGAGGTCGTCATAGAATCGTGGAGCCACAGAATGGGTTGGGTTGGAAGAGACATTTGGAGGTCATCCAGTCCAACCCCCTGCAGTGAGCAGGGACATCTTCAACTAGGTCAGGTTGCTCAGGGCCCCATGAAATGCTGCAGTGTGTTTCTCTCAATTTTTGCTGCTAAAGCAGGTGGGATGGGCCATGGGTGAACTCCAGGGTCAACCTCCTCACAAGAGCTACAGACCCCAGCTGCAGCATTTGCTTGATGTTAAAGCATGTGCTTTCAGCTGACGAAGCACAACATTTCTTTACTGAAAGGGTTGTCAGCCATTGGCACAGGTTGCCCAGGGAGGTGTTGAGTCACCTTCCCTGGAAGTGTTTAAGAGACGACGAGATGTTGCATTGGGGGACATAGTTTAGTAGGTTGGTAGGGCTGGGACAAAGGCTGGACTCGGTGATCTTCAAGGTCTCTTCCAGCTGAAATTATTCTATGATTCTATGATTCTATTCTGCCCTAGCCTGTATCATTTCTCCTTTCCAGAATCCATGCTGGTGACACATACCAGCTCCTGACAGACTGCTCAGAGCGCAAAGGAACTATTTTGCAAGGATTTGCAAGGGATCTGATCCTTTATAAAGATCAGCTTCTTTTTTTTTGGGTCAAAATCATTTTGGGGCCCTCCTTGATCTTCATACCCCTCCCTTCCTCTGCCCCCTACCCCCCTCAGTTTGAGGCCAAAATCATTTGCCCAACCACAAAATGGAATATGAAAACCCCTGCATTATAACTGAGGAGCATTTAGAAACCTCCTGGGTTCTGGTGCTAATACCCATGTAATAGAATAATAATGGAGAGTAATAATAGATTGTGGCTTTAATCCACACTTAATTGTCACAGCCACTCGCATTCTTAAAAAGTGCAGCATCGTGAATATCTGCAGTGATTTTTATCACAGGAACAGCCAGGGTGTTTTTCCACCGCAGGCACCCTTTGTAGTTAGTCTAAGATTTGCCCCAGACTTGTTTTCACTGCAGACGTGCACATATGTCTTGATAGGATTCACTAATAATCATGCCAATTATAGAGTAGAAGGCATTTAATTACAGTGCTTTTAGCTTGTGAGGCCTGATTCAAAGCCCGCCAAAGTCAAAGGAGGCTTTAAAGCTGAATGAAAGGAATTTGAAGGACAGGAAGGAGACCAAAGTACGCTGTGATTAGTGAATGTATATACTTCTTAAAAAATAGGAAAAAATTCTCTGTAAAGCAGTGTTTAAAGTTGGGAACTGTGTTTCTAATCAATTCTATCTTATGGGCTTCTCCTTCCTTGACACTATTTTTCCATTACAGTGTTTCTTCTTTGATCTGATATGTTAGTACTTTGAGTTTATTCAAAAGTGAGTGTGGGCACAAATATTCTGCAGTGTGTATTGGCAGATTTCTTGCACCTCTGAATTAAAACAAGTTGCTTTTAGCAGCTGAAAATTCAATTTCATGTATATTTTAACTCAGTTATATTGGCACAGCAACCGAACACGATGTGTATATACCTTCTGCCCTGTTGTAAATTTTATTGGGTTTGCGTGGCCAGGTTTTGGTTGTGTGAGGGCTGTAGGGGTGATTTCTGTGACAGTTGTTAGAAGCTTCCTCCATATCCAACAGAACCAAGCCCAGATGGCTCCAAAGATGGACCTGTGGCTGGCCAAGGCTGAGACTATAAAAAATGATGATAGCACCTCTGTTAAAAGGTCTTTAAATGGGGAAAAAAAAAATGCTGCATGATTGCAGGCAGAGAGAGCAGGAAGAATGTGTGAGAGAAGCAACTCTGCAGACACCAAGGTCAGTGAAGAAGGGATGGAGGTTGTGCTCCAGGCACCTGAGAAGAGATTCCCCTGGGTCCTGGTGAAGACCATGGTGAGGCAGGCTGTGTCCTGCAGCCCGTGGAGGTGACGGGGTGTAGGTGCCCACCTGTGGCCAATGGAGGACCTCAGGTCGGACCAGCAAGATGCCAGATTGAGGCTGTGAGCCCATGGGAAGCTTGTGCTAGAGCAGGCTCCTGGCAGGACTTGTGGACTGCCCTGCTGGAGAGCAGCGCAGGGGAAAGGGACCTGGGGGTTCTAGTGGACAGCAGGGTGACCATGAGCCAGCAGTGTGCCCTCGTGGCCAAGATGGCCAGTGGCATCCTGGGGTGTATTAGAAGGGGAGTAACAAGTAGGTCAAGAGAGGTCCTCCTGCCCCTCTACTCTGCCCTGGTGAGGCCACATCTGGAATATTGTGTCCAGTTCTGGGCCCCTCAGTTCAAGAAGGACAGGGAGCTGCTGGAGAGAGTCCAGCATAGAGCCACAAAGATGGTGAAGGGAGTGGAGCATCTCCCTTATGAGGAAAGGCTGAAGGAGCTGGATCTCTTTAGCTTGGAGAAGAGGAGGCTGAGGGGTGACCTCATTAATGTTTATAAATATGTCAAGGGGAAGTGTCAGGAGGATGGGGCCAGGCTCTTTTCAGCGGCGTCCACTGACAAGACAAGGGGCAATGTGTGGAAACTGGAACACAGGAGGTTCCATAAAAATATGAGGAAAAACTTTTTTACTGTGAGGGTGACCGAGCACTGGAACAGGCTGCCCAGGGAGGTTGTGGAATCTCCTTCTCTGGAGACATTCAAAATCCCTCCTGGACGCGTTCTTGTGTGCTCTAGTGTAGGTGGTCCTGCTCTGGCAGGGGGGTTGGACTAGATGATCTTTAAGGTCGCTTCCAACCTCTAACATTCTGTGATTCTGTGATTCTGTGACCCACGAGGAGAGAAAACAACATGGGAGCAGGTTTGCTGGTGCCACTTGTGACCCCTCGGGGGGGTTGGCGCTGGAGCAGTCTGGTGCTGAGGGACTGCGCCCCATGGAAAGGACTCACATTGGGACAGTTTGTGAAGGACTGGCTCCCGTGGGAAGGACTCATTTTGGAGAAGCTCATGGAGGACTGTCTCCTGTAGAGAGACCTACACTGGAGCAGGGGAAGAGGGAGGAGTGGTGGAGACATCTGATGAACTGGCCACAACCTCCATTCCCTACCCCCCTGTGCCTCTGGCACACAGGAGATGGAGAAAATTGGAAGCAAAGCTGAGCCTGGGAAGAAGGGAATGGTGGACAGAAGGTGTTTTGAGACTTAGTTTTATTTCGTATTACTATACTCTCACTTGATTGATGATAAATTAAATTAATTTTATCCAAGTTGAGTCTGTTTTGCGTGTGACAGTAATTGGTGAATGGTCTCTCACTGTCCTTACCTCAACCTACTGGATCCTACTGGAAAATATGTTAGGGCATGTAGAAAATAGGGAGGTGACTGGTGACAGCTAACATGGCTTCATGAAAGGCAAATCATGTCTGACAGATTTGGTGGCCTTCTGTGATGGGGCTACAGCACTGGTGGATGAGGAAAGAACAACTGACAGGATCTACTTGGACTTGGGCAAACCATTTGACCCTGTTCATCCGACGTCCTTGTTTCTAAATTGGAGACACATGGATTTGACAAACGGACCACTCAATGGATAAGAAATCGGCTGAATAGTCACACTCAAAGAGTTATGGTGAATGGTTTGATGTTTGAGTGGAGACCAGTGGTGAGTGATGTTCCTCAGGGGTTGGTACTGGGACTGGTGCTGCTTAACATCTCTGTTGGTGACGTGGACAGTGGGAATGAGTGCACCTTCAACAAGTTTGCCAAAGACACCAAGTTACGTGGTGCAGTTGTCACTCTGGAAGGAAGGGATGACATCCAGAGGGACCTGGACAGACATGAGAGGCTGGTTCATGCAAAGCTCATGAAGTTCCTCCACCTAGGTGGGGACAATCTCAAGCATAGATATCGGCTGGAGGACAAGTGGATTGAGAGCAGCCCTCCAGAGAAGGACTTGGGGATGTCAGTGGATGAAAACATGGTCACGAGACAGCAATGTGTTCTAGCAGCCCAGAAGACAAATTGCATCCAGGACTGCATCAAAGGTAGCAAGGCCAGCAGGTTAAGGGAGGTGATTCTGTCCCTCTGCTCTCATGAGACATCACCTGCAGGGCTGTGTCCAGCTCTGGAGTCCCCAACACAAGAAGGACATGGACCTGTTAAAGTAAATCCACAGGGGGTTAGAGCGCCTCGCCTCTGAGGATAGGAAGAGAGAGATGTGGCTGTTCAGCCTGGAGAAGGCTCCAGGGAGATTTTACAGCCACCCTCCAGTACTTAAAGTGTGCTACAGGAAAGACAGGGAAAGACTCTTGATGGGGGAGTGTAGTAACAGGACAGGAGGTAGTGGTTTCAAACTGGAAGAGAATAGATTTAGATTAGACATTAGGAAGATATTATTTTCTGTGAGAGTGGTGAGGCAGTGGAACACGTTGCCCAGAGAAGTTGTGGAAGTTCTCTGCCTGGAAGTGTTCAAGACCAGGTTGTATGCAGCTTTGTGCAACCTGGTCTGGTGGAAGGTGTCCCTGCCCATGGTATGGGGGTTGGAAACAGGTGATTGTTAAGATCCCTGCCCAGATACCCACAGAACAGGTTTTGGTGAACAAAGGCGAGATGCAGGGAGGTGTTAGCTCAGCTCTGCTCTGTCTTGCCTTGACAGACCCTTAACTGTGATGACCCAAGGCGGGTTGTGGAAAATGACCCAGCCCTGAGTTATCCCAGAGTGGAACAGCAGACAAAGGACTGAAACCTGAATGGAGCCAAAACCCAGATAACAAACATTTTTGCCCTGAATTTCATATTCAACCACTGTCTACTCCTGAGATGTGTTAAACTAAGCTGAGTAAATCATGTGTGTGTGAAATACATTAATCTGGCTGAGTATCAAGGTATGTTAATTGTGCTGGTCATCACACACTTAGCAGGGAGTGCCCAGGAGAGATAAGGGGAAACTTCATCACACCACCAAAGAGAAACATTCTAGATAGTCCAAGCCCCCTCGGGCATGCCTCTGCCCCCCATCCCATCCTTACAGTGTAAAAACTGTAGGATTTGGGGTAGAAGTTTTTTCCAATGATACAGCTGGACTGTAGGAGATTCTTCCCCCCCTACTCAAGAGGTTGGATAAGGACACCTTCCCCACGACTAAGAACCCTGACCTCAGAGAGGATAAGTGACTAAGACACGTGTGGCATACTTCAGGATTGCTGTTGTTGCTAACTTGCACACTTCCTAAATCTATATTGGTACACTTTTTCCTGGGAATCACTTGAATTCTGTAATAGCATATCTGGTGCATTGTTGTGTTGTTGTTTCTGTCTCTAATTGCAACAGGGCATTCTTCCATTGTATCCCTAAAACCTGCATTGTGACGTGTTAGACCTGTAAGCGTAGTTCTAATAAACTGACAGTCTGAACCTTGCAGTGACGTCCATGTGTGGGACCTGTGATGAAGTTCAAATAGGTCTCTAGCCAGAACCTTGCAGTGTGGTCTCTCTGTCACAGCCCCTTCCAAACCAAACTATTATATGATTCTGATTCTATGATTCTATGATTATGAAAGAACTACACTTAGCTATTTTTTAATAGAAAAATAAAATAATGATTAGCTTTCATTTGGTTGCCACACTATCTTTTATATAGTTTGTTTTATAGGTATTTGGACACTGTGCATGTGATTGTCACTGTGGTCCAGTTCCTTAAATTGTATGAGCAAGGTAACAGTGCCAGCAACTTGTCACTTCAAGCCACTGACTTATGGACATTTTTTTTTTTAATGTGCCAAGTGTGAAAGAAAATTTCAGGGAGTTACAGCGAGCCTCGTGTCAATGGTGCTGTGTTTGTCAGAGATGTGCATGTTCCTGCACCTCCTCTTCAGGGGTGTGAGCGCAGAGAAGTTGTGCCCTGCTTGATTTCAGCAAAAGAGCCTGTGCCTGAGGACTGGACCTCAAGCCATTTTAACAGTGTCACTGCAGCTGAGACAGTCTGAGTGTACATGTATTAAGGCTGTGAAACTAGATTCCACCTATTGATTGAGATTGTTCTGAATGCCACTGGCAGCATTAGGATAAATGACTTCTCCAACACTGTGAAGAAAGAGGGTGGTGTTACTCTCAAATATTTAATAGCTATCGATGTTTTCCAATGTCCATACCACTGACTCGTAGGGCAGATTGTCAGGAAGGAAGAGATATTCAAAAAGATACATTAGCTTCAATGTATGAACATCTAACCAAGGACTGTAGAAGTTTTAAACTAACTTCCCACTTGTTATCTGCTACAAAAAGATACGAAATGATAAAAGGTAGGAAAATACTGCAGTACAGCTTGACTGGGACATTGAAGTGTTATTCATAAAGAACCTGAATGAAACTATAAGGATTAATGTAGCTTCAGCCGCACTTAGCCAGACCTCTGATGCTGCTTCATAAACCTTCCTCAGTTTACCTTCTCTGGGAGCCATCTGTGTCTGGCGAAGTGTTGACTGAAATCAGCTCGTGCTCAGTTTTATATTGAAAATAAGAAAATTTTCCATCTCAGTTTTATGCCAAGACGCTTTTCGAACATGCAAGCATTGCATTGCATCCTGGTACAAGAGCTGTGAGAGCTAGGCCAGGCTGGAATGTTTTAAGAGAGAAATGGAGTAGTATAAACAACAAAATGGGATAATTGCAATCCAGTGAAGCAAGCTCCCTGTAAAATGAGAGCTGCGTTCAGCCAGGCAAAGCAAACAATGACATCTTCATACAAAACTCTGGTATGTAGTGGAGGCTGCTGAGAGAAAGCTGAATATCTCTATCCTGTTTCCTGAAGCAAACTGCTTCAGTGTAGTGGCGACGCAGCTGCACGTTGTTGGTGCAGCAGGCACGTGCTTACGTCTGTCCTTGTGCAAGACAAATCCATGACTTCTTTTTCCTGTCACGTTTTTTCACGTTCTTGCAACATTAGGTTGACCATGTACAAGTGCAGTGACAGGAAAAGCTGAGTTATCCACAGGTGACTCTCCACAGATCTAGGTCTGCAGTAGTCGATAGAAATTATCTGGATATACTTTCTGATGTTGTACGTTCGTGCAAGAAATGACAGATAGGTTTAGTCACTTGAAGGAAAAAAAGACAGAAATGTGAGGGTGTGTGTTCCTGCACACAAGTCAGGTGTACAAAGCTGTGGGGCTGTTGCCTGGGCATCACTGCCTCTAGAGAGGAAATCTGGAGATCTGCAGTGGGAGGGGAAGGAGGTCATTGTGAATGGCCACTTATTGACCCCAAAGTCAACTGAAGCAGGAGCTATGAGAGTGGTGAGCTAAGCTGGGTCTTACTTTCCCTGCTCACGTCAAAGAACCATGCCAGCTCTGCTTGTTACCACAACTGACAGCAAAATGGGGCTTCTGATGAAAGCAAGGGTGAGGAAGAAAGAGGTATTGAGGAGTCAGGAAATGTGTTTTTCACAACTGTGGTGGTTTAACCCTGGCTGGAGGCCAGATGCCCTCCACAGCTGGCCTATCACTCTCCTTTCTTAGATGGGTGGAGGGGAGAGAATAGACTGAAGGGGACATGGAGGTAAGGGCAAGGGGATCACTCAGCAATTACTATCATGGGTAAAACAGGGAAATTAATTTATTAGCAACGAAATCAAAGAAGGGCAATGAGAAATAAACCCCAGTTTTAAGAAAACACCTTCTGTTCACCCTTTCCTTCTTCCCAGGTTTACCTTTACTCCCAATTTCTCCAACTCCTGAGTTGCACAGGAGGTCGGGGAATGGAGGTTGTGGTCAGTTCATCAGATGTTGTCTCCACCACTCCTCACTCTTCCCCTGCTCCAGTGTAGGTCTCTCCACAGGAGACAGTCCTCCATGAGCTTCTCCAAAGTGAGTTCTTCCCATGGCAGCCAGTCCTTCACAAACTGTCCCAATGTGAGTCCTTTCCATGGGGTGCAGTCCCTCAACACCACACTGCTCCAGCGCCAGCCCCCTGAGGGGATACAAGTGGCATCAGCAAACCTGCTCCTGTGTTGTTTTCTCTCCTTGTGGGTCCACAGGTCCTGCCAGGAGCCTGCTCCAGCACAAGCTTCCCATGGGCTCACAGCCTCAATCTGGCATCTTGCTGCTCTGCCATGAGGTCCTCCATTGGCCACAGGTGGGCACCTACACCCTATCACCTCCACAGGCTGCAGGACACAGCCTGCCTCACCATGGTCTTCACCAGGACCCAGGGGAATCTCTTCTCAGGTGCCTGGACCACATCCTCCACCCCTTCCTCACTGACCTTGGTGTCTTCACATATTCTCACTCCTCTCTCTCTTCAAGCATTGGATTATTTCTTCCCTCACTTCTTAAATATGTTAGCACAGAGGCCCGCCATCACTGATGGACCCGACACTGGCCAGTGATGGGTCCGTCACTGGAGCTGGCTGACATTACTCTGTCAGAATTAGAGGAAGCTTCTAGCAGCTTCTTGCAGAAGCCACTCCTATAGCCCCCCCTGCTACTAAAACCTGCCCATGCAAACCTGATACAACAACATTGGAAAAGTTTTTGCACTAGAAACAAAAGAGAAAAAAGCAGGTTGCATGTGTAGTAAGAAATTATGTATCTCAGTCTGGTATCACTGCATCATGCCTAGATGGCACAAACTTATATTCAATGAGTTTAGGTGTTCTCTCTTTGCTCCGTCTCTGCTCCCTGCTGCAGAGGACTTCGCATCATGTTTAGTCCTACTCCTCATCTTGGCACCAGGCATGGGAGACCAGATGCTCTTGCTGCTGCCCTGAGCAAGTTAAACGGTGGCTGGTTTGTCAGCACAGTGGAATTCCCTTTGAGAATTTCCAAACTTCTAGGTTCTGCTTTGATTTTTGTAAGGTACTGTTTGCTAATATATTGAATCCTGTGAGGAAAAAGCAGACTTCCTCCAAGCAGCCTGCTGGGCTCTTTTGGAAAGCTGCCTTGATGCTTTTTGTGGAGGGTGTAAAAATCCGGCTTTGGCCCCTCAGTCATTTGTGTAGAAAGAGGATTTCTTTCATATTCTTGGATATTACACAGACTGACTGTAAATTCAGACGTTCTGGGTTAGGCAGCATGGGAAGCTCTTCTCAGATGGGCACAGCTCCCCTCTACCTTCTCTGAACATGAAGAACTACAAGCTGACACCCCTTGTTTTATTGTTCCTGGCCTGAGATTGAGGTGTTAAAACTCGTCTAAATGCAGACTGAGACTAACAGCCCAATGGCAGCTTCGTGTGTTCTGGGTGAGCATGTACGGATGAAAGCTCTTTGCTCAGGGAAAACACTTGCAGGTTTCAGCCTGTGGACTCCCCTTCGGATAGACTGGAATGGAAATTTGCATGAGTAGAAACAGCTGGATCAAGCTCTCTATAAGTAATTAACACACAGGAGAGACAGTTGTGCTTGCACTTTATCAAGCCTCTTGCTAAGATTATGTACTCCAGATAATTAATCATTACATTTCCCCATACACATAATTACATCCACTTTCTTGCTCTCCCAACTCCACACATATAAACAATTTGTATGCATGTATTTACAGAGTAATTAGAGTGTGTATGCTGTGATTAAATGCAATACAAACTGTGTTACCCTAATTAGAAGAAAAATCCCACACTAATACCCCAAACAAATGAAAGCACGAGCAGGAAACGGCACAACTTCTTTCACTGACTCCCCCCACAGCAGTCTCCTCACACCCAAATATTAAAAGCAGGAAAAGAAACTCAAAGAATCTATGCTGTGTGCCTGGCACAAAAAATGAGAGTGCCAGCCAGCCCAGCATGTCCCTTGGTTTTAAATTATTTAATATATGGGACATAAATCAGAAAGCAATCTTACTTGAGACAAGATGAAAGAAATGCTGCATCTCAAAGTTAAAGCACATTCTGCACCAGTTGGGCTCAGTTCTCTCCCACCAGATAAGAGAAGCTCCTGTAGATGTAGCTTCAGCAGAAAGTATCTGCATCCCACGAGGTGAAAGGGGGTGTGTGTTTGTTTGAGACTCCTTGCTGGCTTTGTTTACATGAGGTGATCAAGTATGGCTCTTACACAAGCAGCAGCACTGTTCCTTCATCCCTAAACCTCACATCACTGCCTTGTTTTGTGTTTCCTGTGGCAGACTGGTCTGATACAGTCCTTCAGAGATTTTCAGCTTGGTGAGCTCCAGACTACTGGTAAATGAAATAATTCTGTGGAATAGGGAGAGTAGGATCAAATGGAGTAATTCTGTATTTTCTTCTGTTTTCTCCTTGTGATGCACCTTTTTTGCCTGGATTTCATAAGGCAGGATGGTAAAAGTAGTTAGCATGGGTAAGGAAGGTGACATTGAAAGTGTTGCGAAGAGATTCCTGAATGTTTGCCTTAAACATTTCTTGGGCAAAAACAAGACCAGTTTCTGGCTCTGTGTGGCAAACCGATAAGCGCCAGATGGAAAGTGATAGAGGGATCTGATAAGGATAAGCAGGAAAGAGATGTCCCAAACAGCCTTGGCCAGAATACGTATGAGGGAAGGAGTCTTCAGAAGGCAGAATGGTCTCGTCTCGTAGCATGTCTCCCAAGCAGACAGGGCAATCACAACACTGATGAGAATTATTGTGAACAGTGGAGTGCCTTGACCCCCTCCCTGGCACACTGCACGTCTGCATGTAGAAAAGCATGTATAAATGGAGATGGGGTAGAGCAAAATGACAGACAAACAGGAGACCGAGAAGACCCAGAAGCGCATAGAGAGAACAAGAAGTGCAGGCGGAGGAGAAGGCATCGTTGAACCCTCGTTGGTGGGAGCAACACAGAAACACAGACTGGTGATCTCTGTCTCTCTCCCCCTGTCTTTGCCCTCTCCTCACCCTCCCTTTTCTCTGTTTCCCTTACTCCTTTCTCGCTAAGTAACACAAGGGCTATCATATTGCTTGTTTAATTTTCTTTCTTGTAATCAGTAAGTATCATACTGCTTGTTATATCCTGTTATATGTATAGTCCTTTTTCTTTGTTAGCATTAAGTAACATGCAGCTTGCTGTAGTTTATTGTATACCTAGTCCTTCCCTGGCTATCATTAAATCATATTATATCATTTACCCTTATGTGTCATGTAACTAAACCAAATTATTGTGAGTCCGATCTACACATCGTGAAAAATTAATAAATGTTCGTGTATGGACCTTGAGACTTGTCTCATTGTTGTCTGCTCCATTGGGGAATTACAAATGTGAGTCACTTGTCCTCTCTTCCTGCGTGGGCCGTGACAGCAAGGACGCATTTCCTAGATTTATTTGTGTGGCAGCAAACTGTTTAGTAAGTTACCACTTCAGTTTTGGGTGGTGAATGTGAGCAGCTCACTTGCAGCTTTTGGCTGCTAGGAGGTGATATTCGTCTTTAAATCTAAGAATGGCCATAGACTGACTGATGACTGTGTCTAGCTTTTATTCATTACTGGGCAACTGAGAGGACCTGTAATTGTCCTAAGCACCCCAGTGCTGGCTGTGGAGTTCAGCTTTAAGGGCTGTTACTTTCGTGTCTACAACACCAGGCAAGCAACTGTAAGGTCTGCCAGATGAGGTCCCTGACACCACTTTCAGGGACAGGTCAACCTGCTTTCTGTGGGAAGTGGATCTCTAGGGTCTGTAATCTCTGCTGATGTCAATGGTGTATTGTCCTCTGCTATTCACACTAGGAAATCATGGTCTCTGGACATGTCTTTGCAGAAGTGGAAGTATGGTCTTGTGCTTTGAAGTTCTTCTTGCGCTGATGTCTGGAAGGACATTAGAGTGCTTAGTGGAAATCCCAATACTGAGGGAAAAAAGTCAAGTAGACGCAGGAGATAGCAGGGGAGGAACAGAATTATAAAATTCTAGGGATACTGAGGAAGAAGTCAGGAATGACATAGGATCAGAAGTGAAGGGAGGGAGGATACCAGAGACAGGGCAGGAATGAGTAAACAGAGAGGTGCTCATGACACAGGAGTAAGCATGGTCTTGAGCTGTTATTATGTCCTTACTGTGTAAGACTTGAAAGAAACTCAGAGTCTCAGCACCCCTGTGGTTCCAAACGAGGGAGCTAAATGTGCTGGTGTCTTGTAGCAGCTGGCTGGCATGGATAGCAGACCCTGCTACAGATACCTTCTTGTCTTGTATCTGTGTGGGTCTGTTCGATAGCTCTCCAGACCCTCATGCTGCTTGTGACACTGCTGGGGACCTCTGTAGGAGCCCAGTGTATGACCATGAGATTCAATCCTACATTTAGTTCATCCCAGAAAAGTTTGGAGCTGGTGGCAAGGAGTTAGGGCTCATCATCTGATCTTATTCTGGCATTTGCTTTGTTTCTGCAGGAGTCCAGGGTAGTTGATGTAGGCTTTACAAAACGGTTTCCTGGCTATTTAAGAAGACGTAAGGATCTTTTGCCTCACCTGAAATTCAGAGCCTGACTATAACCTTCCTGCAACCCGTGGAGCTTTGGATCACCTCAGTGCCAACCCCAACCCTTCAGTGTCTGGCCTGAGTAAATGTGCCTTATTAATTAATACACAAGCTGTGAAATGGGATCAGCTCCAGGTGTCTTGAATTTTTGCAGCCTGTGAGGTGAAGCGCTGTGTTATATAAGACAGAACATGTTGATGCTGTTTGCCCTGGTGATACAGAAAGAAAAGGTGATTGTATCCGATTGAAACTGTACGTGGGATGGAAACTCTGTCCTGTTCGAGCCAGAGGGGTGATTTACTTTGTCATTACTTGAAGTGCAATTCGGCCAGGAAACAAATGAGCACTTACAAAAAGCACTCGAGGATCTTTAATTATCACAGCAGGTCGGGACCTCAGTTTCAAATCTCGTCAGGAAAGCATTTGCCCTCTGACACCATGCCCAGTCGCCGGCTCAGCAAAGAGCTCGGAGGAAGGAGAAAGTGCACACTATGTCAAAGGACAGGACCTCTGCCTACAGACATCCTCAGCCTAGAGGGAGATTTGGACCATTCATGATTAGTAACCTGCATTATCTGAAAGCAAATTCACTGGTCAGGTAGGGTCGCTCGTAGAGTTTGTAATGCTTTCAAAGTGTTCAATAATTACTTATTTGTTCATCAAGATAATGCAAATTAGAAACTGTGCGTGGTGTTCTCTATATCTTTCCTTTGTCGAGTACAGATTTATTTACAGTGCAGATTTTTATTAAAAAAAATGATACAAAGCTTTTTGACCTCCTTCATGTGTAGGGAAGGTTTCTTGTGTTTGCATCCCAGTACCTTGTATAATAAATTTCTGATGAGCAAACTAAAAAGAAAGCAAGGTCACCTTCAAGCTTGCCACAATATCAGGAGTGAACGTCCTGCAGCATTTTTGTTGCAGGGTCCTTGCTGAGACAGTGTTATGCTTTGTGAAATGGTTTGAAGGGTGAAAAACGCCTGGGCTTCTTAGGTTAAATTCAGGATGGGTCTTACTGGGGCACCCTGTCACGTCCCGCCCAGGAGAGGGGGACAATTGACTTAGATTCTTAATTCCCCAAAGGAGCAGGCAACAGTGAGACAAGTCTCAAGCTCTATACACAAATATTTATTAATTTCTCCTCATGCATAAATAGGATTCACGATAATCAGTTTTAGTTACACAACCCTAGCGTGTCAGGCACAGGCAGACAATATACTATGACTTAATGATAATCAGGAAAAGACTGGATATACAGTAAACTACAACAACTGAATGATAACAAGGGAAAAGGACATAAATTATAACAGGCAGCATTACAGTTAACAATTACAAGAAAGAAACTAAGTATGAACTTAAACAAGCAGTATGATAGACCTTGTATTACCTAGTGAGAAAGGAGAAGGAAAGAGAGAGAGAGGAAAGAAATGGGGGGGGGGGGGGAGAGAAAGGGGGGGTGGGGAGAGAGACGGAGATCACCAGTCTGGGTTTCTGTGTTGCTCCCACCAACAAGGGTTCAAGGATACCTTCTCCTCCTCCTGCACTTCTTGTTCTCTCTATCTATGTGCTTCTTGGTCTTCTCGGTCTCCTGTTTGTCTGACATTTTGCTCTACCTCATCTCCATTTATATGTGCTTTTCTACATGCAGACGTGCAGGGTGCCAGGGAGGGGGTCAAGGCACTCCACTGTTCACAATAATTCTCATTAGTGTTGTGATTGCCTTATCTCTTTGGAAGAAATGCTACGAGACGAGACCATTCTGCCTTCTGAAGACTCCTTCCCTCACATGTATTCGGGCCAAGGCTGTCTGGCACATCTCTCTCCTGCTTATCCTTATCAGATCCCTCTACCACGTTCCATCTGGCACTTACCAGTTTGCCACACAGAGCCAGAAACTGGTCTTGTTTTTGCCCAAGAAATGTGTAAGGCAGATATTCGGGCATCTCTTCGCTACAGAACAGAGCAGGTTCGAGGTGAGCTGATGCAAAATGCCAAGAGGGCAAGGGCCCCAGGTGTCAGCTAGGATAGATAGGTAAACTTGTGCTCACAGTTACCTCTTGTGGTCTAAACCACACACACACTTCACACAACCGTATTTACAAACCACGAATTATGTCAGCTGCAGACAAAGCAATTAGGTTAATTTTCTCACTGCATATGGCATGTCAGCAGCTGGCAAACTATCAGCAGGAGGGCTCCTAAAAGTGCTAACTTTAGCCAAATTATTGTCACAGATAATCAGAGATCGGTTTCCTCACATTGTCAGTGAAATCCACAGTTCAGTTAGGCTTTGAGATGGGGAATTTCACCGCAGCAAGAAACCTTTCTCTTCTTACAAGAATACTGTAGTAAAATAATTTTCCTCTGATTGGTGAAGGGCTTTCTTAGCCGTGTTACATCTGGAAACAACAGCTAGGTTTTATTTCACCATTAACAGTCCTTCAACTCCTTCCTTTCCTCTGCTAAATATAATTTGCTTACTGTTTTGTCACCTAAACTGTGTGACGGATGTTCTGAATTAAAAGCACTGCTCTACCACTCCACCACTCAAAAAATTCATGCCATTCACAAGTCTGCTGTCAGAGGACTCCTCCCTCTAAGATTTTCAGTTCCCAAGGATCAGATCCCACACGACAAAGAGTGTTTGGCTCAGCCCGATTAAAGCAAAGTGGGAAGAAAGGGGAAGGACCACAGTGAGAAAGGCGGGTGTGAAGCAGTGCTGCTCTGTGCATCTTGTGTGTGCTGTGCTGCTAGGTTTGGAAAGCGTTGCTGCGGAAAAGAGAAAGCTTTTGGTTTGAGCATCATACACAAGTCTTGGTCAGTTAATTCTGAACGTACTCGGGATGCTTGGATGCCTCAGCTGGAAGCAACTGAGGTGCAAATGTTAAGCTCTGGGTAAAAATCTTCGCAAACTTTTTAAGAGACATGGGAAGCTTTGAGAGAGCCTCGTCTGAGCAAAGGGCTGTGTTTGTTTCGGCGTGACAGACGCTCTTCCAGGGGCTGCTCGAGGCAGCAGGAGCAGGGGCTGGAGGGAGGGAGGGAGTGACGTGGAGCACAGCTGGGAGGGTGGTGAGCAGCAAGAAGCAGAGAGAGAGAACCCATCCAGAAATGCTTTTTGGGGTTTGTCTTCATTTTAGGCCTTCCTCATTAGGTTTTCAAATGTAATGTCCAGCTCTGTGACCGTGACTTCATCCAAGCAGTGAACAGCTGTCACCTGGTGCTGGTTCTTCATTGGTGATGGAAATTGCAGGCCTGGGCACTCAAAATGTAGAATAAACAGGCTGACGTTCTTGGTGGCTGTTTGGTGGCACAACATTTCATAGGTTTTGGGTGACGACCTGCCTATTGTCTGCATTGTGTGACACCCACACATCTGGGCTCTTGTCAGGAGATGGGGAAGTGCCTGATGTGCCATGCCATGAGCCCCAGCCAGGGGAGGTGTGTGGTGCAGAGAACATCCCCAGCAGGTGGCTGCATAATTTACTGTTTTAAAGCCAGGCGTGGAGAGATCATAAAACACAAGCTCAGAAAACTTAAAGTTGTGCCTGAGAGGGCAAGATTACATTGACAGAATAGGATTTTCACGTGTCAAAGGACGTACCCAGGAATTTACACACTGGGGCAAGCTCATCTCTGTTGCAGTGCCATTGATCTTAGTGCTGCTGTTATGTGATAATTGTTGCTTGGTCTCCTTGGAATGTATTTGGAGAGGAAAATAAAAATGGCACCACGTCCATGAAGTACACCTTCAGCTGCAATGCAGTATTTGAAAAGGTCCATTTGTTATCTCAGCCCTTAGTTTTCTCATGGCTCTTTTGATCTTCAAGGGATTTTACAGGTATTGATTAACCTCAGAGTAGACCCATATACCTTACGTGGTGAGTATCACCTCTGCTTCAGAGGCTGGGAAATTGAAACAAAGGATTTTGGCCTGGCACAAGGCTGAATTGGCCACCATGAGAGCTTGGCTACCAGCCTGGCCTCAGACTTCTCAATCATACCTCTGTCAAATAAATAAAGTATTGCCTTACATTCTGCAACTTGCTCCCCTAGCAAGTATTTCTTTTGAATTAGTGGCTGATCCTACGGGACACTGAACTCAATATCAATCTATTTTTAATAGAAGAAGCCCTGGCTGGAGTCGGCCCAGAGTAACTGGCTAAAGCCATCTGAAACAGATTGCATTTTCCCTTTTCTATTTGCAGGGAGAAGGGACGTGGGAGAGCACACACACAAGCTGAAACTGATGAGTTTTATTTGGATTGCCATTTAAAATCATCATCTGCCAGCACTTTCTTTACTGTATATAAAATAGAACTGGCTGTATAAAGGTGTGAAATACATACAGAATGAGCTATTTCTACTTAACTGTGCAAGCAGTTATGTTGTGATAGATAAGGAGAAACACACTGAAGTTTGTGTGGGATCTGGTAAAGAATGAAGGAAAAATTTGCAGGCAGCTGGCTTTTGCTGAGAAACAGTCTTGCAATGGCCTAAACTGAGTCAAATTCATAGATTCATAGATTTATATAACTCCTAATCTTGAAAAAGACCTCTGAGATCATCAAGTCCAATTGTCAGCCCAACACTACCTTCACCATGTCCTGAAGTGCCAAATTCTTTTGTGAGGATGAAATTAGGCAGAAGGAGAAAAAAAAGGAAAAGGAGTAGAAACTCAGTATTCAGACTTCCTATTTCAGAAAAGTTGCCTTGAAACATAGCTGGGTTTTATGCAAAAGAGAAAGAATTAGTCAAAACGCATCATCTTTTGAGAATGTTTTCAAAAGACCTGCTACCTAGCTGTTAGACTTTCTGATTAAATTAGAGGGACAAACATGAGGTCAAGTCACTTTGAAAGTTTTAATGTTACAGAATGGACAACTTGAGGATGCCAAGGGGTGTCTTACAAGCCAAATTATTAGTTGATAACACACCTGTAAGTTTTACCAGACAAAGAAAGTTACTGCTCCTGCTCCAGGGAACGGCAGCTCTAGAGTAGGTGGCACTTAAAAGTAACGTTTCTTCAACTGAAGAACCCTACAAATATTTATAATTTCATCCTTCACCTAAATCAATGCTCAGAGACAGCCAGTGCAACACTTCACTTTGACTTCCCTTTTCGAGACTCAGTTGAGTATTTTGCATTTGGTGAGACTGACTGATCTTCCACAGCCTGTGTACTACATTGAGTATGCCATCTGCTTTTCAAGGATCCGGGCTAATTACAGCGCTGCAGGATTACTTGAAACCAATTTTAAGGAAACATTTAATTACTGAAATATTTGGGGTAAATCTTGAGTTGTCTAATAATGGTGGAGAGATCTCTCCAAGCTTGATAATCCACAAAAAACTTTGAAGTCAGTTGTAGTTGAAACCTAGATATATGCTACAAGTAATCCTGTAAGTGTCCTCAGGTTTTATAACACACAGTAGTCTATGAAGTTTTGACCATATTTACAGAAACTGAATAAATTTATTGGCAAGATTCTGTACAGCAAAATGTATTTAAAAGTTGGCAGTCATTCATCCAGACATGGTGATGAGATCTGTGGATTTAATAATCACATTCCTGGCAATCACAATTATAAAAGTTATGCTCAGAGATAATCATGTGAGGCAGAAATAATTCCCTATTGTTAACTGAATTTCAGCCAGGCCTGTATCATTAAAGTTGAAAAATATTAATTAAATGCCTTTCTCTAACATTCATTTCTCTGAGTACTTTTTTTCCTTCCTCCCCCTTTTTCTTCTTCTTTTTTTTGGGGAAGTACTAAATGAAATATATTAATAAATGCAGAAACAGGAGTTTTATTAAAGGTATTAAGGATGGAGAGTATATCTGAATGCAGTACCAGAGCAATGCCAAGGACAAAGTATCTCAGTATAAAGAGGTCCATTCGTTTTGGAATGAATGATGTGGGAAAAAAAAAAAAAAAAAAAAGGTTTCTCCTTCAGGGAAAAAACCCTTAATAATGTTAAAGGGGCCATGAATTAAAATGACCTTTCAGATTATGAAAGGGAAGGAATTACTCAGCTACTTGAAAAAGATGATGAAGGTATCTTGGTAAAAAGGAATTAAAGATAGCTTTTCTTTTAATGCTCATCCTCCTGCTTCACAACACAGAGTAAGAGATATGTGTATCTCCAAAAATGGTACTGGGCATTTGAGTCAGAGCACACACAGTGCTTTGTCCCAAGAGTCTGATGAGTTAAAGGGTCATTATGAAGCAAATATCACCTTTTTTTTTTTTTTTTTTTTTCCCCCGAGCTGATGTTTGATTCATACAGAGTCTCACAAATAGCTCGTGCCAGAGTGAACTTTCTGTAACCATTTGAAGGCAATTCAGAAAGTAAACGTGCAGGATTTTTAAATAATCTTTCAGGGTGATTGAGTAACCTCTCATATTCCACCCCTTTTCAGGGCAGTGCCACTCATATCCTTCATTGATATTGTGTGAATTACTAACGGAGAAATTTCAGTGGGGAGAGACATTGCTGAGCAACTAAACCAGGCGTGAGAGGGGCAGGGATGGAGGAAGTGGTCCTGTATCTCCTGGAGCTCACAGCAGCTCCTCTGAGGGATCTCTTGCCATTTGCCCCATCCTCGTATCTTCTTCTCTACTATACGTCTTACTAACCAAATCTGCTTCTGCAATTTCAAAATTTTATTTTATTTTCTCCAAGTAGAGTCTTCATCTCTGAGGCCAAAATACCAAGAAAAGATGCTGCGACTCTTGGCAAAAAACCCTAACACAAACTCTCCAGCCATCACAACCAATGGAAGTCTTATGTTAGTAAAGAAATCACTCTTTCATCTCAGGAACACACTGCAACAATTTTAATCCAAACTGCCCCAATTTTGAAAAGATCTTTCTTGCCGTGTTCCTTCTCCAACACCTGATCTTTGGTCCCACATGGAATTTGTTTCTGTGTTTGGTTCCTAAGGGACCCACTCAAAATCTCTGTGCATGTTTGACCACAGACAAAAGAACCAAGTGGTTAGAAGATGGATTTCATTCATATTCAAGATTTTTGTAAATACACAATTTTTTTTTCTCTTCTTCTTTCAGGGCTGAGGAAGAAATAATTTGGACAACCAGATCTCTGAGTGCTGGACAAAGAACACAGAAGAGCGGGAGCCCAGTTACAAAGCAGAGTTAATGGGTGATAAAAAGAAGTAGAACCAAAATACTGATTCAGTGAGATTTTTGTTGTCCTCACCTCCGGAGATCTAACTCAATTTCAGTGGAAAAACACGATCATAGAACTGGGAGGATAGCCAAACCCCTACTTTCTCTTTCTAGAGGGATGGCTGATTGATATGTGGCTGCTAAATTTATCTGTGTGTGCCCTCATTTTCAGAAAAGACCTTGCACCAGGGTTAGCTACTGAGGCAGGGAAAAAATTCAGTTTGATTAATGACTGAACGATTTGGTTTGAGGCAAAAAAAGAGACAATGATTAAATCAACTGATAGTATATAATCTGGCATTCTTCTTCAGTGGGGTTTTGGCCTGCCACCCTCTTTCTAGTTTATGCACTACGTATGTGGGGAAATACTGGCTGATGTGCCACAGATTGTGTTGGTATAAACTGGGGAGAAGATCTGTTGCCTGAGCATCAGAGGCTTCCCGTTGACCCTGGTGAGAGCCAGCACCGAACTCTTGGGCACTTTGAGAAGTGTCATTGACTGGGACTCAAGAACAGAAGGGAGGGAGTGCTGTGTTATGGCAGGTGGTGGTCCCACACCTACAGACTAGTGGTGCTCTGCCTCTCTCTAGGTTGACTTGCTCCTCAGTTGTAAATGCTGGCTATGTTTGTTGAGTAGACAGCAGTTCTCACCAAATAACGCAAGCCAAACAATAAAGGGTCCTCCTGACCAGGCAGTGGGTGCTGATTAGGAGCAGAGCCCCCCTTTCCTGGGCTTCTGTATGTGCCTCTCTACATGAGGTGACTTTTTTCCCCAGCTCTACCCACTCTGCCACTTGCAGAGACCATCCTGGCTCTTGCAGTTCAGTAAAAGAGAGTTATCAAGTTTAAGCAGTAGGTCTTTGCTCATTTTACTTAAAATAGAAATGGCTCCCTTGATACCTTAGACTCCAATAAGGCAGTGACACAAAGCAGGGGTGGCAGAGGAGCAGCAACCTGTGGGCACACTCGTAGCCAGGAGATGATGTGTCTTCACAGCCTCAAATCACTCTGAACGGCTGTGCCTCTGTCAAGCCAGCTGCAAGCAGTGTTGTGTTCCAGCAGGACCTAAGGATTAAAGGATCATCTGCAATGCAGATCAGATTGTCTTTCAGGGAGCAAAAGAAGTCACAAAGTAGGAACAGATGCAAGGTCCAGCGGCCGAGAAGGCTCTTCTGAGGTCTGGGTATGAGACACAGGACTGTCACCTGAGTTAATTCACTAAGCAGAGTTATCATTACTTTTTTCCTCCCCTCTTTTATTAAAAAGGGCAATGAAGCAAAACAGTGCCAAAACGCATTGTATTGCCAGAACATTGCCTTGTAATGGGAATCAACATGTGAGCCAAACCACTTTGCTTTTCTTCAATAATACATTGCCATCAGTACTTCTCCCTGCAGAGAATCTGTGTCTTCATGATCCCGTGACAAAGGAGACAGCCTGGCACAGAGACACTGTTATCCTCGCTCTGAATCACACAGAACCTTTTAACCAACGACAACAAAAAAAAAGCTGCATTACTTTGTTATTGTTCTTTTTAGATGTGGGGCACAGCTGTGTAGATTGCGGGCAACAACTGCCGGCTCTGATGTGGCATCCCGCACAGCAAGAAAACTGAACATTGTCACTTCTCTCCTTCATTCTGAGCGTTGCCTTGTGCATTGGGAGCACCAGCCTACATCTGCCTGGCGCGAAACACCCGCCGGATCGTGGTACTGGTGTAACACCAGCACTGCAGAAGGATTTAGACTAATGATTTACAGTTGGTGTCTTTCACTACTGAGTCCCTGGGCACTGCAGACCTTTAAATTAAGTCGGATTGCTCAAGGTGTCTCAGAAAATAGCACGAGTTCTGGAGCTGGGTAACTTTTTTAAAGTTTTATTATCACTACAGCTTTGATGCTGCTGTCTGGCAGAGCCTGAAGACCCCAACTGCGTGATGATGACTGTCGATTACGATGAGCCAGTTGCCATCAGAGCAATTGTCTTGGCAGTGATGCCTGTTTGAGGGTGGAAGGAGGGTGGAGAACAAGGCAGTGCTTTGGGGCGGCAGGTCCAGAATCCATTCAGCTCCCAGAAGTCTATAGGTGAATGTGGCAGTCAACAGTATAAAAAGATGATGCTTTCATGTCAAAAAGCTGTTCAAAGGAAGCAAAGAGAATATTCTTTTTCCCTGTGCTTTACACCCGCAAATTCTCCAGAGGAGTTTCAGGTCCTTCGCGATCCAGTGAAAGCGCAGCCCTTATCAGACTCTTATCAGAAATAGAAAGGGACAGACTGTGACAACAACCCTATTCTCAAAGGGGGAAAGTTTTTTCACACTTTTCCTACCAAGAATTTGCCAAAATTTTTAATATCAGCCTAGGTTTTCTTGCATATCAGCTCCGGTTTTCATATAAATTGAAATAACATTTTGCACTGCGATATCTGACACTTCCTCATAAGCATCAGCAAATCTTACTTGTAACTGGCATATTACATACTTTTTAGTAGACTTTTATTTATCTGACCCACTTTTTAGCATGATTCTGCTGTACTAGCTAGGCCCAACAAAGAGCATAGAAATGCTGTGGGGTGAATATAGATGTTCTTACGTTGACTTATGCCTGAGCGGAGAGACTACAGGACATCATGCACAAGTTACATTTGTTCACTACAAACACAAAGTTCACCTTTGTATGTTTGAGAAATTTGAGGACACTTTGCAATTCTATTATATTCTTCAAACTCTATCTTATCTGTAGCTTATAGGCTCAAAATAAAAGGGAAAAAAAGGTTGAACCCACTAGAAAATTAGACTGGATTCTAATCTGCCCAGTAAGAACCAATCCCACAAAATATTAATAACCTGTTTTTGAAAGAAATCAGTGGGAGTGAGATACCTATGTACCACCAAGGTTTGGGTCTTAGATTCTGTCTTGCAATGTCTTGTTGTAGTGTTTACACAGACGTGGAAGTCAGAGAAATGGGCTGATATTGTACTAATTTTCTAAATTTACTAACCCTTGAACAAACATGAACAGCAAGGAAGCATCACAACAGGAACAACAACAAAAGAAAATATCATTATTGAACTATTTACACGCCCCTCGAGTCAAGGAGGGCTGGCAAAGGGAGGTCATGGCAAAAGCATATATGTCAAACGGCAAAAGGCACGTATGTCAAATACAAGGCAAGTTCAGCTCCTGACAAAGTGCATGAGAGATTTCTGCTTATGGTTGGTGTTTCATACAGATAAATAAAAGAAGATGATAAAAATCCCACAACATACATTGATTCCCACCTCTGTCCCCCTTTTTTGGATTCAGGTTATTTAACAAAGCACTTGTTATAATTAAATAAATATTACATATATATATATACACATATACATATATACACATACATATATATATATATATATATATATATATACACACATATATATATATACACATAAAAAAGTCATTGTTGTGTTCTCTCCTGGGCTTGTTTGCATAGTTTTTTCTGCGGACAGAACATGTGACAGTTGCAGGAGGCAGCTGAGAGGCAGCTGGGTTGCATGTCCAGCTGGAAGACGCGTTGGCTCTGTCCAGCTGAAGGATGGCTGTGTGCTCCCTGTGGTTCTGCAGGGTGTGGGTTGGGAGCACCTGGCAAGACACTTGGGACTGGGAGCCAGGCAAGGGACCGTAGCCCCTCCAGAAGAGTGAAATGACCCCACCAGCGAGCAGGGGAAGAACAGTCACTGGGTGAAAAGCTGTATCAATGCTTTCTTTTTTTTTTTTCTCCTGGGAGGTGTCAACCTAGAAGGGTCTAACAAAAGCCCTGCATCGTTCTTGGGTGTTTACTTCTTGGGAGTCTGTGGAGGATTTTCAGCAACCACCACTGTGCACGTATGCAATATGAGGGTGAGGTATTCAGAGCACTGCCTGTGGTGTCAGATGCTCCCAGCTCTGCTCTTTACTTTTCAGTGAGGGTTTCCCATGCTGTACAACTGTTTACGGACTTTGCTCACTTGGTGTTTGGGGGTCCCCGCCGTGCCAACTTCTGCTAAGACGTCAGAACAACAGAAGTGTCTTGAGGCCAGCAAATACCTCCACAGTGTTTACACCAAGAGAGGAAAAATTTTTTTTTAAAAAAAAGGGAAATCACACTCCAAAACCTTTGTATCGCTGAAGATTCTGAGATTTTGTGGAAATGAAAAGATTTATTTTATAAAAGGGTGAAAAAAATTGCCTGTAGAAGATGGGTGGTAGTAAGCATAAGGGACTCTCTCTAAGTGTCTCCCTTGCAGAGGATTTGCCCTGTGTAGAGCAGTGAGGATGCTGCTTTGGCATCGTTTCTGTACTCGTGGGACATTGATGGCAGCAGCCTTCCACCCACCACATCGGTTCTGTTGGGTTGTAGACCTTTCCTTTCTTCGGACCTTGGGAAATTTTAAAAGGAGGCTGGGCCATGGAGGTTGAAGTTGTTTCTTCAGGAGACACCACGCAGGTGATGAGCAGCTTCATCGCTGTGTTTTGCTGAGTGTCAGACCTGCGTCAGGTGCAGAAGCAGTTTTTGCTGGAATGGACTGTCCATCTGGTAGAAAGGACAGTGGGAGAGTGTGGGTGTGAGTGATTTGTGCTGTGTGTATAATTAGTCCTTTAGCTTAACGAACTTCACAGCGTTAATTAAGCCTGTGAATCCGTGTGTATGACAGGAAATGACAGCCCTTCCCACTTCACGCGGGGGCAAATTGTGGGGAGGTAAACGAATCCAGTTATGAAACTACTGAAGCAAATGGTTTTGTGTTCAAGGGTACCATTGCCTCTGATCATGTGAAGGCTGTTCTTCCACAAATTCTGTGCCCACTGCATTATTTATTTGCACGCACATCCACATAGAGTCATAAAATCTTATGTACGTATAGATTTATCACAGAATCACAGAATCACAGAATGTTAAAGGTTGGAAGGGACCTCAAAGATCATCTAGTCCAACCCCCCTGCCAGAGCAGGATCACCTACACTAGAGCGCACAGGAACGCGTCCAGGCGGGTTTTGAATGTCTCAAGAGATGGAGATTCCACAACCTCCCTAGGCAGCCTGTTCCAGTGCTCAGTCACCCTCACAGTGAAAAAGTTTTTCCTCATATTTTTCTGGAACCTCCTGTGTTCCAGCTTCCACCCATTGCCCCTTGTCCTGTCAGTGGACGCCGCTGAAAAGAGCCTGGCTCCATCCTCCTGACATTCCCCCTTGACATATTTATAAACATTGATGAGGTCACCCCTCAGCCTCCTCTTCTCCAAGCTAAAGAGATCCAGCTCCTTCAGCCTTTCCTCATAAGGGAGATGCTCCACTCCCTTCACCATCTTTGTGGCTCTACGCTGGACTCTCTCAAGCAGCTCCCTGTCCTTCTTGAACTGAGGGGCCCAGAACTGGACACAATATTCCAGATGCGGCCTCACCAGGGCAGAGTAGAGGGGCAGGAGGACCTCTCTTGACCTACTTGCTACTCCCCTTCTAATACACCCCAGGATGCCATTGGCCTTCTTGGCCACGAGGGCACACTGCTGGCTCATGGTCATCCTGCTGTCAACTAGAACCCCCAGGTCCCTTTCCCCTGCACTGCTCTCCAGCAGGGCAGTCCCCAACCTATATTGGCACATGGGGTTATTTTTTCCCAAGTGCAAAACTCTACACTTGCCCTTATTAAACTTCATCAGATTTCTCCCCGCCCAGCCCTCCAGCCTGTCCAGGTCTCTCTGAATGGCTGCACAGCCTTCTGGTGTGTCAACCACTCCCCCCAACTTCGTATCATCAGCAAACTTGCTGACAACATTCTCTAATCCCTCATCCAGATCGTTGATGAATATATTAAACAGCACCGGCCCAAGCACTGACCCCTGAGGGACCCCACTAGACACAGGCATCCAGCCAGACTCGGCCCCATTGACCACAACCCTCTGGCTTCTTCCCTTCAACCAGTTCTCGACCCACCTCACTACTTGGTCATCCAGACCACACTTCCTCAGTTTACCTATGAGGATGCTGTGGGAGACGGTGTCAAAGGCCTTGCTGATGTCCAGGTAGACCACGTCCACTGCATGGCCACCATCCATCCACCTAGTTATGTATATATATATATAATATAAATATAATATAAATATAATATAATATAATATATAATATATATTATATAATATATATATATAATATAATATATAATATAAATATATATATAATATATATATATATAATATATATATATAATTTTATATATAAATTGGGGTTGGACTAGATGATCTTTAAGGTCCCTTCGAACCTTTAACATTCTGTGATTCTGTGATAATTACACATATATATTAAAATTATAATTTTACTGTCAGCTTTGAAAACTGAGCCTGGGGTAAGAAAGAAGGCTGGCACAATGTGGCTTGAATTACGTGTTGTGTCTTCTCAGAGGACACTATGTCGGGGACAGGTAGGTTACATATATGTGACCAGGGCAAAAGTAAGGCTGAACTGCTGATCCTTATTTAGCAATTCTCTAACTTCCACAATTTGCATTTACTTAATAGGTAGAGTATTCTACCAACATTAATAGATTATTTGAAAATAAGTTTGTACAAGCTTATGGAAATGTTTTTATATGAGATTTTTTTTTTTTTCTCATTTGTGTATCTTGGATATTTAATAAAGAAATTATGTTCTGTGTAAATAAATTAATGTCTAGACAATTCAGTGAAGATTTAGATTGTCAGAGGTATCTCAAGTGGAATAAAAACCCCAGGATATAATGGAGCTGGGAGTGTCCTAGCTGTGTACTGCAAAAATGTGCAGAAATCAAATCTCCTTTTAGGAAAACTTGGGATTGCTCTCCCTTATGTCAATGCAAGGCAGGATTAACTCCGTTGCAACCAGTCAAATCTCATCAAGATAAAATGGATGTGTCGGGCCAGTAACTTTTACACAGACAAATAACAGAACTCGGTTTTCTTTGACATCATTATTGTTTACTTGGTTTCATCTCAGCTCAGGGTACTCATTTTGATGAGAGCAACAACTCATATTTTTCACGGTCCATAAACAGATAGCTTTACTTGATGTGTATACAGATATAAGAGAGATGTTACTGCAGTTATATATTGCACTTCTACAATCCTGCTATTCCTCTTCAGGAATAGTGTTAATTACAGTTATCCCTGCAACAGGTTTCAACCCCCTTATGTGCTATAATGAATGAGGTAGATTCATCCAAAGAGATTCAGATTCAAAATTTTTCTAAGTGGAAAAGGGTGAAAACTCTGTCCCTGTGTTTCCATAGCACTTTTTCTCCTGCTTGCTGCACATGTTAATGGCACAGAAAAGGAGGTAGCAGAGAAGAAGATGAGTATCTGGGAGAATTAAGCACATCTGCAAAAAATATCTGTTTTCCTTCTTCCTTTCCTCTTCTACGCCTTCATCCACCCCACTGAAGTATTTATTTTCAGCCTGCAGTGAGTACTGTCAGCCAGAGAACTGCAGGAAATTTGGTAATTGCCTGGTTAAATTGTCTGAAGCGAGAGTTATGGTGCAATGCTGTCCCAGAGATTGTCTGGAGGCATTAAATAAAAGGAAAATATAAGAATAAAATGCTTTGTTCTGCTTACAAGATTTAAAGTAGCTCAAGATTCTAGCTTTTGGGAGCAGAAGTCAAACAAGTCAAGCTTAGTGTAGAAAGCTTGTTATTTAGGGTAAAGGGATTTAGCTATAACGTTACAGAGGTTGTGATGGTTTTGCTCTCTGATCTCTTAATCTTTTTCTAAAAGATGCTGGAATGAACTACCTTTTAGAAGAAGATCTTGTAGAATGCCAGAAACTCCAGCAAAGAGACATTTCCTTTCAAAGATATAGTAACCCAATTTAGCAGAACAAAAAACACATTTACAGTGGTGGGTGTTGTGTTAAACATTCATGTCAGAGTTAGAGTTCAGTTTTAACGCTTCTGTTCAGCTTGAACCAGAACTACCTGCTCTGTGCGTTTGTTTGTTTGTTGTTTGTTTTTTAATTTTTTGCTCTTGTCACAACCAAAACGGGCCATGGAGCAGCTCAGAGCAGTAGCACTAACTGACCTCACTATGGTTATGCAGACTGGTAATGATGAGATAGTGGAGACATGACCAGAAGCAATCAAAAGGGACTTCAGGGCACTGGGGCAGATGCTAGGAGGATCAGGCACGCAGGTTGTGTTTGCCTCCATTCCTTCAATTACAAGGAAGAATACTGGAAGGCTCAAGAAATTACAATAGATTAATACTTGGCTAAAATGGTGGTGCCAATTGTCAAGCTTTGTTTTTTTTAGCCATGGGGAGATCTACATGGCACCTGGTCTACTAAAACCAGATGGGGTTCAAATGACACGAAGGGGAAAAAGGATCCTGGGTCACGAGCTGGTGGGACTCCTAGAGCGTTCTTTAAGCTAGATATGAAGGGGGAAGGGGTTGTAGCTCGATCAAATGTAGATGACCCTGGGACTGATATAGCAACACCAGAAGCAGAGTCACTAGCACAGATGACATACAACTGTATTTTATCAGGGGCTCCAGGTACTTTTTCAGGGGCCTGACTCAAATGCCTTTATGTGAATGGCCACAACTTGACCAATAAACAAGAGGAGCTGGAGATGCTTGTAAGTCTGCAGCGCTACGACCTGGTCAGCGTCACAGAGACGTGGTGGAATGACTCCTGCGATTGGTGTGTTGGACTAGAAGGGTATAAACTGTTCAGGAAGGACAGGCAGGGGAAACCAGGAGGAGGTGTTGCCCTCTATGTCAGTGAACAGCGAGAATGCATCGTCATCACCTGGCAAGTGATGACGAAAGAACCGAGTGCCTGTGGACCAGGGTGAAAGGAGGGGTAGGAGACTTTACAGTGGGGGTCTGCTACAGACCACCCAGTCAGGAGGACCAGGTGGACGAGGCCCTTCATAAGCAGATAGGAGTTGCTGCTCGTTCACAAGCCCTGGTCCTCATGGGGGTTTTTAACCACCCTGACATCAGTTGGAAAAACACCACAACAGGGAACAAAGCAATCCAGGAGATTCCTGGAATGCACTCATGATAACTTCCTTCTCCAAGTGATAGAGGAACCAACGAGGAGAGATGCCACGTTAGATCTCATTCTCATCAACAGGGAAGGGCTGGTGGGTGATGTTAAACTCGTGGGCAGCCTCGGTTGCAGCGACCGTGAGATGGTGGAGTGTGAGATCCTAAGGGCAGCTGAGAGGGGGAAGCTCAGCAAGCTTGAAACCCTTCATTTCAGAAGAGCTGACTTCCACCTCTTCAGGAACTTCCTTGCTAGTGTGCCATGGGACAAAGC
This sequence comes from Trogon surrucura, assembly GCA_020746105.1. NCBI lineage: Eukaryota > Metazoa > Chordata > Aves > Trogoniformes > Trogonidae > Trogon > Trogon surrucura. The sequence continues at coordinate 1,140,118 of CM036658.1, forward strand.
GCTGGAGGGACTGGGAGCCCAAGAAAGCTGGTTGACTTTGAAGGATCATCTCCTCCAAGCTCAAAGAAACTGCATTCCTAAAAGGAAGAAATCAGGCAAAACCACCACGAGACCTATAGGGATAAACAGAGAACTCCTGGAGAAAACCAAATACAAAAGGGGAACTCACAAAGCGTGAAAGTAGGGGTTGGTAATCTGGGATGATTACAAGGAAATTGCTCATGTACTCAGAGACCAGGTTAGAAAAGCTAAGGCCTTGACAGAGTCAAATCTGGCCAGAGATGTTAGAAATAAGAAATGATTTTACAGGTGTGTAAGAGAAAAAAGAAAATTGAGAGAGAATATGGGGCCTCTCTGGAATGATAAAGGTGACCTGGTTATCGAGGACGTGGGCGAGGGTGAAATATTCAACAACATTTTTGTCTTCACTGGCAACCACTCGAACTACACCACCCAAGTCACAGAGGGTATTGGCTGGGTCTGGGAGAGTGAAGAACCACCCAGGGTAGGAGCAGGTCAGGTCCAGAAACACCTGGAGAACCTGAAGGTGCACAAGTCCTTGGGACCCGATGAAATACATCCACGGGTCCTGAAGGAACTGGCAGCTGAAGTTACTGGACCACCAGCCATCATATCTGAGAGGTCCTGGCAGTCTGGTGAGGTTCCCACAGATTGGAAAAGGGGGAATATAACCCGCATCTTTAAAAAAGGAACCAAAGACAACCCGGGGAACTCCAGACCAGTCAGCCTTACCTCTGTGCCAGGCAAAATCATGGAACAGATTCTCCTGGTAGCTGTACTAAGGCACATAAAAGATAATCAAGTGGTTGGTGACAGCCAACATGGCTTCACCAGGGGCAAGTCATGTCTGACTAATTTAGTGGCCTTCTACGACAAAGCTACAGCACTGGTTGACATGGGAAAAGCAACGGATGTCATTTTCCTGGACCCGTGCAAGGCGTTTGACACTGTCCCACATGACACCCTTGTCTCTAAAACGGAGAGACACGGATCTGACAGATGGACCACTCAGTGGATAAAGAGCTGACTGGATGGTCGCACTCAAAGAGTTGTGGTCAATGGCTCCATATCCATGTGGATACCAGTGACAAGGGATGTTCCTCAGGGGTCTGTTCTGGGTCCAGGGCTGTTTAACATCTTTGTCAGTGACATGGATGATGGCATTGAGTGCACCCTCAGCAAGTTTGCCAACGACACCAAGCTGTGTGGTGCCGTGGACTCACTTGAGGACAGAGATGCCATCCAGAGGGACCTTGATAGGCTGGAGAAATGGGCCAGTGCAAACTGCAGGAGCTTCAACAAGGCAAAATGCAAGGTCCTGCACCTGGGTCAGGTCAATCTCAGGCACAAACACAAACTGGGCACAGAGTGGGCTGAGAGTAGCCCTGAAGAGAAGGATTTGGGGGTGTTGATAGATGAGAAGCTCAACATGAGCCCACAGGGCGCTCCTGCAGCCCAGAAGGCCAACGGCATCCTGGGATGGATCAGGAGAAGCACAGCCAGCAGGGCAAGAGAGGGGATTCTCCCCCTTTACTCTGCTCTGGTGAGACCCCACCTCCAATACTGCATCCAGTTCTGGTGTCCCCACCACAAGAGGGACATGGATCTGTTGGAGCATGTTCAGAGGAGGCCACAAAGATGATCCAGGGGCTGGAGCAGCTCTGCTACGAGGACAGGCTGCGGGAGCTGGGATTGTTCAGCCTGGAGAAGAGAAGACTCGGGGGGACCTAAGAGCTGCCTTCCAGTACCTGAAGGGATCCTACAGAAAGGCTGGGGAGGGACTTTTTACAAGAGCATCCACTGATAGGACAAGGGGAAATGGGTTTAAGTTGAAGGAGAATAGATTGAGATTAGATCTTAGGAAGAAATTCTTCAGTGCGAGGGTGGTAAGACTTTGGAATAAATTGCTCAGACAGGTTGTGGCTGCCCCCTCCCTGGAGGTGTTCAAAGCTGGGTCAGATGAGGCCTTGAGTAACCTGGGTCAGATGAGAAGCATCCTTGCCCATGACAGGGGGTTGGATCTCTAAGGTCCCTTCAACCTAGGCCATTCTCTGGTTTTATGATTCTATGACACAGCTCCATCCTCCAGCAAGAGTTCCTTTTCTCCTGGATATCTGAGTACTTACCCTGAAACTCCAGCTGAGAAGTGTTAAAAAATATTGTGCTTTCTTGCTATTCCCTTTGCTTTTGGACTGACAGTTTTGAGAAGGAACACTGAAGCAGCAAATCTCTGATCAAATGCACTATTGGAGCTGATGCCATGTTTTTTAACTGTGAGTTGTCTCTCAGAGGTCACATAGAATACAGGACTGGACCCACCTTCTAAGGATATATGTTTAATGATCCAGTAATTGTAGGGTTTAGGAATTTGCTTCCATATTGAAAAAGGTTGTTAGTGTTGATGTCTGGCAATAAGATGTCAAGCTGAGAGAATGTGTTGATTGCAAAATGAAACTTTTTTTTTTTTTTTGAGAGAAAACGCACGAAGACAGAGATAATGAATTAGGTCCGCTTTTGCTGAGATCTTCTCATTGGTCCTAGAGATCTTGAAGATACTTAGTTTAAGGAGAGCCAAGGACACCTCTATCAACCCCTGATGGAAGACCTCATCATTGGAGACACCTACAAAAGTTACCCTAAGGTACTAACTATAATTTTACTGATACTTGGAAGCAGAGGTAGTTTTCCTGTTTTCTCCAGTATGATGGCATCTCATTCCTGCCTGTTATACAGTTTATACAAAAAATAGCAAGAAAAAAAAAGGCCTCTCTAGAAATGACACTTCAGTTAAAATTAAAAAAAAAAAACAAAACAAAAAACTGGGAAGAGCCATAAATCTGCAATTCAAATATCACAGTGTGCCAGGAAACATGATTGGCTGCATACAAGGGTGGCATCTGCTCTGCTTTATTCCCACAGGCAGAAAGTTGCCCACAGAGACCACACCTCCTCCCACTTCTCCTCTTGTTCAAGATGCTGAAATGCTGCCCAAAGCCAGGAGCACAGAATTGTCACTGAAGCACTTTATCAATGTGGCTCCTTTACACACTCCAGAAAGGATATTTGCTGCCTCCCATTTTAGGGTTGCAGGGCACCAGCAGCGGTGCCTCCGCTAGTTTAACTAGTTTGTTGACTGTCCAGTGCATCCCCAAGACAGTTGGCAGCACCATCACAGAGCTCTGCTGTGGCTTGATCTATCTCGTCCCTGCGATGGATGAAGATGAGAAAGGAATTAAAGGACTCCTACCTCTGAAAGAAAACTGCTCTTTTTTCTAGGGGGTTTGTTTTCATCGGTTCTGAAAAATCTATTACTTCTCTCTTTTAAGCAGCTCCTCTGCAGAGATGCTATATTAATAAAGCTCTGCAAAATGGCTGCAGCTGGAGGGAAAAGTATGTATGTGAAGTTGGCTTCAAAGGGATATGCTTTTATTATGAGCTTTCCCTACTCTCCCTTTGATTTCGTTCTCATTTGTGCTGTGGGTCGCTCTTGGTTTGTTTCTGAATTTATTGTCTCTCCCTCCTCCCCAGTGGAAAAGAGATGTAATGCAGCATCCAATTTATTTGGAAATCCATTGTTTCCAGGGAAATCTGAACACATATACCCTGATACTTTATACCGGAACCTATTTTGTGGAAGAAGGTGAATGCGGTGTGCAAGTGGGATGTAACTTTTCCCACGTGAAATGTACCCCATAGACTGCAAGGTTCATTCTCCTCCTTCTTTAATAAAGCTAATGTCTGTCTGTGGTGAGGGCTGTGTATATCTTTCAAAGGAGGTCCTGCCGTGCAGCCACGAGTTAGGCAAAAAATGACTGTGAGAGACGTCTTCCTGGGCAGCTGCATGGCGTGTTGAGTGAGCTGTGAACCTGGTATGTCTTCGATCCTCTATACTTTGAGCCTGGAGGCACTGAAGGATTTGGGTTCCTACGATCCTATGATTTTCCTGAGCAGGTCAGCTCACTGGGGATGGTTTGCTGGCTTTTCCGACATAACCACTGCGCAAAGGCCAGTTGTGATGAAGCAGCTGTGGTGGTAGTGGAGGAAGAAGAAATGAAGTCTTCTAAGAATTATTCTGAGGAGTGTCCTTCTGAAGCCCTCTTCTAAGAAGTGTGAATCTCCTCACAGGATTGTGCTGCTGCTCTTTTCTGAATATGGAGGGCCTGGAATGGTAGTGGGTGTGGCAGGATTTAACATCCCTGATGGAGTTACTTGTCCTTTGCCACACTGCAAAAATCCCCATCAGGTTCATTGTGGCTCCTGTGTCAGGTCCCCTACTATGCATGAGGCTGTGACCCATCTCTCCATGGGCCAAAAAACCATCATCGTTGGTAAGGATGGCAGCAGGTTTTACTCGTGGTGGGGAATGGTGGGAGGGATTAGCTTCAGAGAAGCTCTGAATTTTGCTGAGTGTTTTGAGTTGTGTATCCAGGAGAACTCCAAATGGTAGCTCTTACTCCACCCATGTGGAAGGCTCTTAACCATTTCTTCTGCTACCTGCAGGAGGAAAGAGACCAGAACAAGAGCTAAAAAATCAGACCTAGTTCTTCTGGTGCTCTCCCACTCTGGCCTAAGGGAAAGAGGATTTCACAGGTACTAGGAAAAAACCCTCAAATCCTTTCTTAAATTGTGACAGAAGTGGGAATAACACCATTTGTGTTTGTGAAAGATTGCCAGACTTACCTGCTGTCTGCTGGGCATGTGCTACACCTGTTGATCTACCCATCTCCTGGGACAGGCTGAGGGGCAAGCTGTGGCCAGAGGGAAGAAAATGCAGCTCCTACACAGCCAGAGCAGTTCAGTGAGCTGATCAGTGCAGCATGCCAATGTGTTTCAGAGGCCGTGACAAACACACATTAAGGCAAAACAGCGTGGAATTGACATATATATTCATTTCCATCTCGATCAACCTACTGCTTTCCTCCCTTTGCTTTCTGTTTTATATGCATAGTTCGTTCTTGAAAGTTGCATCCTCAATGCAAATAAATTTTGAAACCAGAGACAACAGGCTGCTTCGTCTGAATCTGTAATTCAAATTGCTGCTAAGGCACGGAAGTGTCATAGGTTCTTCCTGACACACCACATCTGCTCTGTGTCAGTCCTATCAAGATCCAACTACCCACAAAGCTCTTCTGCTCCTGGAGGAATACTGGAAAGGCTGGCAAAAATAAGGAAAGGATCATCTGTCAAAGAGGACTGCAAGGGATTCAGGAGTACAGTTCGCTTTTCTGAATCACAGAATAATTAATCTTGGAAAGGACCTCTAGGATCATAGAGTCCAGCTGTCAATCCAACACTACCATGACCACTAAACCATGTCCTAAAGTGCCACCTCTACGTATTTTTGAAGACCTCCAGGGATGGTGACTTCGCCACTTCCCTGAGCAGCCTGTTCTAATGCTTCACCAGTCTTTCAGTGAAAAATTTTTTCCTAATATCTAATCTAAACCTTCCCTGGTGTAACTTGAGTCCATTTCTTCTTGTCCTTTTGCTGGTTACCTGGGAGAAGAAACCAACACCCACCTCACTAAAACCTCCTTTCAGGTAGTTGTAGAGACCAATGAGGTCTCCTCTCAGCCTCCTCTTCTCCAGACTAAACAGTTCCAGTTCCCTCAGCCACTCCTCATAAGGTATGTTCTCCAGATCCCTCACCATCTCCATTGCCCTTCTGTTGACCTGCTTGAGCACCTCAATGTCTTTACTGTACTGTGGAGTCCAAAACTGAGCACAGTACTCAACCTGTGGCTTCACCAGTGCCAAGTGTGACCACTGCCCTACTCCTGCTGATGACACTATTTTTTGATCCAGGACAGGATGCCGTTGGCCTTCTTGGCTGCCTGGTCCTGCTGTTGGTTCATCTTCTGCCGGCTGTCCATCAATACCCCCAGACCCTTTCCTGCCAGGCAGCTTTCCAGCCACTCTCACCAAACCTGTAGTGCCTCCTGGGGTTGTTGTTGTCAAAGTGCGGGACCCATCACTTGGGATATAAATTTACTGACAGTGTGCTCTATTCCCTTATCTAGATCATTAATAAAGATATTTAAAAAGACTGACCCCAAAACTGAGCCCCGGGGGGACACCGCTTGTGACTGGCCACATTTCAGACCACTGGGGCTAGAAAGGACTTTGTAATGAATGTTGGTGAGACCACACACTTAATAATCGTGTGTCAGGCTCCCTATAAATGAGTTTAGGATAAATATTCCCACAGAGTCTCTCAGAAGTTGGAAAACTTCAGGAAGGGTTCGGCTTAACTTCTGAGACTCCAATGTGTTTTTTTCAACAAAATGTGGATTGTCAACTGCAGTGTTTATAGAGGGTTTTAGTAGGTAAAAAATAGCTACTTCTATTTCTGAGGCAAAACACCGTGAACTGGGACACGCAGTGACACCAAACCAAGAAGCCACAGCTGCACCTTTCTGCTTCTCTGCAACTGTTGCAGCATAGCTGGAGAAAGGCAGACATCATGCACAATTCACACTTTTTACTTCCCAATCAGGAATAGCAGACTGTGCACAAGTGCAGTAGGTTGGAAGTGCCTCAAGCATGCACCACTGTGGCATCCCAGCATATATATGCAAGGCACGGGCTAGAGAGGAAAGTGTCTTTGGTGGAAATGCACGTCCTTCACATGTGAAATGGCCGGTATAGGCTGATGCAGAAGGTCGCTTTTGGATGATGCTGGCAGGCTGCACGAGCTCAGGTGACGCCGTGGACGTGTCACATCCCATCCAGGAGAGGGGGACAAGTGACTCAGATTCATAATTCCCCAATGGAGTGGACAACAGTGAGACAAATCTCAAGGTCCATGCACAAACATTTATTAATTTTTCACAATGTATAGATCAGACTCAGATTAGTTTCAGTTATAAGACACATTAGGGCAGGCAATATGCTATGACTTAATTATGATCAGGAAGACTACGTATACAATAAACTACAACAAAATAATAACAAGGAGAAAGGACATATAGGAAATTAAAACGGGCAATGTTATACTTAACAATTACAAGAAAGAAACTTAAGCATAAACTAATTAAACAGTATGATAGGCCTTGCATTACTCAGTGAGAAAAGGGGAGAAGAAAAAAGAGAGAGAGAGAGAGAGAGAGAGATCACTGGTTCAGGTTCCTGCATTGGTCCAGCCAACCAGATTTCAGGATCTATCCATCATTGTCTTTTTTTCTTCTTTCTTCTTGTTTCTTCTGCTTCTTTGCTTTTTCTTGCCTCAATTTATACACTTTTCTACATGCAGCTGTGCAGTATGTCAGGGAGGGGATCAAGGCACTTCATTGTTTTCAATAATCCTCATTAGCAGATGTGATTGTCCTGTGTGCTTGGGAGATATGCTACAAGACAAGGCCATCTCGCCTTCACAAGATTCCTATTCTCATACATATTTGGCACCAGGGCTGTCTGAGGCATCCATCTGCTGCTCAGCCTTATCAGATACTATTTGGCATTTATCAGTTTGCCACCGTATGCCATGTTGGAGAAACCTGAAGGCGAAACTCTTGCAGTAAACATAAGACAACCATGTACACATCAGAAGTTTAGCGGTGAAGTTGATTAGTAAGAAATAAGTTTTGAAGTTGATCTGGGAGAAAATGGTCTACGTGCACGGAGAAGATGTGGATTAGTGTCATATGACAACACTGTTCTAAGGTCTTTCCTCCAGTAGAAAACAAATTTGGATGTGAACCCATTGCCTCACAGCACCCTCAAGTACTCCTTTCCTGTGACAGCAGAAAAATGTTTGTATCCGTACACATGTGCATGAAAGAGTAATCTGGAGGGAATTAACTGCCAAGTCGTTACCGAAACTCCGGTCAGTGAAGAACTCTAACACGTAATTTAGCACTAGAAAGCAGACATTTCTTTATTGCAGCAAGGGATGTATGTGGGATAGCTCCACCTGTCATGCATACTGTATATATATATACCATATATATATACTGTATATACCCTCCTGTCCCATACAGGGCATCAGTTTTCCCAGAAAGATAATACATACTCATTCTATTTCCGGGAAATAATTACCCTGTGTACCCAGTTATTAGGCATGTGGCCTGGATCCCTAAAAGGTTTCCTGGGAGGTCTTTGGAGGTCTCTGGTGATCCCTTGTGGCTGATGGAGAGGTGTCTTTTATTGAACTTTCCATATTTTAGATATCTCTCTCTTTGTGGAGTACTTCTTAACTGGTATCTGCTAGTCTCTGCTAATCTCTGCTTTTCTCCACGGTACCTGCCACAGTTGATGGTCCTTGATGGCACAGTTGATGGTCCTTGATTGTCAAGGAGCCCCTACAGCAATTGCCTCCTCTAGGGTGCCAGCCACAGCTGTAAAAGCCGATGTCTTTGCTCACATTCCTGCCTGAGGCCCTTTTACACATTTCTGTCTCTGGTATGTAACAAAGTGGTAAAAAACAGCTGAAAGTTTTGTCTGTTCACTGGATTCTCCAGGATGGCTGAGAAACCTCTGCTGTTATAAAGGTGTCTGTCAGAACAGGGAGCTTGGCTGAATGTACAGAACCATCATCCTTAGGTCAAGGACTGCAGGGAGGTGTGATTTAATCGTAATTATCACCCTCATCCAGAAGTGATTATTTGTAAGTTTTTGTAAACAAAACAACCAAGTCACTAAGTTTCCCAGATATGACATTGCCATGGCAATGTGGCAGAAGGAAAACAACTATTTGTTTCAAATACCAGTGAAATCTAGAAAGAGACCTTTTTCTAGTTTCCAACATAGTATTTAGTAACCTCTGTCCTACAAATCCAGTAAAGCAGATCTAAACTTTCACCTAGTCGAGAGGTGGCATCCCTGCTCACAACAGGGAGGTTGGATTAAAATGATCTCTAAGATCCCTTCCAGCCCAGGCCATTTTATGATTCCATGATTACAGAAATTTACACCATTCAAAGTATCCGTGGCAAAATATTTTGAGCTGCTACATAAACATCCATCTTCTTTCTTGCATTTGCATTTGGTGCAGAAATTGCTGTTGTTTCATTCTCCTCCAGACTCAATCTTTTTGTTTTCATCATGAATATATACATGCATGTATATACTTTTAAATAAAAACCAGTTTTCCTGAGCATCCTTCCTTTCTCCTTCCACAAGTATCCTTCCATGGTTTCCCCTCAGCCAGTTAACAGCCAGTCTCTATGTTTTCACCTGTTTTTCACAGGAAGATACATCCATCTCAAGGCTGCGTTTTTCTTTTTTTTTTTTTTGGTCAAGAAAAAACAAGTCCTTTGCAGGACTTCAGTTCATCTGGAAAGGCCGTGGAGGTGTGACCTACTGCAGGTGGTCCTGCTCTGGCAGGGGGGGTTGGACCAGATGATCTTTGAGGTCCCTTCCAACCTCTAACATTCTGTGATTCTGTGATTCTGTGTTTGTGTGAGCTGTGGTGCAGGCATCTGAAGGCAGCTGCAGCTTCGGTTTGCACAGCTGTATCCCCAGAGGACACACGCCTGTGTATTTTTAGCCCCGACCCTTCACACCTTGCTCTCTGTTGTTGCATTTCTGCAAGGCTGTGGTCTTATTAGGACTCTGCTCTATGCTGACCATTATTCTCCTGGTAACCCCATCAAGGTGTTCTGCTGAGATGAGAAGAAAATAACATGAGTGTCAGCTACTCCTATAGCAGAGCTTCAGTGCCAATTTAAAGATAATTATCTACATGTGAATGCATATAAAAAAAAAACCAAAGAGCTTTGTAAAAATTCCTACTAGAGGTCCCAATTCTCAGTATTACCTCAAAGCATTTGAGCTGGTGTAATCAATTTTCCTGTGCCCATTGTCTGTACGTTTAACTCCAGAATGTTATCTTCTTATTTTGCATTTTCAATTGCTCTTCACTGTAAGACTCATTCAAACTCATCTCAACTTCCTTCAGCATATCAGTTATATGGCCCTTTATATTTATTTATTCTAGTGAAAGCATACTGAAGGTCAGCACTCTTCTTGTTAACTGCCTGAGAGCACGGATGTTTTCTTCTTTAACTATGAACACGACATCTCTTAAAAATATACCTAGACCTAATTAAATTATATTTCCCTTAGGCTATTCAGACAATGCAAAATGAATATTAATCCCCATTCTCCCTCTTCACCCATCCCCACGGTCTAATCAAACCATTATTTTGTTGTAACACTGGGTTTGTATTCTCTCAACCAGACACATGTTATGTTCTAATGCCCTGGGAGTCATTAAAACTTCTTGCAAAACACAGAAAAGCCAAGCCCTCCTTCAAATGTTTTTTAATTATCTCATGTGCCATCTGATCTTGCCCAGCACTCAGGTCCATCCAAGCTCCAAACCCAGATTAACTGGGGTGATCCTCCACTTCCCCACAGTCTACTCACAGGGTGATTCTTGTCTCCCATTGACTTTGTATTTTAATTGGCATCTTTTTATTAACACCTGCGAGTGCAATACTCTGACAGGCATATACTGGGTGGCTAATCTTTATTCACGGGAGAGAGGAAAGAAAAATAATCCCTAGGCTTTGTCTGGCATCCCTGGTATCTCACAGTTTCTAGTGGTTCTTACTGAAAGAATTTAGAAATTAGCCTTTTCAAGGAGAATAGCTTTGGATATCCCAATATGTAAACTTCACTTTCATTCTTTGCTTTTTTTTAGAAGTCTCTTTTTGAAGTAAAACTAGGAAAATTAATTAGAAGACCTATTCCAAAGAAGCTATTTTTTTTATTATTTTTTTTTTTCCCCAGATTGCATTTTCTTTAAGTTAGATACTTAAATACACCTGGTCTAACCTTTAAAAGCCTTTCACAATTAAAAGAATCTCTAGATGAATTTAGATCACACCCAGGCCCTGCTTTGACTTAGGAAACTGAAGAACAACTGGGCAAGGAAGAAAACTGGCTTTCTCTGGACATGTCCAGACTGGACAAATTATTACCACATTTGCAACCCATTTCTGCACATGTGGTGTTCTCCACAGAAGTATCATCAGTAATCATCATTAACTTTATTAAAAAAGAGTTTTATCAAAAGAAGTATATGTAAGTTTTTGATCGTACCCGTGCCAGAGGACTTTGTGGTGAACTGGAAAGTTACTTGTCACATTGAATTTCTGGCTGCTTAGGTGTAAGCTGTGTTGTGGGTGAGGGTACCCTCGCCAGTATCACTCAAAAAAACCAGTCCCATCAGCAAGGAACAGACGAGAGGGCCTTAATTTTTGAATAGTCATCGTGTTGCAGTAGTTTCCTCATAGGCAATTTGTTTCAGTTACTTACTAAGCATCACAGAATATATTTAGTTTAAAGTTGTTTATTTTTCATTTAATGTAAACATGTATAATGAACCATTTGTACATCTTTTCCCCAGTAACTTTAGACACATTTAGGAACTTTGAATTGACAGGCACACTGGTACCAGAGGAAATAAATTCCTTAAGAAAATACGAAAATAAGTTGCTCTAACTGAAGATCACACCTAAAGGGCCAACAGCAATATAGAAACCCACAGAATATTGGGTTTAATCTAATTCTCAGCCCATTAAGCCATTAAAAGGTTCATAGAAGGCTGGAGCAAACTCAGAAGAGGCCGTGCTTAGGCCCTCTGTGTGGAAGGCTGGACCTGAGTGTTTGTGCTTCTCTGCTTCAAGTGTTTTTCTCACCTTAGCTTTTCTATTCTGCTCCCTGAATAAGAGCACGCAGTGCTCTTTTCTTCTCTGTGTGACCAATCCAGTGCGCAAACCAAAATCTTGAGCTTCACAGCTGCCTTTGTCAGATGATGCATTAAAGACTACACAAGAGGAGGCCATGAAGTTACATCTTGCCAGTGGGAAAAAAAACCAACAGTGGGGTGGCGGGGAAAGGCAATAATGGTTTCCTGAAGCCAGAAGTGGTACTGCAAGACTTAAACGTGTGTTTGAGAGGAAGCCCATCTGATGTGGGAGCTGGAAGGATTCTGCCTGACTGGCTGTCAGGCCAGAGATTACAAGTCACTGTGAGAAAATTTGAACTAATGAAAAGACTGGTGATATTTAAGATTTTTCCTACCCTTCTACTTAAATATTTTGTTCCTTAGAGGACTGTCCAGAAACAGGGATGATGTGGTGCAGAGGGCAGTTTCCCAGCAGTGATGGAAAGGAGTACCCTACCTGAAAAGGCAACTTTTTTTCAGCTAGGGACAATGCTCAAGAATCCTGTGGGGAGAAAGACCCAAAACGGGAACCACAGGGCAGTCAAAGCCCTGTGCGTCCTGTGAGATCTCAACAGCCACAGGGGGACCATGGGAAATGGCCACGATGCTGCGAGCCAGACACTGTTAGATATTCTTCCACAGACTGATACTGGTAAACTCCCCTCATCACCAAGACTGGATATGTCACTGAGCTGTTCGTGAAAGCAGCGAAAGAGATTTTTCACTCTGCAGGGAGCGGGATGGCTTCTGTTTCCATAAACGCAAATTGGAGTTAAAGTAAATGAGAACAACAGAGAAGTATTGAAAGTAAGTAACAAGGGGGATCATCTCCGATTTGTCTTATGAAATGATGGTGATGTGGGGCCAGTCGTAAAGAAATGGCTGTGTTCTTACATGTTACAGGAAATTTGCCATAGAGCCCTCAGGGAACTTATAAAACAATAAAGCCTCACCCTTGCTAACAGTAAAATACGCACTAAAATTCATATTGCATGGAGTCCCTAGGAAAGCCCTTACTGATGAACTGGAAAACAAATTACAAGAAAATCCCTGCAGTGGACAAGGACTACAAATTACGTTTCCATGTTGAAAATTACCTTTCAAACAGCAGCTTTATGGTTTGGAAAACACAGAAACCTTTTTCTATTTCTTGTTCAAAGTGTCGTTAGTTGTGTATTAACCTCAAATGTCTGACTCCATTCACTTCAGGGAACACCTATGGAGTATTTCAGTGAGAACAACCCTAATGTCTGTGGAGATTTCCCTGCTGCCCAGCACAAGGACTTCCCCATCTAGTGGTTGATTCAGTGGAGAATTGTTTCTGCAAAGAAGGCTAATGCTTTCTCCCTGACGTCATTGATAGATGCACGAAGGTTTTCTGAAGCACCAAGAAGAATTCTAATTCAAAAGCAGTAATACAAAAAAAAAAATCCATCTTAAGAAGATATTAAGAAACTGTTACACTTTATGAAATTTCATGGTTATGGTCCAGAACATTACAAGCAAACTTTGCCCACTCATTCCAGACATGTAAAGGGCTAGAAAACCATATTTAATTTATCTGACCTGTAAGTAACCTCATGAAGTCTTCGCAGCCCCAGCGGGACATGAAGATGTCTAGAATGCAAATAAATCACTGCTGTATTCTGACATACAAATGGTCATTGAGAAAATGGGAAGAAGGGTTTCTGAAGGCGAGAAACAGTTGGGTGACGTTCACTGGATTAATCACCAGACTAACCGACATGTACCTGCAGCTGGTGCTATCATCAGTTCTTCTTCTGCACCTCTTCAGCTGTGTCCAGAGGACACCTGTGATAGACAGGATTGGGCTGTGAACATTAGCCACCCAAAATTCACAGGCAAAACTGGTGTGTTCCTGCATTAAGCCCAGCAGGTGATACCCTATAGATGTCAACCTTCATGCTTTACCTTCAGGTCTTCCCATCAAGCAACTTTCAATTCACACTGATATTAGCAAGACTAATTCATCATGGAATGGCCTGGGCTGGAAGGGACCTTAGAGATCATTTTAATCCATGTTAGAGGGAAAGTGGAAAATAGAAGAATACATCAACTTAAAAAAGTAGTGAAGACTCAAAATTCACCTTGCCTCTTTAGTCTGCAGCAAACTCACCGCACTGTAGGTGCAAGCAGTTTTACCTGTTCACCCTTGAGACTGCAGAGCACTCTCTACAAGCAGGCAAACTTGTACCTTCTCAGACCAAGGTTCCTGCAGTGGATGGGAGGGAGATAGGAGCAGCAATGGGGAGGTATAAGTATTAAAATCTTCTCTTTGATGGGGAAAATTCCATGAATCTACCAAAAAATTTTGCCTCTCTCCCTCTTTTGAGCATAATCTGAGCAAGAGATGCTTTGCACTGTGACCCTGAACCTTGGCTTACAATTTCTGTTCTAGGATCCCTGCGTGACACGGTGTGATCCTTGTCTTGAGCATTGGCCTGACGCTGCCTGTAGAACTGGAAACTCTTCACAGAAGTCAGAGCTCTTGGAGGTCTGTGCAAACCACACTTAGGCTCGTTGTGGGGTTTGAGAGCAAGCTTCTCTGCTCAGCTGTAGCAATAGTTTGATGTTCCAGTGTAATTTATGACCAGACTGGTTAAAGCGGTTTGGAAGAGCACTGCTCCTGGGTAACGCTGCTCAAATCTGTTTGATCCACTGTAGGGAATGATCATGCTGGATGTTTTGCTGTAGCTCTGATGGGGCAATAATCTGTGATATGTAAAATGGACAAGCAGCTGGGAAGAAGCTTCTTTACCTGGACCAATTGTGCCAGGAGCAGCACATCTGACTGGGACTATTAATTCTTCCAGGGGTGGCTGGGAAACTCTTAGGGAAATTAAGTTACTCTGAAAGCAGCTTGTGCTAAATAAAATGCTAGGGCCTTCCTTTTTACATCGTCTATTTTAACAGGCACCTCTTTCATTCCGTGTGTTCTCACTTGCCCTGTTCCCTTCCTGTGAGTGCATTTCTGTATTGGAAGAGAAATCTTTCATGTTGGCAAGAATGGCAGCTGCTGACATGAAGTCTTTAAAGAGAGACAGAATCTTGCTTGTTGGTTCCAGATTTGTCTTTTCCAGCTACAGAATAAATCAATCTCATGCTGTGTAGCTGTTGAAGTGATACGTTTCAACGTAATACATGAATACAACTTTATGTATGAAAATGGCACACCTTGAAAATCAATTTCATGCCAAAACAGGGTCTTGATCATCTTTAATTATTGTATTTATACTTAAGGCAGTAAAGGGCAAACCACAGTGTGTAATTTGGCAGACATCGGTCTACTGCATGTGCATATAGCCAGTTAATTATATATTGTATTTTGCAATGCTAAATGTACTGTTCAGGTCACGTAAGTGCTGATAGCTTATGTTACAGGCTGCAGGATGGCATTTGTATTACAAGATTAAGATTAATCCACAAAATCAAGACAGGTTCACAACTGTGGCAATTGATTTTGAAATGATTTATGGAGAATGTATTATGCCATTTTCCTCGGTAATGATATTGCACCTCCTTCCTTTATAACACATTAAACATTTCAGGACATGGCTGTGTGAAGGGGTTTGTAACATTGCTGTGTGGTTCATCTCAAAGAGGAGTGAGAAAAGTGTGCTGAGATCAATATGCCCGTGGTGGTTATGCTGGGAAACCATCTTACACAGAAGAAGAAAATGAGTCACATTCTCGGTACTCTTGAGAAAGAGGACAAAACTGTGTATTTAACTCTTCAGAGCCTTACCAGTACAAAAAGCATAATGAATGATGTGTTTGAGATATGTATAAGAAAAAAACCCCAGACCACTGGAAAAAAAACCCAAAGCACCAAATATTTACCTCCATGCAAAGCAAACTCATTTTCAATTGTTTCGTTCTGGTTTTGCAGCTGCAGTGAAAAAAGGTTATTATTTGGGTGAAGACTTTGCGTAAATGTGATCTAAACGATACTCCTATCTTCTTATGAACCTCTGTCTCTTTTTCAATTTGTATTTCAAATAATGAGAATGCAAGTATTGGACACAATAATTAGGCTCAGAGTCTGAGAACAAGCAAAGATGTACCCTGGACAGCAGTGCAGTTTGTTTTTACTGTGCCAGAAGGAAAAGAATTCTTTATTAAAAATCCTGATTTGTTTTTCGCCTTATGGGTCTTTAACACCTTTTCCTAGGTGACACACTTCATCTTCATATCCTTTACAGAAACACCAGACCTAGTCCTTTTTCTCTGATCACTTGGACTGCAAGAGCAAGTGCCAGTAGAGTGCAAGCATTAGCTCATAGACCCTTGAAACAGAAATTGTGCAAAATGAAGGGCAGTGGTGGCTCTGGTGCCATGGGGATGAGGAAGGATTATCTGTTAGATCCCTCTTTCTGCTGGAAGAGGAGTACAGCTCAGTCTTGTGTGGCACAGGGCTTTCGTGGAGTATTTGTCTCCTGTGGTTGTAGACCAGACAGATTGATAAGACCATGGCTGTGACCATGAGGTTCCTACCTCCCTGCAACTCTTCTGCCCCATGTAGCAACCTTAAGGTTTTAGGTCAGTGAACTTTGGATTACTGCAAGAAAAAAAAACCTCATTAGTGTTGCAACTTTCTGATGTCCTGGTGGATAAACCCTCTTTCCCGGCTCTCCAACCTTACCTCTCTGCTCAAAATGAGGTCAAAGTGTGTACTTCAGAGGTATGTGCTGTCCATTGCTGCAGTTCTCTGTCTTGCCTGCAGGTATTCATGATTTCACAAAGCTAGAAGCCTCAAACTAATGACTTTCAATCATCAATGTGAGAAAACTCTGGAGACTTCCTCGGAATTTACTGAGCTCTCCAGGATGATCAGTCAGTGAATTTCTATTTCAGTCTGTTCTTACTGTCTCTGGTGTATTTTATTTGGCCCTGGTGACTTACCTTTGTGTGATCATTGTTTGTACTTTTCCAATGCGAGTTTGTTTAGGAAACCTAGCTATGCTGCTAACTCCTGAAGGCGTGGTGGTCTGTCACAGCAACATACCTGGGTTTCTCTTTTGCTCTGTTTCTCCCCACTATGACCTCCTTCCTGCAGTGGCTTTGCTCCTTTTAAGGTTTGGAATTTTTTTTTCTGTGTCTTCTCTAGTACTAGATAACTTGCTGATGACATGAGAGAATTGATGTGCATTTTTTTTCTGGGTAAATCCAAGCCAATGTGGACTATAAAAGCCGTCGAATCCACAGAGCATGAAAACCCCTACTCTGTTGCTTCTTCAATGTCATTTGTATGCCTAGTTCTGAGTTTCATACTTGGGAAAGTTTTTGCTGATTTTGTCGTGCATAATAGGACAGAAGATACTCTGAACGTAGGAAAAATTTTGAAATACTTTGAGATGAGCTTTATTGTAAAATCACATATACCTCCTTTCATACATGAGCAAGATTGTAGTTGGTCTTTTTTTCAGCTGCTGTAAGTTTAAGAATCTTATCCTGCCTCCAGTTTTCCTTGTGATCCTTCTAACCTCTCCCAGCATTTTGATAAAGGCTCAGCATCAGAGCACCTTGTCTTGGAATCATTACATGGGAGTACAAAAGACGCAGAGGCGGTTCAGTGCAGATCATTGCAAAGCAGAGTGCAACGAGGACCTCCTCCTCCACTCAGGAAAGAACAGGTGGAGGTTCTAGACAGCTTCTCTGTCAATCCATGTTGTCTCTTTAAACCAAAGTGGTTGGTGCCTCCTTAACTGCTGCTGTGTCCCTTGCTTCATAGGGTTACTCATTGAAGCAGATATTGCGGATAAAGATTTATTTCTACAGAGTGGGTGATCTTGGAAAACCTACAGCTACCATTTTTCAGTCAGGACTGAGACACACTGGCAAGACCTGTTGTAAAGGCAGTGTGGCCTCGTAGCTATCAGCTGTGGCTAAAGGCATCTGGAAGTACCTCTCCAGCCTGTGAATTGAGGGAGAACCTTCATGAATATGAAACTTTCTTTTTAAGTGTTGGGATACTATCAGTGCAGAGTGGTTTGGAAGTACAACTCCTGTTTTCTTGTCACACCCACACCAGTAAATAAATCTCCTGACAACAGCATCCCTCTTGCTCCTTGCCCTTTCTCACACTCCAGTTTCCGGTGGAATTACAGGCTCCTTTTGGTGACCTCTCTGAACTTCTCCGAGGAGAAGCTTTTTCAAGTCAATCACAAGTCATATTTGCTGCCTGATTTGTTCTGTTTCCTTGCACAATGACTTGGAATGCAGTCTGTCAAAAGCTGAAAAGACTCTGGACAGAAGCAGAGAGAAATTGGAATTAAGAGGATTACAAAGTTCGTTGATTTTCTCAAATGAATTTGGCAGGTTGGTCTGTTTTCTGACATAACCACGGTACCGTACTTACAAATCATGTCCACAGCAGGCTGCCGAGACTTTCATATTAACTATTCCATATTAACAGTTTGCTTAGGTCTGATTCTAACTGTCCAAGCTACTGCACACTGTGTACCTTTGGCAAGCACAGCCATTGTGACAGTGGCTGTGGTACCAGCGTGGTCTTGAGTAGCAGCTCTTTGTGGGGTGCACTAATTTGGGTCACATCCTTGAAGATGGGGTAAACCTTCTGGAAGGCAAAGTATACACACAGTGCACGGATCGTGAAAAGAAACAAGAGTACTTCGTACCATCCACTTTATAGACTAGTGTCCCTGTTTAACCTCTTCCCAAACATTGGGATACTTGGACAGTTACTGTAGGTCTGAGTCATCCTATGAGCTCCACCACTGACCCCTTGTTTGGCCCTGGGCAGCTCATCAACAAGTTATGGGATATTTGCATGTCCACAACAATTTTCTGGCCATGAATGTGAGTTGGTTTGAATCATGTTGGTCCTTTTCCACTGACAGCTCACCGAACTTTCAAGGCTTCCTGGTTTCCACATGCTAAAAGCAAACACTTTGACTTCTGAATACCACAGAATAGCAGCAGCATCCTCAGGCATTGGAGTCCTTAAGCTGTTTGCTCACCCAGCAGTAGGAAAAGGATAACAGCACTACTGCCCCTTACAATTGTGTTGCTAGGTTGATGGGGAATGAGGCAGCTACAGTTAATACCACACACACATATACATAAAAGAATATTATATACAACCCATGTAATCATTTATCCCCTATGCCCCATTTCATGTCCTGGCTGCTACCAGGAGCTCTGAATTAATTTACCTGGAGGGGAATCCTCTTCCTAAATTCACAGTGGTTTATGCTATTACTGAATGAAAGTGTTTGAACAGCCAAGTGGCCAAACTTGCTGATGAAAACACTACTGCAGGCAGCTTGAGACAGTTGGGCAACGTGACAGTAAATTACATTCATTGTTGATGGCTGCAAGGGAATACAAATCGGATGGAACAAATTAATCTCCTTATATACATCGATGGTTTCTGAATTAGTTGTCACCTCCCAGGGAAAAAAATAAGCTATGAGTTGCAATGTGCAAGCTCAATGAAGATGTCTGCTCAATTTGCAGCATCAGTCAGAAATTAATAAGCTACTGAACAGCTTTAAACCGACCACAACAGCAACGTTCTGCATTACGTATTTTCTGACTGGGGCCCTGCTGCTGTGGTCTGCTCTTGACCCCTCTCACTGACCTCCTGAAAACCAGAAAAAAAAGTCAAAACCCCAAGCGAAAATCAAAGAGACATCCCTGGAAAAGCAGCAAAAATTGAAAAAATTGTTAGTTGTGTCTGGGAAAAGTTGTGCAGGGGTCACTTTTTCATCATCAGGTAGGAAGGACCTCTGTGGCTTCGGTCTGTAGCCAGCTCTGGAGTGACATACCTCCCCTGTGAGCAAGGATGGAAATCCAGACTCATGGCTGAGAGGGACAGGTGTGCCAAACTCCAGCGTGGTAAGGCTAGAGACAAACTTGGTGTAAGGCGTAATATCTAAGAAAAGAGGTGCCAAAGGGAAATACATAAACCTTTATTTATTTTTTCTAATGGTTAAAGCCTTTCCTACTATCTCTTTCTAAAAAGCTTTTTCTCAGTACTTGCTTTTATCTATGGGTTTTTAGGTTTTATGTTGTTCCTGTTTTGTGGAAATGTGTGCTGGCCATTGGTTACGTAAGGAACTAGCTTATTCCTCAAAACACACATAATCAAATATTTTGTTGCAGTGTAGTATTTCTTTTCCTCTGAAGCAGTACGCTTTGGTTCTTGCAAGATTTAGGATGCTAGTGAGAGTTGTTTTGACAATTCTTGTGTTCTTATAGTTCTGTGAAATGCGACTTAATTACAGTGTTCCTGGGAAACCTGTGGACTTTGATATGGGATGGTTTTTTTTTTTCCTGCTCTCTTATTTTCTGGCTGTCAGTCAAAATAGATAGATTTTTTTTTCAGCTTTATTTCATTTGAACACAAAGAGCATAAAGAATCAGGTAAGAAATAATAAGCAACCTAAAGGTTAAAGGTTGAAGTACTCCCACACTGGATTAAACATTACAACATAATGTCAGTGTAACAGCAGGCTAAGAAGGAGGAAGTTAATAGACTGTGAAATTAAATTATGCATTTAGAAAGTGCTCAATCTATTACTGACAGTTATTGATTGCAGAAATAATTGCTCATCTTTAAAGGTGTTTTTCTGCTTTGTGCTAAACCAGTCAGCTCCCTGGAAGTGGTCATTTAAAGGCATCAGCGAAAGTCAGACTTTTTCCTATAGATCAGTGTATAACAAGTTAAGGCAACTGGTTTCCATGTATTTTTAGCTAACGTTAGTTGGGGGAGAATGGCAGCTTTTCTAACAGACGTAGTCTGAGAAGGTTACGTTAAATAAGCATTGAAGTTCTTCTCTGACACCAAGAGGGTTGAATGCACTAAAATCCACGGGATTTTAGGATGTTCATTCAGCCCTCTTTAGGGAGAAGATTTCATAAAATCATAGAAATGGCAGTGGAAAGGAACCTCTTAAGGTCCACAGTAAAGCCGACTGTTTGAAGTGGGACTACTGCCAGCGTGATGTTTGTGTCTTTGCCCAGCTGAGCTCTCAAAACCTCCAATGATGAGATGCCACAGCATCTCTGTGTAATACATCCAGCCCTGTACTATCTTTTTCTTTGAAGGACTGGGTGAAATCAGTGTGACCCATTTAGAGAGAGTGGACTTTGCCTAAAGCTTTACTTCTGCTTATTTTATATATATAGAACATAGATACACTTTGTTACCTTATCTGCCTACCTGTCATTTCCTTCCCTTTAGAGATAATTCCTGTTGCTTCAGTTTGCATTACTCTCACATCAGGCACCAATACCTTCGAGCTCGACTTTTGGGTTTGTGAATAACACACAAATTGGGCAGCCAGTACCTGTATTATGACCCTCAAACCCGTGTCTGTGCTTTGCAGAAAATGCAGAAGTAAGAAATGCAAGACCTGCGGTGACCTTTCTGCCTAGGATACAGAAAAACATGCACTAAACTTGTCTTTTCCTTTCACTAAATTTTCAAGATCCTCTTGAGAGCCACAAAGATTTGCCCTTGTGCTTTGACCACTAGGAGAGCCCATGAAGTTTCCTGTGGTACCTGTTGGTGTGGGAAAAGATCTAGGAGTGTTCCCCTGGGTTGGTCTTGCCAGGCAAGGTTTACCCCTTCCAAAGGAGATGGCATTTTAACAGCTCACGGGTCTCCTGGCATTCAGGGGCTTGCTGGAAGCCGGGACCACCCGCAGGCACTTGCTGCAGAGACACCAGTGGCACCAGCTTCAAGCCTCCACGCGACACGGTGTCACTGGGACCGTGCACGTGCGTCTCCTGTTGGTGCATCCACCACCACGGGTTCTCACCTGCCTGGGGCAGATGGTGAAGCTGCTCCCTCCTTTCAGATGCAGTGGATCACTCTCCATCACTGTGCTTAGAGACACTGTCTCCCCATTTTCCTCCTTATCTTTGCCTCCTCCCTGGTTGATGGCAGGGCTACATTCAGGTGCATAATCCCCTCCCCTTGCATTGCTGCTGTGTTACTGGTACCAGCTGGAGGGAAGAAGCAGACCCATGCTCTGCAGAGCTGCACTGATACATGTTTCTCCCTGCTCCTAGGAGGATGTTTCTGAGCAGTGACACAGCATCCTGATCGTCATCTCCTGTTTTCTTTGCCTTCTCTGGGTTTCACACCGGACCTCTCAAAAAAGTGATTCTATAGCCCTTCAGCCAACCCGAAGGCTTTCCCCCAACAACCTCTTCAACAGCAGTGTTCCTTCCTGATCTTCAAAAGACCCCTGGTGTCACCGCATCATTTAATTTGGACGTTGCCAGGGCCTTCTCAATGCACAAAACCGGGTAATTGACACAAGGTGGAAGTCAGCAATGATGGTAATATATCAGCTCTTCTGAACCCTTCTCATTCCTGCCGGATGAAAATAATCCTGCAGCTGCTTCGGGCACGATGGAGGCAAATGAGGCACTTGTGAGTGAGCCCCTAAAAGGAGTTTTCTCCAGAAAGGCAGAGGGGGAATGGCTGGGGGAAATTGTGGCAGCTGTATTTACTCTAGTTTGCTCTCAGTATTGGTTTTATGACTTGAAATTACAAGGCAATACTGCTGTGAGGAAGAGCTGTCTGAAAAGCGAAGTGGGGCTTTTTCAAAAACAGCTAACAGCAGGGGTTGCTCATTGCTCTGTGCCACTGTGTGTTTGCTCTGAAGAGAAATTAGATATGCTGAACCTCTCAGGCTGAGGGATATGGTTGCATTTTTTAATAATAATTTTACTCAGTCAAACACACACAGAGTTATATATTTAAGAAGATATATGTATATATGCATATACATGTATATGTGTGTATAAACACACATTTAAAGCTTTGCTTCTGCCCTCAAAAGCATCCTCACATCAGACTGACAGTGATGCAGGAAGGCGTGTGAGAGCTGGAGGGCAAAATCCCCTGCAATTAAGCTGTGCTAACACTGCTGTCACCTCTCCTTTCCTCCAGCTCTCCCATTAGATTTTTACAGCTTTTCTGCTTGAGAAGTCAACCACGATTGTACCTCCTGGTGAAGAGAGACTCTGGATAGATCTGACAAGTTCAGGTCTCAGGGAGGAGACTGCAGGGCATCTCACAGGAGTGAGATTTCTCCTCTCTCTAGGAAACCACACTCGGCATATTGTTATGTTGTCATATACTGATATTTCAGCATATTGGCGTGTTCCTACCATATTTTTTGTCTGGAGTGGCTGTGCCTTTGCTCCCTCTGGAAGCGACTGTGCCCAGCCCTGTCTGTGTGTTTCTCTTTTGCAGTCTGCAGGCTGGCTGAGGGTGCCTCTGCTGTGCTTCAGTGTCTGGTAAAATTTGCCCTCATAAGGTACTTAGACTGCAAAATTACATGAATTCAGGTTGGCACAGAGCGGCTGGAAGAGGGCAGCGTTGCATCCACCACAGCCAATGACAGCTTTACATTGACACCCTTATGGGTGTGCAATGCAGAAAAGAGATGGGCAGACAGACTTAGAAGGTTTCTAAATTTCCATATTTAAACCTATATCTTTCAGAAGTTAAAAGAGTAGGGCTCTTCTGAATATTTAAGGAGACGTGTCCCCTTAAGTGTTGTGTCCTCTTAAAGTGTTACAGCTCTTGTTCCACATGATAAAATATTGTCCTTCCCAGCATTTTTTGAATCCATATTCGTGAAACAAAATGATAATTTCCTGAATAAATCTCCTCTTCTATATGTATTTTCTCAGATGTGGTAGATAAACGTAAGCCCAAACAGAAACTTGTCAGAGTTATTTAAATATTTCTCCAACATCCTTTCAAAGTTTCTGTTAAGAGGGCTGTAGATTAACCTGCACGCTGCTGTCCTTATTGCAAGCACCATCTCAAGAAATACTGGTATTGAAGCTATGGTAGAACTGAAATTAATGCTAGTGACAAATACCTGAATGAGCATTGTTTCAGGCAACCAGTTTTTTTTTTGGGGATTTACTATATGACATTCTTTTCTATTAGCCACCGTGGTTTCCGGAAAAAATTCTCTTCACTGGTTTCCATCCTTGAATACCCGATAAATGGCACAAGTTTCAGAAATCACTTTGAAAATCAGGGTCTTTCAGGAGTAGGGACATGTTTTCAGTCTTGTTTTACAGGCAAAAAGCTGACACGGACCAGACAGGTGGACTGACCTCCTGAAAGCTATCCGGCAGGCAGAGGCAGATTTGGGACTCATCTCTCCCATGTTGCTATACAATCTTTTATGTCTTCATTCAAGCTTTCATAAGTTCTTTGGAAAAGACAAGGATAATGAACGTTCAGTAAGAGAACAGAGGGGAGACGATTACAAGAGACAGGAGAAAGTCAAGAATGTAAATAATTCTGAGCCAGTGCTCAGGTTGTGGGGAAAGAAGAGCTTAATGCAAAGGAGTAAGACATTTTTTTGTTTTCCTCACTGATTTACCAAAGGAGAGTGGTTGTTATACAAAGAACAGATTCAGTGATGCGTCTTGTTTTGGTATTTGCTGATATGTTCGCTTTAATTTTATTGTAATTCAAAGGTTTGGGTTTTTTTTCTTCCTGTCAATGACTTTTCTTGCCATGAGAGCTGGAACACACTGCTGCAAACCCAGGGTTTTACAGCAGGGAACAGTCTCAGCATGAGACATCTCTCATAATAAATTGCAAACTTGGCTCCCTAGGACTCTGAGCAGGACTAGGTAGGACGATGTGCCTAAGACAAGCGTGAAATGGAACAGCTTGCAACTTTCCATGGATTTCTCTTCTTAAGAAAAGCAATTTCATTCTGGAACAAGGAGTGTCAAGAGGAAAATGAACTCGAAAAATAAACATCATGTCAAAGTTAAGCTCCCCGTAACATCAGTACTCTCAAACTGCAATGATCCTGATATCCTTCTAGTTTGTTTTATGTCACTGGACTTTTACTGATTTTCATGCCATTAACCCTGATTTATAGCACTAGGATAAGGACAGGGAATGGCATCATCAGTTTGTAATACCAGGCTGCCCACTGCATTCCTACCCATAATTATATTTTTAGAAGCAAGTTAAAGTTTCCTATTACATCCACAGCAAGATCCATTTAAGAGATAGCAATTGCACATCCCAAGACAATTTATACCACTGAGGAGTGAATCAGCTTAGGAAAAAAGTTGCAGAAGATCTATATCTCTTTTCATCTCTCAACTCCTGGAGAGATTGTTTTTCAGGTTCCAGCAATGCAGAGAGGTTGATTGTTTTTTCTCTTTCCACGTATTGAAATTTCTTGCTTTTGTTCAGCAGCACGACACAAAAATACGGTGCCCTGAAGCCTGGTGTTCCTCCTGCCTTGCAGAAATGCAGTGGGCCTGAACTTACCTATTTTCCAAGTAAAATCCTTGCTGGTTCCAGCAGAATTTGGAGTGAAGGTAGAAGCAGAATGAAGTGTGAGTTTGGATGCGTGTGGATTAGCAATCACACAGCATGGGAGTTTGTTCCGTGATAGCTCATGTAGAGAGAGGAGCAGGTGGAGAGGTTGCTCCAATTTCCCTTGCACCATCTGACAAATCCACATTGGAAAGGCTGTTCCCAATGAACTTGAAACTAAGCTGACTTCCACAAACCTCTGCCCACAAAGTTATTGCTGAAAAGAAAAAAAAAGCTTTTACTGCCACTTTAGTGATTTTCACAGAATCACAGAATGTTAGAGGTTGGAAGGGACCTCGAAGACCATCCAGTCCAGCCCCTCTGTCAGAGCAGGATCACCTACAGTGCACAGGAACGTGTCCAGGGGGGTTTTGAATGTCTTCAGAGAAGGAGACTCCACAACCTCCCTGGGCAGCCTGTGACAGGGCTCTGTCACCCTCTCAGGGAAAAATTTTTTTCTGATATTTTTATGGAACCTCCTATGTTCCTACTTGCACCCATTGCCCCTTGTCCTGTCAACGGATGCCACTGAGAAGAGCCTGGCTCCGTCCTCCTGACACTCCCCCTTGACATGTTTATAAACATCCATGAGGTCACCCCTCAGCCTCCTCTTCTCCAAGCTAAAGAGACCCAGCTCCTTCAGCCTTTCCTCATCAGGGAGATGCTCCACTCCCTTAACCATCCCAGTTGCCCTGTGCTGGACTCTCTCCAGCAGTTTCCTGTCCCTCTTGAGCTGAGGGGCCCAGAACTGGACACAAGATTCTGGATGTGGCCTCACCAGGACAGAGCAGAGGGGCAGGAGGACCTCTCTCGACCTACTTCCTACTCCCCTTCTAACACACCCCAGGATGCCCTTGGCCTTCTTGGCCACGAGGGCACACTGCTGGCTCATGGTCATCCTGCTGTCCACCAGCACCCCCAGGTCCCTTTCCCCTGTGCTGCTCTCCAGCAGGGCAGTCCCCAACCTGTACTGGCACATGGGGTTGTTCTTTCCCAGGTGCAAAACCCTAGGAGATTCCAGCGAGAATATTTTTGCTGGTGAAACAAATTCAGTAAATTAATATAATCTGCTATGTTTCTCTATTTCTTCCATCATCATTCTTGTTTCCTAAAATTGCCCATTACTAGGACCTCTTATTTTCTAGGAAAATGTAAATGTCTAGACATTTTGTGGAGTTTCGGTTTTAATGACATTTTAGTTTCAAAATATTTTATTGAAACAATCTGTGTATCTCCACCTTATCTTACAGAAGCAATTCTTTTCAGTTTGCTTAGTTTGGAAAAGAGAGAAATCGCTGCTCCTATCACACCCAGGTTTCCACTAAGTGTGAATGCTGTTGAGTTGCATCAGCAATAACCTCAAAAAAAAATCAGCTTTGGTTATTCCAAAAGACAAGGACGTATAAAGGGAGTTCAGAGACGAGGATAACTTCTCCAAAGATTATAGGTACTGAAATGTCATTATATATAATAGCATAAGAGTCTGGCATTTTCCAGAGGAGACTTTGTTCTTTAGATTTTCTGTTGGGCAATGTCTTAACACACGGACAGGAGAAAATGACCTCAAGTTGCAGAAGGGAAGGTCTAGATTAGAGATTAGGAAAAACTTCTTCACAGAAAGGGTTGTTAAGTGCTGAAACAAGCTGCTCGAAGAAATGGTAGAGTCACCATCCCTGGGGAAATTTAGATGAGATGCTTAAGGATATGTGTGGTTTAGTGGTGGGCTTGGCAGTGTTAGCTTAGCAGCTGGACTTGGTGATCTTAATCTTTTCCAATGGAAGTGATTCTATGGTTCTGAAACATCCACTGTGTGATTTATGAGTCCAGCACAATTTTTGCTGTATGTAGAGACTAATAGGCCCTGGGTAGAACAATGTCTGGCAAAGAAATGCTGCTGCTGCTAGGAAAATTCAACTGACCTGTGTTCTTCTGGATTTCTCCTGACTTCTGCCCACCTACAAGAAAGATCAAATCCTGCTTTGGTGGCAAGGGTTGTCTAAACAATGAGGACTGTCTCTGCCCACCCTAGAGTAAGCAGGGCTGGAAAACAAAACGTCTGTGTGCAAAACAAAACGTCTGTGTGCACAGCCTGGCCATGGTCCACAGTCGTGACAGTGACTGGGGGTGTCACGGTGTTGGCAGCCCTGCACAAGCCTCCTTGGCTCCTGCAGATGTTGTGTGAGCACTGGGTGTGTGCCTATGGCTGGACCACACTGTCTGCTCGACATAAACGTCACACGATCAGCCAGGAAGGCTTATGCTCTTTTCCTGTCCTTAATATTGAAAAGAAAACTGATGATCAGCCAATCCTCTTTTTGATGTTCACTTGTGGGACGCATATTGGCTCTCAACAGGGACCTTCTGCGTGTGCTTTTATCCCTCGGCTGGTGTGCCAGGGATTCTGATCTGAATCTGTCTATGTATAAAAGCAGGAAGCGAAGGGAGAAAGTGAGAGTCCCCAGCTCCCATCACAGATGGCTGATAATTAGTGTACTGCTTCCATCTCCTTCAAAACATAAAAGATAGTTTTCTAGTGACAATGCGAAAACTTCAAACTGTTTTACACCTGGAAAAACATAGAAAGACTCTCTACCTCTGAACACTTGGAAGCTTATTTTCACTTTTTTTACACTAGATAAAATATTACACGTCCTTCAAATTCATTAAATGGGATATTTTTTGTCTGAGTGGGAACTGCAGGCTTGTGGGAATGGAGAAATATTGTGAATAGCTGCCAAACGCTTTCAGACATGGAAGTCATAATAGATCTTGAAAGGAATTATATGTTCAATTAAAATGCATAGATGGCTGAACTATTATCCCATCTCAGTTCTTGCTTTAACCCCCTGCTCTTAGTACAGGCCTCTGCTCTCAGAAAGGAATCTCATTCTGCTGTAATGTCTCCTCATCGAGCTGATTCAGTCCTGTGTCTCGATATGCACCCAGCTTAAAAATAAAAAAGGGCAGATTTATACGAGTTATAATTAAGATGTTTTTTACAATGAGAGTGGTGGAACACTTGCACAGAGGCCCCAGTCCTGGAAACATTCAAGATCACGTTGGACAGGGCTCTGAGAAACCTGATCAAACTGAAGATGTCTCTACTCACTGCAGGGGGGTTGGACTGGATGATCCTCAAAGGTCTCTTCCAACCCAAATCATTCTATGATTCCAAGTTCGCTGTGACAGCTTGATTTTTGTCAAGTGTCCATGGGACAGATTCTGACTTCAGTTCTACTGGATAGTCAACTAATACCAAGTAAGCTTAAAAGCTGGCATTGTGTTTGCCCTGACCCATGATGTGATCAAAAATAGTCAGACTATGGTTTTTCTGGGACCTATACATGAAGCTCGCAACCTCATTAATGCAGGAGTAGACCGGTGCTGTCTGCTGTACAGAAAAAAACAAAACAAAGTCTGACCTTGCCTGGAGCAACTGTGGATCTGACCTTGCTTCTGAAAGATCCTCTGTGTGTCTTTGCCTCGTGTCTCTGAATTTAACGCATTTCCTCAACAGTCGTATGCCAGACCTGAATGGATGCTCATACCGACGGTCAGGCAACGTGTTTTGACCCTGTGCATTCACTGAGTGGGACCAAGATGCCACCAGGTTCTGCACATGAAAGCACTACTGCCGTACCAATTTTATGCCCTTTGCTTATGAAGTGTTTTCTTCCATTCACCTTTTTATTGTTTGTGACAGGTGCAGTTAATGTCAATTCAAAACCTCCTTTTTATTGGCTTAACGTTGTCCTGAAGTCCCTCTAACTCATTCGTGTCCCATTTTTAAAGCCTTGGATGAATGAAACAGGTTGGTAATGAGGAGTACAGTTGATGCCATCAGTTTTGAGAACTGAAAGTTACGGTGCAGCTCAGAGAGAAGCCAGAGACTCCCCAGACTTTATACATGTCATGCCACTTGCTTCTATTAACTTATGCTGATTTACATCCACCCAGTGAGCAGAAAAAAAAGGTACAGATTCTTGCTACTCTGGAAAAAGTCATGAATGGCTGTGAATAATGAAAAAAGGTTTCTCCTCCTACATCTATGTAACAGCTTGCTGGCAGTCTCAAAGACTTTTTTTTTCTCAAAGATCTTTTTCTCAAAGATTCATTTATGCATCTAAAATCATACTGTTCTTATTTTGGTTTGCTAACATGTCTGCCCACTCTTTCGGTAAATCACCATGCACTGAAAATATACATGTGTAAGAAAAACTATTTGCTAAGATGAGCTGAATTCACTGGATATTGCTGAAACATGAAGAGCAAAAGCAATTCTTGGAAAAGATTTTGGGTAACAAATTTGTGAAGTCTCCATTTTTTTGGCAACTTTAATGAGGAAGTGGGCTGAACTAAGAGAATTACTGGAAAAGATGTTTTCTCAAAGTGGGTGTGCATGTTTGTCACTTTCCCAGATCAGCCAGTATTTAGAAACCTGCCAGCTGGAGAAATGACCACGTAGTTCCAAGGTGACACTGTTCTTCTGGTAGTTTGAATGTGCTGGTTCAGATCAGTCTCAGTGAGTGCAGCAAAATATTGAGCTCCATGAATATACGAAGACTTTTCACTGGCTTTGAGCCTCTTTGAGCTTTGACTGAAAAAAAGTGTTAGCCTAAAAGTTTTCGATTTCTTTTACTTATTGTTTTAATTGGTCATTTTGAATGGCTCTGGCAAATAGATGGAAGGAAAAACTACTGACATACACGTTTTGAGCTGAGGTGATTACCAGACGGCATGAAAGTGAGGTTTGTTCAATTAGTGCAGTTTGGACACAGAAAAAGGGAACGTTCACTAACATAACTGTTAAATACTCCAGCTGTTTCCCTATGAAATCACATAAGGCATCTTCTGAGCATTTTTATCATTGTCATGTTACACTTATTGCTTTGGACTGGAATTGAAGTGACTGAAGAAAATCATGGCATTAAAGACAAGAAGCTTTCATACTGTCCATTTCCATCTCTTCCACTTTATGAATCTGCCTCTTTCTGAGGACATTACACGTGCTTTGTGATTGAGCATCCTGAAGCTCCCCTTCTCTTTAGTGCAGATCACTTCAAGCTGGTCCAAACCCTTTTTTGTCGTGCAGCTTCCCTGCTCAGGTACAACTCGTGAGCATTGATTTAACACAGCTCTGGGCAGACAGCTGCCTCACAGAATCACAGAATCACAGAATGTCAGGGATTGGAAGGGACCTCGAAAGATCATCAAGTCCAATCCCCCTGCCAGAGCAGGAATGCCTCAATAATGCTACACAGGAACGTGTCCAGGCGGGTCTTGAATGTCTCCAGAGAAGGAGACTCCACAACCTCTCTGGGCAGCCTGTGCCAGGGCTCCGTCACCCTCACTGAGAAGAAGTTTCTTCTCGAGTTTAAGCGGAACCTCTTATGTTCCAGTTTCAGCCCATTACCCCTTGTCCTATCAGTGGTTGTCACCGAGAAGAGCCTGGCTCCATCCTCGTGACACTCACCCTTTAGATATTTGTAAACATTAATGAGGTCACCCCTCAGTCTCCTCTTCTCCAAACTAAAGAGCCCCAGCTCTCTCAGTCTTTCCTCATAAGGGAGATGCTCCACTCCCTTCATCATCCCAGTTGCCCTGTGCTGGACTCTCTCCAGCAGTTCCCTGTCTTTCTTGAACCGAGGGGCCCAGAACCTCTTGCCAAGCCAGAGCCCTGCAGAGCGAAGTCTTCGTCAGCTGCACCAGGTGGACTTGGCACGACCTGACTGTTGTATAGGGGACAGTGCAGGTAAATTTTGTCTTGCAATGCCTGACAGGAGGGCTGCAATGCTTTTAAATTTCCCTGACATACTTGCTCCTCAATGTCTATCCAGCCTGTGTGCCCCCAGCCCACGCTGCCTGCAGATGTGGCCAGAACTCCCAGGGGCGCTGGCCCACCATGAAGACCTCTGCAGTGTATTTAAATTTCTCTTTTGTAATAGAAGGAAAAGCAAAAGTCACCTTTAGCTGATGTGAAAGCAGTAGATGAGAACCACCTCAGTTTTTCAAAAGCTGTAATTGTGACATTCTGCACGGAAAGCTCCACTTGCAAAGATGAATGTTTCATTAATTTTTAAGGATGTGAAACTGCGCTGGAACATTAAACTAGAGCATTTGCTATCTAGCCAATGCACTAATACCACGCAACAGTCATATTATTTTATTCTGTTATAATAGTCATAAAAAAAGCTAGCTAAACTTAAAATGATGAAGCTTCAAAGTTTGGATTTTATTCTTATGAATGATCACTTTGAAAATATTACTAGTTTTCTCACTGAAAAATTACTATGAATGCCCTTGAATAATGTAAATCTCAATCTAAAATGCTGCCTGGGAGAGATGGGGTAAATTCTATTATTCATAAAGAGTGTGCTATCCCTGGAAATTAATTATCTCTAAACATCATTTTTCTCTATTGCTACTCAATACCCCGTTAGCGGACAAACAGCACCTGGTGGCTTATCTGACCGTTGCATTAATGCAGCGATGTTCCCTCTCCTTCCTTAAAACAAATTTCTCAGATAATACTGGAAATAACAAGAGGAGAGAGACTTGATTGTCTTCTCCATTACTCGGGGTCTCGTGTAGCCGCTCATGTTAGTCCAAGGAAGGAATTAAACCGTCTGACCCAAGGGAAAGGATTATCTGAAGCAGGAAGCAGTGATAAATGAACAGCGTTTGTAAAGTTCACTGGGAGCTGATTAGTTTCCAAAGTTTGCAGAATTTTGAAGTGAATAAGAAATATTGAAAAGTAATTTTTTTTTAATTGTAAAAAAACAAACAAAAACATGAGATGTATTTAATTTTTTGCTGAAGACATCCGATTTCACCAATAACCTTTTTCCCCAGCTTTGCCTGATGTTCCCATGTTTTTAGTTAATGTGTGTACCCTCCCCTGACTCAAAATAACCCCTTTGAATCCTGCACCCAAACAAAGTGTCCGGGTGAAACAGCTCCTCACAGACACCGACAGTGATGCAAGATCATGGCATGAGGCATTTACCCACCTGCTCCAAGGAAGAGGATTTTCATTAAGGGGCACGTGCATGCTGCGAGAGAACAAAGACTCGTTTTTCCTTTAAAGCACAGAGGGAAAGGCAAAGACTCTTAGCAAACAGATTAACCCCCAAAGAGTCCAGAATGCAGATTATATTCAGGAGAAAAGGTCACTGAAAAATCTTAGGGCTGGCTTTGTACATTTCACTTGGGAAAATTCTCTTTTAAAACAAAGATAACATTTATTTTATTTTATTTTATTTTATTTTATTTTATTTTGTTTTATTTTATTTTATTTTTATTTTATTTTATTTTATTTTATTTTAATTTATTTTATTTTATTTTATTTTATTTATTTTATTTTATTTTATTTATTTTGTTTTATTTTGTTTTGTTTTATTATTTTATTTTCTATCTTCTTTAATTTTATTTTTTTATTTATTTTTTCTTTTATTTTTTCTTTCGATATTCGGTTCTTCTCTAATGTCCTGACAGGGAAGAACTGCACGTAATTTCTGTAAGGATAATTAGAGGGAGGTGGAAGGAGAACATTTCTAAAATAAATATTTTATATGCTGGATGCCAGCGCATAAATCACTTTGGGTTCTTGTTAAACGCTCACATTTTGCGTGCTGCTAAGACCCAGTCAAGTGTTAGCTCACTGTGTTAAGTGCAGAGATCCCAAGAACTTTAGCACAACAATTAAGAAACCCCACGACAGCAGAGCAAGGCGCCGCTTTTCATCTCCAGGTTTGAAGACTACGGTGTGAAATCAGAAATAAGTCTGGAGAAAGACCAGAGGAGAACATGGTTTGTCTGTGTCAAAGCGCAGCAGCGCGAGTGCGCTGGAACTCGCACCCGAGAGCGTTTTGTAACTCGGGGAGCGTCACAGGGCAGACCCTTCTCTCCTGCCGTTGAAGGGAATTTATTTTCGAGCAACCCACAGCATCCTCAGCGCTGCCTGAAATATTTTGTGGCAGATGGCGCGTTCCCTGAATGTATTCGATTTGTTTAATTGTGCCGTTAGTGTTAGCCTCCTCTCCAGTTATTAGGAGATAGGAAACAAATAATATTTATCAGACCTTCACCGAAACCTAGAGGTTTAATTCTTTTTCTTCTTTCTGCTAACACAGGAATCCTGCCTGTGTAGGGGCAGAGAGCACAGCTGCAGTGCAGGAAGAAATAGAATACACTCAAGAAAGGTATAATATTACTTCATCCGAATCTATCTGTATTTCCCTGCCTTCTTTCTACTTTCTGCATTTTAAATATACATTATCGCTTTGCCAGAAGAACATTCTGGTGGCAATCTGCAATCCTCTCTCACTGAAATAGAAGCCCTGTAAGAAATCTTTGTTGTTGAAACACATTTTCTGGTTGGCTTACGATACTATAAATTTCTCTGACCTCTAGTGTAAGCGTTGCAAATTCTCCAAAATAGATTCTGCCACTGAAAAGTTGCTAAGCAACTAATCCCATCTGATCTATTGTAGTTTCAAATAAATGAAACAGACAGATAAAAGAGTTTGTAAACCTAATGGGTTGTAAAAAAAGAAACCGAACGTAAACCCATAAACAAATAGACATATAATGCATTTTATCTCAAACCAAATAATTCTCAGAAAGAAACCCACAAGAAATATTTGAAGGGACTTTAAGCAAATGCAAAGAGCGTTGGTGATGTCATTTCACAGGTCAAGACCAGCTGTCACTCCAGTCTCCTCTCTGGAGACCCTAATGGTGACTTACACACCCATTTTGCTTGGTGTTTTTCCTTGAATGATACAATACGTGATAACACAGGTAGTAAAAAAGAAGCTGTTGCTCGTATTTCACAAGAGCTGTCATAATCTTTTTTTTTTTTTTTTTTTTTTTTAATTGTATCTCTACTTCTGAGGAAGAGCTGCTCTGTACTTCCATGGGCTGCTTCCCACTGTACCTCACGTTGTCCTGTTTTTGCAGTCTGGTCTTCAGAGTTGGGCAGTTAAAAGCGGAAGAAGGAGGACCTGCAGGACCTGCAGCCTCTTGTTGAGACTCAGTGGAGGTGTCCCCGCCCTGGGGTGGCCCTCCGGACACCCATCATCTTCACAGCCAAGCAGATTTTCCTGTGAGAGGCAAGTGATGCATGACTTTTGTCGGCACGGGTGACTGTGGGGGCTTCTCTTCCTTTCGTGTTTTGTCTCCCATGGGTTCATATAGTTGGAAAAAAAATACTTTTGTCTTTTATTCCTAGACCAGGGCGCTGACAGCTTCAGCTGCTGCCATAGGTTTCCTCCCCTCAGTGCCTGTGCTTGGAATTTTGAAGGCTCAAGTTTTTGTGATTTATAGCAACAACTGTAAGGATGTCCTTACCACAATAATACCTTGGATGTTTTTACCTCTACAAGACACTGGGCATTCTTCCCTTCCACGATCATTCCTGCAGCACAAAATTAGCATCACAGAAGTTAGTGAAAGTCCTTAAGGAAGAGGAAGCTGATTTTTTTTCACCAAATCTTTAAGCAGTTGGATTTTAGGCTCTCAGGCTCTCACAAGCGCCAAGACGTATGTGTTCAGGTGGTCTGGCTAGGGGGTTCGTGTGAAGCGTGAGGGTGAGGGATGCTGTCTGCATCTTTTGGGTACCTCTCAGCTGGTCGCGATGAAGCAGTTTTTGACAGATCTTTCAGATCCCATAGGAGATACCAGCTGCAATGATGCAATCCTTTGTGTCAGTTCATCCTTTCTTTTCCATTCATAAATCTTGGCTCCGGTTGCTGTCCGTTGATTCTTCTCCCTTTTTTTTTGAAATACATATATTTGAGACACATATCTAAAGCCTTTTGCTCTTGGTCTAGCAGGAAAAAAAGAGGTTTATGTGTTACGTCACAGCCTTGTAGAAACCCTGCTGGTGTGAGGATTGCAGGGTCTTCTGCTGATGCACTGGCTGGCCTGTGGAGTCATCACGAGCACCTGCCTGGCAGAAACAGAATTTATAGCAACTCTAACGTTATATAGCATTGCTAAATTCTGCACTGATTTATGGGCATAGTCACAGCTCTTTACTGACAGCCTGTAAGCCCGAGAGGTGTCTTCGAGGCGAAATGTTGGTAATTAGAAAAAGGAAAATAAATCTTCTCGGTTACACTGTCTTGTTGCATATTTATATGCTGTAAATGCTGTACTGGAGGTCTTTAAAGTCATTATTAGAAGGACAGAAGAAGAAAACTTTGAAGTGAAAATGGTGATTATAAGGAAAAGTTAAGGAGAAAGAAAAAAACCAGCAGCCTATTTTCGCCATTCCTGGCAGGAGGATGGTCCTTTCAAGGCCTAACCCAAAGGCAGGACTTTTCTAGTGACTTGCTTGGATCAAGCCTCTGTTAAAATGTATTGTAGTGTAAAAGCTACTTGATTTAAAGCAAAAACCAATACATAACACAGCATTATACAAGCACCTCAAATCACATTCTTTTCTCATTATTATTCACTCCAGGAACAACTTTGGTCCAGCCTTGTCAAGGTGTTGACAGAGAAATCAGTCACTCCTCAGAAATAAAGGAATGGAAATGAGTTATTTCTATTTTCTCCTGGTGTTTACGCAAGCTTCCCCTTAAGCACTTACGAGAATGAAAGCTTTTCATCTAACACTTTAATTCTGTACGCCTTTTCCCTGGGACTGAGAAAATAAAATAATAGTTGCACTTAATGAAAGGAAAAGAGGAATCACTGGAGAGGAAACACTCCAGAAGCAGGTAACTCTCACATCTTATTGAATAAAGTCAGCATAATAATTAGACCTGTTTAATGACTGTTGTTGCATGGAAATGTGATTCATGGAAATTTGCGGGCGCTCATCTGGAAGGTAGATTGTCTCATAAAAGAAGGAGGAGGAATAAGGGTGTGAAAAGCCAGCTCTTCTGGTATTTTTGCAGAGAGTTTTTCTCTCAGCATGCCAGATTTTGTCCCACTCTGTCATTTTAAAGAGATTTTTGAAGTGAAAAGCTTGACTGTGACTCAGATTTTTATGAAATTCTTGTGTTTTGCAGTACCTTAAAGAAACTTTTTAGTCTGTCTGGTATTCCACTCGCCACAATCTG
Source organism: Trogon surrucura (assembly GCA_020746105.1). NCBI lineage: Eukaryota > Metazoa > Chordata > Aves > Trogoniformes > Trogonidae > Trogon > Trogon surrucura. The sequence continues at coordinate 1,176,257 of CM036658.1, forward strand.
AGCTCTCCTCCATTGCTGAGCTCCCTGGGCTATGTCCTCTCGCTTCGGGAAAGGGCATGATATTTTTAATTTTCCCGTTAAAAATCCTCCTTATGGCTGACACCTCCATATTCAGTCTCGTGTAATGTCGTGAGGAGAGGAGACAGTCCCTGCTGGGAACGTTTCAGGGCTGGTGTGGTGAATTCTTGTGGCCTCTCTCACGCTAAGCCTGCAAAACCACATCACACTCTTCCTCACCAGCAGTGCTCGTGAGGATTGTTCCTCCTTGTGTGGGAGGTTGTTTCAAAAGTGATCTACGGAAACAAAATGAGCTGCAGGCATATGTTGATGTCCCTTTGCTTTTCTCTCCCCTTGTCTAGCCCTTGCTTCCTCTCATTTCATGATACCTCATGCAGAGGCATTAATTATTTTCTTGGTACCTTTTAGACCCATTTACTTTCAGATGACAGAAGGTGCTTAATCTGCTGCTGTAGTAAATAAACACGTTATACTCTCTGCCAACTTTCATATGAATAACTTTCCCCTTTTCACAAATCAGTTGGCTTGTAGGTTTGTATATCCTCGTTTGAAGAAGGGTTAACAAGGAGAGCAAATTTTTGCAAAGTCCTAATTCGTGATCCTGTGGCAAACTGAAGATAGGACTGATAAATTTTTGCACTGCTAGTCAAGAAGTATTGAGTAGTTTTGGTTCTTGACTTAGAGGCTTGTGTTAGGTTTCTCACCGTGGGGCAGCAAATGTGCTCTACACTCACCTTTTTTCTTGGAATATTAGAAATAACCCAAATACTGGGTAAAAAGCATCTTCTGTGTTGCATGCACTGTATGCAGACTGTTACTGTGTGATGTTTTTTTGGCTTATAGAGCTGAATTCAGTTTGCAAGAAAAGTGTCTTGAATTTTCATTTCTCCCGTCAGGGTAAATCTTCTCTTTGGAACTGTGAACCACCTCTCAGTGCACGTAGTTTGAGTAATCTTATTCTGGCACACCCAAATGTGATTCTTTTCTTCTGCAGAAAACTTGCTTTCTACTAAGAGAACGTGTACAGTAGATACTGTGAGACAGAGGAGCAGCAGAAGACTTTATTTAAGCCTGCATTTTCAGCATCAGGCCCTGTATAAACCAGTTATTTCTTACCTGTCATTTGTCTCTCATGGCCTGTGTCTATGTCCCCCCAGAGCCCTTGCAATGCACCGCTGTAGGGGAGTAGAGGAGCTTGTTTTGTGGCTATTGCAACCTCCTGACCCACAAGGGAATGATGGTAAGAGGTGTAGGTCACAGAAAATAGCACATCGGAGATAATCAGGACCTTCTCAAGTGCTATGGCTTGATTATGGAGAGTGGTCATTTTTTAATTGACGTTGACATCCAGACCTTGAATTTTTCTAGAGATGAAACAAATCCACCCCTTTATCCATCTGCCACAGTGTAGCTGGATATCAGTACGATGCCTATATGCAAACCCAGTGCTCCTGAGTCGTTAATTTGGAGGTAACCCATGACTGGATGTGATGGACTCCCTTGGAACCAAGCGATAAGCCCAGCTTCTCGTCATCTTGACAACTGGATATTTAACTATTTGGTGCAGAAGCCCTTCTGGTGGTGCCTTTGGTCTTGCTCAGTTCCTGTGCTGTCCACTCAATTGTGTGACTGGACAGTCTGATCCTTCCTCCCGAGGACTGCCCTAAGTGGTCCTGGCTACAGAATAGTACATTGTTAAATATCTCAATTACTACACTGATAAAACTTTTCTAAATAGGCATCTTAAGCTACTCATGTGGAAGAGGTCCTGCAGTACAGTCTTTTGTATATCAGTACCATACCTAAGACATTTTGTGTCTGGTTAATATAATACATAGTGATGGGTTGTGCCTGTGCCTGAGCCGTCACATAGCTGGTGCGTATAGCCAGATGAGCTATAAGGACAAAGAAAGGCGTAGACATGAGGATTCTCACTCCATCCAGCTCATGAGGTTACTGTAAAGACTCTCACAACTGAGAGACCTCTCACCATCCAGATAGCAAGATACAGCCTTATTTGGAAGATTGACTCCTGACATTAGCATCATCCCTTGCCAAGATCCCAACAAATTTCTTTTCCACAGACTGTCTGTGCAACAGCCCTTATGCCTGAGTCTTCCATTTTTTTCACCTTCAGCTAACACAGATATTTTCAGACATCATGGCTCTCTTGACACAACGATGTTTACAAAGCTGATATAGTTCATGAAAGAGATTACAAAGACCTTGTTCTAGAGGGCTGGCTTTTTTTCCCTATCCCTACTTTATTTTATAAGCAAGATTTTCCTGTGCATTGTGTGTTAGAGAAGACAGAGCCAAAACCATTCCCAATGATGTTAATTTTATAAGAAAGAGGAGGAGAGAAAAACTCAGGTTAAATCCTTCAACCTTTTTACTGTTGTTACAGTTAGCCACTCCCCAGGAAGGTAAGACAATATTCTTAAAAGGATCCATACTGTTGATAAAGAGCCAAAAAATGTCCAAACCCCTCCATTCACTGTCTCTCCAAACCAGCATTTTCCTCTGCAGAGGGGCTGAGCACTCATGGCTGAGACTGATGTCAGCTTCTTTTATGTGACAGTGGGAGCAGCGGTGATGCAGGTGGCTGAAGGATGGTCTGTGCAGAGCCTGGTTGTGCATCAAGGACAGTAACGGGTGGTGTCTAGGGTACACGTTGGTGTTAGCTCTCTCAGTAGTGACTCTGAAAGTTTCCATAAAACCTGCTTTCATCCTGCCTTGGGGCAAGGGCTGACTCGAGCTGAATTAAAATGTCACAGCCTTGCTGTGCATGCAGCATCTTCAAAGGGTGTATTTCACTTCTGGATACTGAAAGTGGTGCTTAGTGCTTCCAAAAGAGCTGGGAAAGGGAGAGAAAGGAGGGTAGAGCTTTAGAAAGGGACACAAATGTCTTACGCTATCTGCTAATACGTTTTAACCTAAACTATATCTCAGGAACAGACAAGTTTAACTTTCTTCACAGTGCAGAGAGGTGCTCAGCAGTTTTCTAGTATTTTGCTCAAAAATAGGACCCTGCACATGAGACACAGTGGTTCTGAGAGCATTTTGGTGCAGGCAGAAGCCTCCATTTATTCACAAAAGACACACAGGCAGCTCAATAGAGCAGCAGGATCATGCACAAAATTTTCTTACCAAATCCCATCTCTTGAGCTGGGCAGAGGTGCTTTCATGTTTAGTCACCCTGATATTAAGCGTTTTGAGATTATCTGCAAGGCACCCGAAGAGCTTCATGAACATTTCCTGAGAGTTAGGTCGTCTTATGTTTAATCAGTGAGAAACAGTAGCCTTATTTTGAATAGTGGTTTTGTGTTGATGTAAAAAATGAACTCACTCCACCCGTAGAACATGATTAGGGGGTTCTGAAGCCAAACACTCAAACAGCACAGAGTGTCAGAATTATGTCTCCAATCTCATTTCAGCTTTCACTTTACATCTTCTGATATTGAAATTATGTGCACTCTTGTTTTTCTCCAAAGTGACCCATGCCCTTTTGGTACTTGGCTACACGAGCAGCTATTTGACATTTATCTAATCTTCCTTCTTTATCACACGTATTTTCAAACCCTACTGTGGAGATTGAATAATTCATTTCCTCACAGCCTTTTTAAAGATGTTTGTCATTGTAGTGTCTTAGTGTCACACAAACCTTTGTGAATTTCTCTGAATTAAAAGGAATATTTATACCTGCTTCAGTGATGGAAGGACGATTTGAAGAGTGACTAGAAAAATATGTCTTTTGAAATGTTTGGTGATCCAAAGCAGTTCATTGTACAACATACAAAGATGTCAAAACCCAGTTCTCATTGCCTTCAGCTGCAGCTCTGAAGGATCAGCTCTTCTACATCCCCCCTTGCTCACTCGCACTTGAAGAAATGTGTCACACACTTAGTGATCTGTAAAATATCGAAGCAACTTGTCTCCTGTTACACAGGAACTCTGAGGTAGATACCAGAGCTATAACCCAACTCTTCAGGGCAACATTTAACAGCGTAACCAAAGAAACCTCTCTGTTAAACCTATGGTAATCCATTTTGTGACACAGTCCTCATCTATCACCCAAACACTCCGCATGCCGAGGGACCCAGCTAAATCTTTGCAGCTGACTTTATTCTGACTCTGATTTCTGTATACCCGGTCCTTCAATCTTAAATCACTTTACCTGTAGTTCTTTGTCTCACCTCTCGTTCCCAATTCCCAGCTACTGTCCAAATTGTGTCCTGAAAAAATAAATAACCAAGTAAAAGTGAAAAATATGACTTGACTGAGACCAAATTCCTTGAGAAGAGTGAAATGTTCTAAGAGCTTGGGAAAAAAAAGTAGCCTAGATAGCACCCGCTTGTAAAATAATATATTTTTTTTTTCTGAATCACGTTACATATTAACATTACAGCAAACATATGAACACATGTTGCGTTAAAATACATTACGCAGATTTGAAGTTCATCTTTCTTCAGCTGAACAAAAGGTCTTAGTTTTAGTCTTCTCAGAATAATTTAATTTTTCAAGATCACATGTTGAATATAAGTTATGAGGTAATTTATATTTTTATGATTTATATAGTTATGTTTTCTCCCACTGCTTTTATCTTTCTGTTTTGACAACACTAATTTGACCATCTACGTATATTATTATCTAGGACTTTTTTCTTAAAAAACATAACAAATTCTTTGGGGAAATTGATGCAATAGATATCTTCTTTGTCTTGTAGACTGATAAACCTAGAAATTTTTCAGTTTGCCCCTGCACCTGCTGTGCTGCCATCATGTTCTACAGAAGTCTGTTTTGACAGAGCATAAAGTGCAACTGTTTAATTATATTTCAAAACATGTTTCTATCATGCATCATCACTGTTGGATACCTAAGGGGAAGCTGTTTGAGATATCTTGGCTGAGTGGCCTTGGCATTGCCCTGTATATACACATGTATTTGGTAGACTATGCTGAATTTTTCTCTAAGATGTGCTGCTTTTAAGGAATACATTTTTAAATGTGATGAGTAAGGAACATCAGAAAGGGCTCTGTAAGGACCAGCTCCAGATAAGATTGAATGTTTTCATAGAATCATAGAATCACATAATGGTTTGTGTTGGAAAGAACCTTAAAAATCACCTACTTCCACCTCTTCTGCGATGGGCAGGGACACCTCCCACCAGACCAGGTTGCTCAAAGCCCCATCCAACCTGACCAAGAACACTTCCAGGGAGGGGACATCCACAACTTCGCTGGACAACCTGTTCCAGTGTCTCACCACCCTCACAGTAAGTAATTTCTTCCTAATATCTAATATAAATTTACCCCCTTTCACTCTAAAACTGTTAGCCCTTGTCCTATTAATCCCTGATCAAGAGTCCCTCCCCTTCTTTCCTGTAGCCCCCCTCAGGTACCAGAAGTTTGCTATAATGTCTTCTCCAGGCTGATCAGAGAAGTCATCATGTCTGAGTATGACAGGGGAAAGATGTCCATTACTCCTGGCTGATCCACCATGGTAAATCATAGAATCATTTAGGTTGGAAAAGAGCCTTAAGATCATCAAGTCCATCCATCATCTTAACACTGCCAAGTCCCACTAAACTTAAGTGCCCTGTCTACGAGTCTTTTAAATATCTCCAGGGATGATGACTCAACCACTTCCCTGGGCAGCATGTTCCAATTCTTGACAACTCTTCAGATGAAGAAATTTTTCCAGTATCCAGTCTAAACGACATGCCTTGGTTCTTTTACTCTTTACCTTAGTGCCTGTTCCTGGCTTGAGTTGGACATGTGACATTGAACTCAACGGACTTTTAGTAAGGCAACTCTTGCATCTTAGTTGTATAGTCATATACTAAACATTTGCTATATAAGCAAATAATTCTTGGTTCTCGTTTAATCTCATTTGTTACATCTAGAGATGTCATTTACTTATGAAGTCTTTCTTCTATTGAGACATCAGTAGCTTCCAGATAAATCTGGTGAACAGCTCCCTTTCTTATGATTCATTCTGTTGCTAACTATACCGTATGTTTATTTATCTCATGGTGAACACGAGCAACTTATTACTCTTGCTTGACAAAAGAGCTAATGCATATGTCTAATTACATTTTGTAACGTATTTCCATGAGATTTCTTCCATGCAGTAAGAAACTACTTGTCAAGGCTGATAGATTAAATGTGTACTCTGGTTAGTTATTAAAGTTGCTGGTACTTTTTCTGCTTCATCTGCACTGTTTTCAGCATCTAAACTCCTGACAACAATTTATGTTGTTCCTGATTTTCTCATTAAATACAATGTTTGAAAAGACTAGCAGAAGGTGTAGGTACATCTGGTCAGAAATTCTACTGTGCAAAATTGCGAAAAAGTTGGACAGAGTAGCAATCTTTCAGGAAGTCAATACTAGTAGCAATATTAAGAATTTTAATAGTAATAATAACAGTGAAGAGTAGTAATACTAGTGATAACAATAGTAAGAGCCAGTATGACAGGTACTGTTTTGCCTAGGACAGCACACAGATATATTGGAATCTTGATTTTCTTCTTTATTCAGCTAGGTGATCTATGAGGTCTTCAGCTCAAGGCTAAAGATTGTGGTTAGCAAAGATTTTTCCACTGACTTAGGTGGAGGTAGAGATTTAGTCTTGATGTTTTCTAGGCAAAATTTTCCACTTCACTAATATTCTATACGAGGCTGAGACCTTATTTTAAAGCTGACATAGGAGCTCAGATCCCCTTCAAACTTGAAAAGGTGTCAGAATTCTTAGGTTACTTCTGCCTGTTTTCTTGAATTATGGGATATTAGTGTAAAAGTAAGATAAATTAATAACTATTAATTCAGAGGGGTCTTTCAGTTATTTGTTCATGAGATGTAGGCGAGTGCACATTTTTCTTCCACTACTTACTGAGATTTTAATCTGCAGTTTGCAGCTATCTGTGAGACTGCTGTGATGAGGGCTGAAGTCTGTGTTCTCAGAAGCATTCAGGGCAACTGTTTCCCTACCGCATCAAAGCACTGGAAATCAACATGGTAGCAACTAATGTGTTGAGGACTTGTACAGTTTCTAGTATCTTCAGCATGTTTTTTTTTCCATAGGACCCCAGACACGAAGACAGTTGGATATAATTACATCCTTGCCTTGCTTCAGCATAAGCTAATTAGGAAGCTCATTATTTGTTTGGCACAAATTTAGCACAACAAATCAGTTTAACAGGGCACAAGAGACAAAGTAATACAAAATGAAAGTCAGAATCAGGAAGGAATCTTTTAATTTCTAATAATGCGCTGGCATCCTAAGGGCTGGGTGGACTTCGGTGGCATTTCCAGCATAGACGGGTCAGCAAATCTCCCAGGAAAGGGCACAGTTTGCCAGTTAATATTCTGCATTTTCTCTTCCAGGTGGTACCACCTCCCCTTCAACCTCTCCCATGAAATACTACTATACCAGTTCCACTACTGTAAGCCAGGAAAGAAGGAATGTCTCTGAAACATGACAAAACTGTATCAAATAGCTAAAAAATGGAACTAATGGTAAGTTTTGAGTGAGTTACCTAACAATAGGCTTCCAGTCATGCCTAATCAAACTGGGTTGTAAACAGATTTGTTGGGTTACTGTGGAGCTCTAGCAATCCAGAAAATGTCTCTAGGATTAGTTTTTTCCATGATCATGAAGGTTTTGGCTTAAAATCACTAAGATTCTGATGAAATCTTGGGGTTTTTTTTAATTATTTTGTATTGCTTTATGTGACTTTGAAAAAAATAATTATCAAAATTAGTGTAGGGCAAAACACTCAGCTAGAGTAAATATCTTTAAAGATAACAGAGTTATAATAATTTGCACTTGGGGAAACTGGGCTCCATCTACTTATTTTAAGTTTCAGATAGCTTCTGTCCACCAGCAACTTAATTGTTCTCATGTGGTTTAAGAGATCTGGGGACAGAAGTAGGAAGCATTTTCTAACCAGCGTGAAAACTGGAGGGTTTCCTTGTCTGTTCATCGTATACAGGAGCTGTACACATTTACAGTTTCCAGCATGGTCCTGCTCACTTTCCCAACTGCTTCGATTTGTATTGGAAAAGAGACAATGAGATTTGTTAAAACAAGGTTCAACCTGAGGCACACCACAAATGTGCTGACACCCTGCACAGTTGCGGGTGTTTGACGTGTTTCTGGCTGAGCAGCAGAAGATTGGGCTGCTCTGTGGAGATAACATCGTCTGATGCTTTGTTCTCCCACTTCCCTGACCAAGTCCCAGTCCTGATTGATGGGTCAGACTAAGGGCTCATGCAAAAACAGAGCAGAAGATCTGCATGGACTTACACCGTGGTCACTGTGGCAGTCTGGAGAGAAGGGAAATATTAGAAAGGAGCATCACAGATGCCTATTGCTTAGTGCTGTAGTGTGGTGGTGGTCTTTTTTTTTCACTGTCCATCTATAGATGGGAGACACATCCACCCATTCCAGAGGATTTCATGTGCTTAAGCCAGTGAGGAACTGTGCAGAGACATGCACTAGACGTTTCTCACTAGAAAACTCTAATCTTAGAATTAGAGGTTTCTAATTCCTAAAGACGCCCAGAAACCTGCTGTGTCCATTATTTATATCTTGTGTGTGATGGACAAAAATGAAATTAATAAAAATCTTTGGCATTCATGACAGTTCATATTTCACAAATGGCAGAAATATGCTGAAAAGTCATATTCTCACTCAAATTTGAGAGACGTTTTCTTGCAATTCAGTAAGAATATAGAACAAGAAGTGAGTACAACATGACTCTCAGCTGGGATCTTGAGTATTCAGATGCTTCTGTTGCAGGACTTGAAGCAGACATCTCTCTCCATTCATTTACGAGTGTGGAAAGTGAGAAAGATTTTCAAGTGAATGCAACAACATGATCCTGGACAGTTTTTTTCCAGAGTTAACTGCTTGAGGTTACAGATTTCTCCAAGCTCTCATAATGTGAAGAAATAAAAAAAGCATTGCATAGTTACTATCTTCTTTTTCCGAGTGGAGAAAGAAATGTTTTCTAAGTTGATTGTATCTGAGTGATGATTTTTAAGGACGGTTTTTACCGGATTCTCAACTTTTTTAAACTTCGATGTTCCAAGAGAGAAAGAAATTGCTTCAAGTTAAGTGGGAAAAAGCATGATAAAATGGAAAAATGCAAATATCTCACCTTGTTGGTCTTTGCTCTGAAAATTACAGTATCTGTGTTTTGTAATGCATATTTCTAACTAGAGAGTACTTACACTGATTTATAAAAAGGTACATAAAGAGCGAAAAGACATTTCCAGATACAATAGTGAACTGTGAATGACAGAGTGATTTCACATCCATTTCTCCATTAGCTTTCATGTTTATTCATTTGAAGAGAAAAGGAGGATCTGGAGGCACTGTTGTTGTTACATATGGTTAAAAGGCTTGTTATTTCTCACTTTGAGTGTTGCTGGTCTTTCCAGGAAACTGAAAGATGAGAACATGTATTGTGGGCAACCAAGGAAGGAGCCACTTCTACAGTGGAGGTGGGAAATGGTCATGAGGTTTTTGTTAAGGAAACAACTAACATTCAGATATCATTAGAGGCTGTAAATGGAGGTCTTAAATAAGCTGCTGGCTTATGAGTCACAAGATCTTGATTCAACTTTCCAGTTCTTCTCTGTGTGTGTGTGTCTGTAGCACTGCAAGGAAAGTGTCAAGACTTGTTTTCAACACTGAACCCCTTGTAATCTCTGTCCTGTGGGTACCACCTCCTGTTGCCAACTTACACAGTGGTTTGTTGAATATTGTGAATTATTCTGAGCAAGAGAAGGGTCTTACTATATAAGGATAAATCCAAAGACATCCCCCAGGGTTAGTGATGTTACACCTGGAAAAATGTAGAGAGAAGACACATTTAGACCAAGATACCCACCCAGAACAATTTCACCTTGTTCACTAGTGTTGCATACAAAACCATAAACCTTACTCTGCTCAGTAACATAGAGTATTTTCCACCTCATACGCTGGTCTCAACCAAGGATCTTTTCATTTCTCCACAAGCTGCTGTTTGATGAGTGCTTGATCTCTTTTGATCCTGACACTGTATGAGCAGGAGTTATTCCCACTCACTGAAATGCCTTGTTTTGAATCGACAATGGCTGAGCAGTTTTAGAAGGTGCCTTTTTGGATCAGAGATGCAGATTTTGGGGAAAGCAAGCAAGCAAGCAAGCAAGCAAATTGCACATTTCAAAAATGAGGACACTGACAAGTGCGCAGCAGTGAGTAATGTTCACAGTCAGAGCATTGCAGGGAAACCACATGGCTACTCTGTGAAATAAAGCTCTCTCTGCATTGCTTGTTCCCTTGGATTGCTAGCTAGCATCAGCCCAAGGATGTCTTTTCCCACAACCATCCTTCAGATGCCCAGGACCCATGTGATGACAGCAGGATTCAATCCAGGCATACACCCAACACTTGTGGGCGTACTGTCAGCTTTCTTGCTTGACAATAACTCTTTTTTTTTGTGGCATTTCATTTAATCCTACCTATAACCTCACAGATTCCCTTCTGAGATATATTTAGGTACAGTGGCTTGCTTGTCAAGATTTCAGTGCAACTACACTCATGAAATTTGTCTGGAGAAGGCCAAGTTATTCCTGACTAATCTAAGCGAGATAAAGAAGCCCGAAGTGGTGTTTCTTCAGGATTCATGCACCAAGAATATGCATGAATTTGAATAAGCAACTAATATTTTGATGTACAAAGACCCTCGTCAGTGACTTAAATCAGAAACATTGATCTAGACTGTAAGGCCATGCGGAATTATAAACCTTCAAAGATAGTTTTCATTTTTCCTCTGATTGAATTTTGTGGCAAAATTGCCAGTGGCTTTTGTAGAAACAGTTTGGTTTTTTTTTCCAAAAAACTTTTACTAGCAGCTAAGCTCTCAATCATCAGTAAACTTTAGGAGGTTGTCGGGGTCCAGCGTAAGATATGTATGAGCTTGTCTGGACTGCAAAATCAGCACCTTATTTAAGCTACGTAGGAGTTTGTCTGAATTGCCAAATCAGCACCTAGATAGGGATATGCAAGAACTGTAGCTGAAATAACAAGAACTGACACACTTCCATATACCCCTTGGGGCACAGAAACAGACTGATCAAACCGCTAAATATTTCAGCATCCTTTCAGTAAAAATTCCTGGCAAACCACAACATCAGATTTCTGTGCAGATGTTCATTGGGTAAACAAACACAGAGCCGGGCTCCCAATCCAGTCTTTAGCAAACTGGTTGGGATAGTTGCCCTCCTGCAATATAAGACCATCACTCTTAATTACACAGATGCCTTGATACGCTTTGCTTTTCTAAACACACTAGGATGCTGCCAGGCTATCCAAGTCAGTATCTGTGCTGACAAATGAGGTAGTGGATCCACCATTAAAAAGCTACCAGCAGTGATGGAGTTTATTGTCAGAAGTGCTTTCAAGATCACAGTGTTAATAATATCGAGCTGAGACAACCATCCATGACCAAAATGTCACTGTAATTTCAGGTTCACTAAGTGCTTTAAGTGCTTGAACACATGATCAAAACCTTCCAGGAAGATTTTTTTCTTCCTTTGGCTCCCCAAGGAAGAGAGGAGGTGACACAGCAGTCCTGTGCATATCGCAATGCTTGGCAAGTGTGAAATGTGTGTCCACCAGGTTTGTCCACGGCATGTAGGCATGAAACAGGACACAATCATGTCCATACATAGGTTTCCAATTTTTATTATTCTCGTGAAAGATAATGAACATGTCCAAACTGATCTTTTATCTGGCTGTTATTACTTGCAATCGTAAAGTCTTAATTTTTCTTCCTTCTGTCTTAAAATTGTCTGATAACCTAGACACAATTTAAGAAACTTTTTCAAGTATTCAGTGTTGACATGCACTCTCTGTACTCAGCAATATGACTGTCTCATCAGGAACTGCTATTTCCTGAAGGCAAGAATGAAGGCTGGTTCTTGTAACCCTTTTAGCAGGACACCACACTTTACCAAACCCATGATCCCAACTGAAGTTTAACTGTCCTCTCTGTGGTAAGGCAATAAAAGGTAATACAAAGATTCTTCTGCAAGGTAATATATAAAAGTTTACATATCAAGTAATGTATAAGTAACAATATAAATTAATCACAGAGCTAGAAAAGCCCTCTGAGATCATCAAGCCCAGCCCATGACCCAACACCCCCACATGGGTCAGACCGGGGCACCAAGTACCACATCCAGCCTCTCCTTAAACCCCCCTAGGGACGGTGACTCCCCCCTGCCCTGGGAAGAGCATCCCAGTGCCTGAGCACCCTCTCCATGAGGAAGGGCTGCCTGAGATCCAACCCAAACCTCCCCTGAGGCAGTTTCAGGCCGGGCCCTCTCGTCCTGTCACTGGGTGCCCGGGAGAAGAGCCCGACCCACCTGAGTGCACCCTCCCTGAAGGGAGTTGCAGAGAGGGATGAGGTCCCCCCTGAGTCTCCCCTTCTCCAGCTGAACCCCCCCAGCTCCCTCAGCCTCTCCTCACAGGACTGTCCCTCCAGTCCCTTCCCCAGCCTCGTCGCTCTCCTCTGGACCCACTCCAGCCCCTCAAGGTCTCTCTTGCAGGGAGGGGCCCAGACCTGCACACAGGGCTCGAGGGGAGGCCTCCCCAGGGCTGAGCACAGGGGCAGAATGACAGCCCTGCTCCTGCTGGCCACACTGCTCCTGATACCAGCCAGGATGCCATTGGCCTTCCGGGCCACCTGGGCACCCTGCTGGCTTGTGTTCAACCAGTTGTCACCCAGCACTCCCAGGTCCCTCTCTGGGGCTATTGTGGCCAAAGTGTAGGGCTCTGCACTTGAACTTCATCCCGTTGGCCTCCATCCATCAACCCAACCTGTCCAGCTCCCTCTGCAGAACCTTCCCACCCTCCAGCAGATCGACACTGCCCCCAGCTTGGTGTCATCTGCAAATTCACTAAGGGTAGGCTCAATCCCCTCATCCAGGTCGTCAATAAAGATGTTGAACAAGACTGGGCCCAGCACTGATCCCTGGGGGACACCACTGGTCACCGGATGCCAACTGGATGCAGCGCCAGTCACCACCACTCTCTGGGCCTGGTCATCCAACCAGTTTTTAACCCAGTGAAGGGTGCACCCATCCAAGCTGTGGGCTGCCAGATTTTCCAGGAGGATGCTGTGGGAGACTGTGTCAAAAGATTTACTGAAATCGAGGCAGACCACATCCACAGCCTTCCCCTCATCCACTAGATGGGTCGGGTAAGAATATAACAATGAGTAAAGAAAGATCTCTCATTTGCATGCCAAAGCAACAGACAAACATAAAGAGTCCCTGAAGAGTTGTGCATTTTTATTTGTGCTTTGCAAACAGGGATACAGATCTTAGCAATGGTAGTAGAGGACATTTGGGCTTCTAGAAAAAAACACAATTTTTAATTGAAAAATCCTCTAAACTTGCAGTAACCTTTCCAAAATGTCCCAAGTAATAACTTGCAAACACTTCCACCACAACCAAACAAAAATTAATAGCCTTCAGTCAGGTGTTACTCATATTACTGAATAGTCAAAAGTTGGATTTTTCTGGGAGATTATCTCCTGTATGACTCGTTTACACACTATTATCTCCATAGCATAGTGATGGTCTCTGTAGCAGAAACTGGAATAAGACACAATTTGCAATATCCCCAGAGAAAGAGTCTGAATTTTCTTCCTTGTTGCCTTGACTTGTCTTTCTAAAAGCACATTAGTGAAGTGAAAAAGAAGCTTTCCTGCAAACTTCTGCTGACTTTCAGACAACCAAGTTTCTGCCCCTGATGTCAGAGGAGCGTGGGAGAATTTAACATCCTGAGTTCATGAAGATTGTTGGTCAGTTATGCAAAAGAGGTAGAACACAGCTCATAACTTGACGAGACCTTGACAAGATGTAGCTCAAGATTCAACACATCAATGACTTATTCTTCTGCAGCCTGAAGTCTTAAGATTTTTATGCTAAATTCCCCCAGAACTTTAATTATTTTGTCTAGGAATGTCCTGGCGTCCTGAAGTCTTGCCAGTGTCAAAACCTCAGGTGGCATCTCTACTGGGATACCCACACAAGTGTTCCTCTAATCTTCTTGACCGATAAAGATTTAAGAAAGCAATCACTCACTGCAAACCCCAATCATTTTAAGAATGAATGGAAATAGTTCCCAGGAGAAAAGAGTCCAGAGGGAAAAGTGTTATGTATGGGTTTGGAGGGCTGTAACGGTGTAAGAGTTGAGTCAGGAAGGTCATCATGGAGCATGCAGAGGGGACTGCAGGGCAAGGGAGGCTCTGGTGTCTCCATGGCTCTGGTCATCTGCTGCAGGGTTGGCCTCCCTGTTGTTACAGTGGCTTGATAGATGTGACTGACTTACATAAGCATGGTTACTTATCTCTATTTATGTGAGTGCCTATATATTTATATATCTTTTTAGAAAAAAAATGTTTGTTTGTTTTTCAGATCTTAAAAGGAATTATCCAGAGGTGACTGGAGGAAACAGGAAAGAGTGAATTTGTGCGTGAATTTTTAGATCAAATAGAAGAGTGTTCTTTAACTCTTCATCCTGGCTCATGTCTCCTTATAAGGTACCACAATATTTTAATTTTTATGAAAGTCTACTGGAGAGCAGAAGGCAGGAGGATATAAACCACTCTAGTTGATTTTATTTTGTTTTGTGAAGAAATCTTTAAGAATATTTCTGTCAGACTTGCATAAAAGCTCTGTAATTTATGTGACTGGTGGTGAATATTACTATGCACAATGTTTTAGAGTAGAACAAGAGGGAAACAGGCTAGGTAAAGGGAAGAAAGAAAGTGCAGATGTTAAAAAACTAAGTGATGACGCTGTAGGAAACAAACTGGAGTTTAGGCAATTCTCTGTGGAAGAAGATTGTCCCTCCAGTTGGCAGAGCGATGGGTAATATATCATAGATCTTCTCAGATTATTGTAGGTGTTATGAAGTGAAACCTAAGGATGGATATGCCTTATCATTGGGAATATTGTGGGAGGCTGCTAAAATATTTTGTGCTGATTGTGCTGAACATCAGAAAAAAAAGTGGCTGTAATCAGAAAATAATGGATTAAGAAAGGACCTTAAAACTTGCCTAGTCAGAAAAGCAAAATCACCTAAGAGCCCAGAAAGAAATTTCAGAGAAGCAACATGATGCAGATAAAAGTGGTAACTAGAAAGGAATAAGACATATTATAAGAACAAGTGAGGGTTTTTAAGTGTATAATTCAGTAGGAATTCAAAGGAATAAAGGCAGACTCTAAAGGAATCACAGTAGTAAATATGAAGTAAAGGTGAAACTCCTAAACAAGCTGATCATTATGCAAAAAATTAAAAACTGCTACTCTACCTGCAGGAAGAAATGAAGTGCTTGAGAGTAATTGGAAGACGATGACTTTTTGGATGGTATGTATGAATGAGGGAAGGGACAGGAGTGGGAACCTGGATGGCTCCCCCAGGGGAAGGCAGTGCCGAAAACTGCCTTTGCAGCTCCGCGAAACATCCCCAGGGGATGTGAAACAAATAGTTGTAAATCTCTGGTCTTTAAAAGAGAACATATGTGGGGATTAGAGTGTTGTGCCGTGCAATGAAAGCACCAACCTCCAACAGCACAGCTGGGCTCAGTCCTCACTGCTCTGCTCGACAGTCGAGCAGCAACAATGCTTCAAGCCATGTGGTGTGGTGATGGCAGCATCAGACATGGGTTTCTTACTCGAGGCTCTCATCCAGGCTGAGCAAGAGCTGGGTAGATTTCCTCACTACGGGACAAGATTCAGGCTTTTATCTCTCTCTCCAGAGCATGCCCTCAAGCCCAGGTTTTACAAGAGAGAGAAAGACTTGCAGGACAGAGATAGGTCTTTCCTCCAGCTTGCCCAAACCATTCCATCACGTTTGAAATAGACAGCAGCTCACTGAATCAGAAGAAGAGTGTGCCATTTGCCTCTTTGTGTCAGAGATGTTTCATCTGAAAGCAGTCAAAACCGCTTTTATCATCAAACATTGGTTTTTGTGCCATGGGAGCATACGGTCCCTACAGATTTGTCCTTCCCATGCACAATGAAGTGGAGTGAAACCAGTACTGAACCAGAGTGAGACTGACACGGTTTTATGGAAGAGCCTGTGCTCACTAGGGGTGAGATCCAGGAATAGAAGTTAGAACTTCTGGCAACTGACACCAGCTTCAGACATAGAAAATACTAGTAGTCATTATATAATTGGTACCATCATGTGTCTAGGCAAGAAATTTCTGGTGGTCTGAAACCCCACAGAAACCCCTGTTTTGTACTTTGTCTTGCCCCTCACTGCAGAACTCTCCATCAGGAAGTCTGATAATGTCTCTACAGCATGTGCTCAGGTCAGCCATCTCCTTCACACTTGCTGATGGTCCTTCACACATCAGATGGTACATCCGACACATTTTTGGAAGATTTAGACTCACTGAACGGGTGCATTTCAGCTGAAACACACCTGCAAAGCAGATTTGTTGTGCTCCAGAAGTATCCTGTACTTCATACTTGCTGCGGGTCTGTACATGTTTGAAACCTTGGGCAGGAATGGGAATTACTGGTGTTGTTAGTGATCCAGTGGTGAAGAACATTGATGTGAAATTTTCTGATGTGGAATTGTTTTGCTGGTGTGGGCTCTGTAAGTTCTCCAGATAAAACAAAGTCACCAAGGACTTTCTGCTTGCTACCAATCAGTATGTATTTTTTTTTTTTACTCTTACTAGCTTGATTAAAAGCGGCCAGATCGGCTGACTCCTTCGGACTGCGCGGACAGCGGCAGCGACAGCTGCTGCAGTAAGAGCGGCTTTTTTCTCCGATTTCTGGGCGGATTGAGGAGAGAGGGGGCTTTGCCGGGGACGGTGAAGCCGAGGAGAGAGAGCGGGACCCGGAACTGAGAGGGAATCTCGCGAGGCGGGAGAGAGTGACGTAGGCGAGGAGGAAGCCGGCAGCCCGCGAAACTCAAAAGCGGCCTCAGCCATCTGACTCTTGAGAGCGGCGCGAGCGTGGGGGAGGGGAGGACCTGCTGGACTCTGGTGATCCGCGGGCACAGCGGGGTGTTACTGGTGGCTCAGGGAGGGCGAGGATCGCAGACCCTGGGCATAAGAGGTGAAGGGTGGTTATTGGTTAATTCTTTTCTATTTTTTTTTTTTGTTGTTGTTGTTGTTGTTTGTTTTTTTTTTGTTTGTTTTTTGATCATTTTTCTTTCCTTTTTTTCTTCTTCCTCATTATGGTTGCCACCAGACAGAAAGCCACCACGAGGAGGAGTGTGGGGACCCAAACAGTGCTCCAGCACAAGGACGCAGCTGTGCAGGCTGCCGGCTGCAGGGAGTGCCTGAGCCTGTGCTTCCCAGAGGCTGCATCTGACAGTGCCTGTGTGAGGTGCGATCAGTTGGATGATCTCCTCCATCTTGTGGTAGAGCTAAAAGAAGAAGTGGAGAGGCTGAGGAGCATTAGGGAGTGTGAAAGAGAGATAGATTGGTGGAGCCAGTCCCTGATGCACACACAGCACTCTCCACATGCAACAGGGGATCCTCTCCCCTCTGGCCATGAGGTCAAAGGAGGTGACCAAGGTGATGAGGGGGAATGGAAACGAGTCCTGGCTCGGAGAGGAAGGCGGGTCCATGCCCAGCCTCCCTCACCTGCTCAGTTGCCTCTACAGAACAGGTACAGTGCTCTGGAAGAGGAGAGCCATGGAAAAGAAGAGGTGAATGAATGTGGAGATGTAAGGTTGACTTCGCTGACCAAATCAGACCTATGCATCAGGACTAGTTCAATTAAAAAGAAAAGGAGGGTAGTTGTCATTGGTGACTCCATCCTGAGGGGAACAGAGGGTCCCATTTGCCGTCCAGACCCAGTCCACAGGGAAGTCTGTTGCCTCCCTGGAGCTCGGATTAGGGACATTACTAAAAAACTTCCCAGGCTGGTGAGTCCCACTGATTATTACCCATTGTTGATTGTCCAGGCTGGCAGTGACGAGATCAATCATAGAAGTACTCAGAGAATTAAAAAGGACTTTAAGTTGTTGGGCCAGGTGATCAAAGGATCGGGGGCACAGGTAGTTTTCTCATCTATCCCATTAGTAGGTGACAGGAATAGTGAAAGGAAAAGAAAAGTAGATGCAGTTAATGCATGGCTTAAAGACTGGTGCCTCCAACAATGTTTTGGGTATTATGATCACGGGGAAGTTTATGCAGTACTGGGCATGAGAGATATAGATGGTGTAGACCTGTCTAAGAGAGGGAGGAGAATTCTTGCTGGAGAGTTGGCAGGATTAATAGATAGGGCTTTAAACTAAGTTGGAAGGGGGAAGGGGATAAAACCCGAGTCTCTACACATGAGCCAAGGGGAAGTATCCCAGGGTTAGGCAAAAAATGCACAAGCAACGGTAACAGATGCTCCATTAAATCTCTGAAGTGTCTGTACACCAATGCAAGAAGCATGGGGAATAAGCAGGGAGAATTAGAAGTCTATGTTCGGCTGGAGAACTATGATCTTATTGCAATTACAGAGACGTGGTGGGACAGCTCACATAACTGGAATGTGGGCCTTGATGGTTATGTTCTCTTTAGGAAAGACAGGTTGATGAGGCGAGGTGGGGGAGTTGCTCTGTACGTGAGAGAGCAACTGGAGTGTATTCAGATCCATCGAGCAGCAGATGAGGAGCAAGTAGAGAGTTTATGGGTGAGAATTAAGAGGCAGGCTAGCTTAGGTGACACTGTGGTGGGTGTCTACTATAGACCACCTGATCAGGAGGTGGAAGTTGATGAGGCCTTTTACAGGCAGATGACAGCAGCCTCTCAGTCCCAGGCCCTGGTTCTCATGGGGGATTTCAACTACCCAGACGTTTGCTGGAAGTCCCACACAGCCAGCCATCCTCAGTCCAGGAGGTTCCTCCAGTGCATCGATGATAACTTTTTGATGCAAATGGTAGATGAGCCTACCAGGAGAGGAGCGCTGCTGGACCTTGTGTTCACCAACAAGGAAGGACTGGTTGAAGCAGTGAAGGTTGAGGGCAACCTTGGCTGCAGCGACCATGAGATGGTGGAGTTCAGGATCCTGTGCGGTAAAAACAGAATAGCAAGCAGGATCGCAACTCTGGACTTCAGAAGGGCCAACTTTGGCCTCTTCAAGCAATTACTGGGAGATACCCCGTGGGACAGGGAGCTGAAAGGTAAAGGGGCCCAAGACAGTTGGTTGGCATTCAAAGACCACTTCTTTGAAGCTCAGGATCAGTGCATCCCATCAGGTAGGAAATCAAGAAAGAGATCCAGGAGACCTGCTTGGTTAACCAGGGATCTGCTGGGCAGACTCAGGTGGAAGGGGAGGGTGTTTAAATTGTGGAAGGAAGGGCTGACCACTTGGGTGGAGTACAGGGCAGCTGTCAGGGAGTGCAGGGAGGCAATCAGAAAAGCTAAGGCCTCCTTGGAGTTAAAACTTGCAAGGGAGGTCAAAGACAACAGAAAGGGCTTCTTCAAATACATTGCTGACAAAACTAACACTAGAGGCAATGTAGGCCCTCTGTTGAATGAGGTGGGTGCCCTGGAGACAGAGGACAGAAAGAAGACAGAGTTGCTGAATGCCTTCTTTGCCTCTGTCTACACTGTTGGAGACCGTCCTCAGGAGCCTCAGTCCCCTAAGGCCCCAGAGGAAGTCATGACAAAGGAGGAGTCTGCCCTGATTGATGAGGAGTGGGTTAAGGATCAGTTTGAACACTTGGACATTCATAAATCCATGGGCCCTGATGGGATGCACCCACGGGTGCTGAGGGAGCTGGCGGGAGTCATTGCTAGGCCACTCTCCATCATCTTTGGTAAGTCGTGGGTAACAGGTGAGGTGCCTGAAGACTGGAGGAAAGCGAATGTCACTCCAGTCTATAAGAAGGGCAGGAAGCATGACCCGAGTAACTACAGACCGGTCAGCCTCACCTCCATCCCTGGAAAGGTGATGGAACATCTTATCCTTGACACTGTCTCTAGGCATATCAAGGATAAGAAGGTTATTAGGGGCAGTCAGCATGGCTTTGCCAAGGGGAAGTCATGTTTGACCAACCTGATAGCCTTTTACGAAGACATAACCAGGTGGATGGATGGTGGCCATGCAGTGGACGTGGTCTACCTGGACATCAGCAAGGCCTTTGACACCGTCTCCCACAGCATCCTCATAGGTAAACTGAGGAAGTGTGGTTTGGATGACCAAGTAGTGAGGTGGGTCGAGAACTGGTTGAAGGGAAGAAGCCAGAGGGTTGTGGTCAATGGGGCCGAGTCTGGCTGGATGCCTGTGTCTAGTGGGGTCCCTCAGGGGTCAGTGCTTGGGCCGGTGCTGTTTAATATATTCATCAATGATCTGGATGAGGGATTAGAGAATGTTGTCAGCAAGTTTGCTGATGATACGAAGTTGGGGGGAGTGGTTGACACACCAGAAGGCTGTGCAGCCATTCAGAGAGACCTGGACAGGCTGGAGGGCTGGGCGGGGAGAAATCTGATGAAGTTTAATAAGGGCAAGTGTAGAGTTTTGCACTTGGGAAAAAATAACCCCATGTGCCAATATAGGTTGGGGACTGCCCTGCTGGAGAGCAGTGCAGGGGAAAGGGACCTGGGGGTTCTAGTGGACAGCAGGATGACCATGAGCCAGCAGTGTGCCCTCATGGCCAAGAAGGCCAATGGCATCCTGGGGTGTATTAGAAGGGGAGTAGCAAGTAGGTCAAGAGAGGTCCTCCTGCCCCTCTACTCTGCCCTGGTGAGGCCGCATCTGGAATATTGTGTCCAGTTCTGGGCCCCTCAGTTCAAGAAGGACAGGGAGCTGCTTGAGAGAGTCCAGCGTAGAGCCACAAAGATGGTGAAGGGAGTGGAGCATCTCCCTTATGAGGAAAGGCTGAAGGAGCTGGATCTCTTTAGCTTGGAGAAGAGGAGGCTGAGGGGTGACCTCATCAATGTTTATAAATATGTCAAGGGGGAATGTCAGGAGGATGGAGCCAGGCTCTTTTCAGCGGCGTCCACTGACAGGACAAGGGGCAATGGGTGGAAGCTGGAACACAGGAGGTTCCAGAAAAATATGAGGAAAAACTTTTTCACTGTGAGGGTGACTGAGCACTGGAACAGGCTGCCTAGGGAGGTTGTGGAATCTCCATCTCTTGAGACATTCAAAACCCGCCTGGACGCGTTCCTGTGCGCTCTAGTGTAGGTGATCCTGCTCTGGCAGGGGGGTTGGACTAGATGATCTTTGAGGTCCCTTCCAACCTTTAACATTCTGTGATTCTGTGATTCTGTGATTATATCTGTGAGAATAAGATTTCCTGATTTAACTTTTGACAGAATTAGTATAGATGAAACATTTTATAATTATTTCTATCTGAAATCTTGTAAAGTAAATATGTGCTAGTGCTTCCTGTTGGTTAGCTGATTTTTAAAAATGTTTTAAATGTTGGGATTCCGTAAGGAAAGTTAACTTGACAAGTAGCTTTTGATTGAGGCTGATTCCTAGAAGAAACCTCATTTAGCTAAATACAAGAGTTCAAATTGAAAAAAATCTACAGAATGGAAATACTAACGCAATTTCCCCCTTAGACTACTTATTTCCCTAGAGAAAGCCTGTACACCATTGTCACGTCCCACCCAGGAGAGAGGGACAAGTGACTTTCAAATTCGTAATACACCACCAGCGTGGACAACGGTGAGACAAGTCTCAAGGCCCATACACAAACATTTATTAATTTATCACAGCATATGGATCGGACTCATGACAATAGAGTAAAATTTAAAAGCACGATAGGGCAGACAGCATAACAAAAATTCCAAGAAAGGCTAAACAGAGCAAACGAACTTACAACAACTTAATAATACTAACAAGGAATAACAAGGGGTATCTAAACACAATATCAAGTCAGGCAATATCACACTTAACCATTGCAAGAAAGAAATTTAGGCATGAAAAACTAAACAAACAGTGTGATAGACCTTGCATTACTTAGTGAGGAAAAGAGAGAGAGACTTAACAAGGAAAAAAGACATAACAACTTCTAACAGGCAGCATTATAAACTAAGCAAGCAGTGTGATAGGCCTTGTATTACTTAGTGAGAGAGGAGAAAAGCAAAAGGGGGGGGGGGGGGTAGAGAAAGAGAGAGAGAGATGGGGAGGGGAGGGAAACAGGGAGAGACAGAGATCACCGCTCCTGATTCTTGCGTTTGCTGCCGACGAGGGTTCAGGGATGATGCCGTCATCTTTTCTCCTTCTCCTGCACTTTTCTTCTTGATGTTTTCATCTCGGGCTACATGTTTCTTCCGTCTGCTTTCTTCTTATTCCTCATCTTCAGTTCCATCTTGTAGCTCCATCTTGTAGTTCCATCTTGTAGTTCTATACTTCGCTTTTCCTCTCCTCAATTTATACACCATTTTCTATGAGCAGACGTGCAGAGAACCAGGTAGGGGGATCAAGGCACTTAATTGTTTCCAGTCTCATTAACATGTGTGAATGCCCCATCTCCTTGAAAGATATGATAGAGATCAGGCCATCCTGCCTCCGCAAGATTTCCTACTTTCTACACATATTTGTCACCAGGGCTGTCTGAGGCATTTGTAGCCTTATCAGATCGCCCCTCTACAACATTCCATGGGACCAAAAACTGGTTTTCTTTTCTGACCGTGACAAGAAATGTTTAAGGCAAAATCCATGAATCAGTCCGCTACAGCCATAACCCAGACTCTTGAGCTGGGGGAGTGAATGAACATATAAATGAACTAAGCTCTTCAGTATCATCAACAGCTGTGATCAGCAATTTTCATGGCAGGAGGCTACTGAGTTCAACTGCAACAACCCACCACAGAATATCACTTCATAATTAGAGAAAGATATTTCCTTTGCCTCCTATTATGCTAGAACAGTTCACTTTTTCTACAAGATAATCATAACTCTTTCAGCTGCTCTTGGTCTCAAAGCAGGAAAAAACCCTCAGTTTCTACATTTTCTTCCTGGTTATTCTATTGTGATCCCACTGAAACCAATGAGGGCCCAGTGAAGGCCAGGCTGGTGTAAAAGTGGTAAAGAGTTGGGCAGAAACCAGACAAAAGTCTTTGGTTAAGTTGATTTCATTTCCTTTATGATGGTGAGAGTTGCAGCACTCAGAAGAAGATGATGAGATTTTTCATAGAAAATTAGTATGGTATCCCCTACCTAAGATTATCTTCTCAAAAGTTGCTGGTTGAAAACAAAATCAGCAAGGACTTCAACATGACAACTCTGGGTTGGTTTTCTTTTTTTTTTCCATGCTGCTTGCTCTGTATTTGTCTATTTTAGAAAACACCCAAAGGTTTAGAAAGCAGCAGTCACAGGGATGGTCTTGTCAATTATGGGTTTTAATTTTTTCCTCAAAGACACTACCTACCTTGAAGGAGCTTCAGACAAGGGCTGTCTTACTTTAGGCAAATCCTGAAACAAAATAGACTTGGAGAAAGTCCACCACGGCTTCATAGCTCTTTTTTATGTGTTTGTGTGTGACTTTCAGGGTTACTTGTTTAAATTTTGCTTCTGACCCAGCCGCTGCTTTGCCGTGCAGTAAAACCCAGGCGGTTACCCTGGTTGAAATTGTCTCATTGCTGATGGGCTCTGGATACAGGTGGCAGCGCTACCTTTGTGATCTCAATTTCATTTCCTTCATGACTTTCTAAAAACTCCTTTCACTTTTTATTTCATTCTTTTTTTTTTTTTTCCCTTCATGGGTTTTTCTGAGCGTTCACACGTGGCTAGAAAAATATGAGTCCAGCTGTCCAAGCATCAGCAGCAGAAGGACTGGAATTAGTGGTAAGGAAAGAGAGTAGCTAGACATATGGCAATAGTGGATGTCTGGAGATGAAGCTCCAAAATGGTAGCTACAGAATGAAAACAATCTCCTGAGCACCAACAAAAAAAAACCCTGTAATATGGGTACTGAAATAACATGGGAGCAAACGCTTTTCTTTGAGAATTCTTGCAATATTATGCCTTATAACAAATATATTTTTTGCTCAAGCGAGGTCAGAGAGACCATTCTTACCTGTGAAACCGTACTGTGCTTGTGTGGGCAGGTTTTGGTAGCTGGGTGGGGCTGTAAGGGCAGCTTCTGATAGACATTGTTAGAAGCTTCCCCTAGGTCTGATAGAGCCAGGCGCTGGAGCAGAGGTTCCCCTAAATCGTGGTGAAGACCACGGTGAGGCAGGCTGTCCTCCTGCAGCCCGTAGAGGTGACGGGGTGTAGATGTCCACCTGTAACCAATGGAGGACCCCACGCTGAAGCGGGTGGGTGCCTGAAGGAGGCTGTGACCCTGCGGGAAACCCGCGGTGGAGCAGGCTCCTGCCAGAGCCTGTAGCCTGTGGACACAGGAGCCCATGCCGGAGCAGGTTTTCTGGCAGGACTTGCGACCCCATGGGGGACTCACACTGGAGAAGTCTGCTCCTGCTGGACAGCACCCCATGGAGAGGACCCACATTTAAGAGTTCGTCAAGAACCGTCTCTCATGGGAAGGACTCACATTCCAGAAAGTTTGTGAAGAATGGTCTCCTGCAAGTGGGACCCCACGCTGGAGCAGGGGAAGGGTGAGGAGTCCTCCTTTTGAGGAGAAAAGACCATCAGAGGCATCTGATGGACTGACCACATCTCCCATTCCTCAGTCCCCTGCACCACTCAGAGGGAGGAGGTGGTAAAACTGGGAGGAAAGTCTAGCCCAGGAAGGAGGGAGGGGTGGTAGGAAGGTGTTATTTTTAAGATTTGGGTTTATTTTCTCATTGCCTTTCCCTAATTTGATTGTTAATAAATTTAATTAATTTTCCCAAGTCACATCTGGTCTACCTGTGACGGTAATTGCTGAGTGATCTCCCTGTCCTTATCCCAACCCATGAGACCTTCGTTGTATTTTCTCTCCACTGTGGAGCTGAGAAAGGGGAGTGACAGAGCAGCCAGGGTCAAACCACTACAGAAACACAGCAGGTCATATTTGTTGATATGTGGCCAACACAGGAACCTCGAAAGAATGGCTTTGTCCGTGATCACGTGTTTTTCTCCTGACAAACAGGGTAAATTACTCCTGGAGTGAATTGTTTAGAACAAATTTTAAGTGATGGGCAATTTTTAGGGTCCCTACTGTATTAAATGCTATATGTACATGTAGCAATAAACGGTCGGAGGTTCCAAAACCATAATCATCTAAGCACAGGAGACCTCTGACCAGACTCTCAACAACAGAGTTGCAACAAGGGACAAGTATCTTCCCCAAGTACTTGCTACTCTACGCGTAAACTTGGCTACCTTGCATGCAGGAACTTCTCGGCACACAAACCAACTTGAAAAGGGTTTTCTCGCCTCTCTGTGAAAAGGTCCAGGGAAGAGAGGTGTTACAGCACAGCTGTCCTTGCCTGGTTTCAAGGAGGAGGACTTTGTTGTCTGAAACTGTAATCTGAACACAGAAAAATAATGCAACATTGTTTTTGCTATGAATACTTAATAATATTAACTGGGAAAAAAAACCCCAAATCGAACAAACCCTGGACTTCTCACCTATCAATATACAAATGGCTCGAGAACTAGCCAGAGCAGATTTGTAATGAGCCGATCTTTGGTCTGTTCAGATTGACATCCCTCTGCTAATGCTCGCTAGTATATTTGAATTGAAGATTGGGCAAAGGCATGGATATTGGAAATTCCCAGTGTCCATACTAGTAAATAATGAGAATTTCCTCTGTGGTAAAAGAACATAATGTCATTGGAGTGTCACAGGGAGAGAAATGCTGAGCTCAGAACACTAGCTCAGGATTGCAGTGATTTATCGACATATTAATAGGATGTAATTAACCAGCAACTCAGTGAACTATTCATTCAGGATCAATATCGGAAGTGCAACAGACAAACAATAGTAGTCACTTATAAAACATTAACAAATGCCCACAAACTTGTAAAGACCCTTCTGCAGTAGATTCCTGGAAGGTCTAATCCCACACGTGTGTGCTCACCCACACACACACACACACACTCAGCCTGGGACAAATGCTTTCGTATTCTCTCCCTGCAGAGACTCTGAGTGTCACGGACCTCTCCTACCTCTCTGTGTCAGCCCTCCAAGGTGCTCACCAAGGGTAGGCTGTGGGAACACCTCTATTTGGGGTGTGTATGAGTTTGGTCTACGATGTAGACCTCCAGGAATACTATCTGAAGGGATCAGGAATGTGCACTCACACCCTGGAAAACCAGTTGCATCGTGGTCTGGGTTAAGAGAATTGTGGTCAGCAGGTCGCAGGAGGTCATTCTGCCTCTCTACTCTGCTCTCTTGAGACTTAACCTGCAGGCTGTGTCCCTCAACGCAGAAACAACATGGACTGTTAGAACATGTGCAGAGGAGGGCTGTGAAAATGGTCTGGGGGTTGGAGAACATCCTCTGTGACTGAAAGAGTTGAGGTTGTTTTGCATGGAGAAGGGAAGGCTCTGGGGAGAACTTATAGTGACCTTCCAGTACTTAAAGGAAAGAACGGGAGGGACTCTTGATCAGGGAGCGGAAAAACAAGGAGTAATGGTTTCAAACTGAAAAATGGTATCTTTAGATTAGATAATAGGAAGAAATTCTTTACTATGAGGGTGGTGAGACAATGGCACAGGTTGCCCAAAGAAGCTGTGGAAGTCCCCTCCCTTGGGGGGAGCCCTTACTCCCCATGGCAAGGGGGTTGGAACTAGATGATCATTAAGCTCTCTTTCAACCCAAACCATTCTACGATTCTGTGATTCTATAATTGACTTGAGGCACATAGGATTAAAATAAAAATTAGGGTGCTCCCACTCCCATTGTGTACAATAATGAGAATGCAAGAGACCTTTTTTAAAAACAAGGCACTATGTTTTTAAAAAACAAGACACTGTTTTTAAAAAATGGACCATCACAACTCCTCTCCTTCTTGTGGATGACACCTTCTGCACTGGGTATTGTAATGTCGGGATATGAGATCCTTGAAGCTGTTCAGTTTGTGCTGATACCAGTGAGGCAAGTGAGACTGGGGGGGGGTCTTTGATTACATTTGTTGTCCCCTTTCTTTGCGAAGATATATCTTTTGCTGTGATCTCTGGGATGACATTACCTGATTCCAATGTTCCTTTCTCAGGTTTTGCAACCTGTGAATGCCTGCTCTCTGCTTTTGTTGGACTACGCAAGAATGAAAGATAGGGAGAAAGAAAGACAAACAAACAAGCAAAAAAAGGGATTTTATTTTCTCAATTTTCCTCTTTGCTTTTTATTTCAGCAATAGAATTGCTTCGTCAATGAATTATTGGAGTGTAATTATTCTAATTTCTCCTCGTTATTTAGGAAAGCAGAATGGCAGTGCGATTGGAGGGAGGAATGAGACTGTAACCTACTCAGATTAATGACAACTGAGTCCTCTTCAGTCTCTTCCTCTCCGTTCTGCTCTTTCCACGGTGTCCAGTCCTTTACCTATTTCACTTCTTTAGCTTCTTTGATTAGCTGCCAAAAAATCCAAACTGTCGACTCGGCTGTCAGGCTAGAAACGTTAAGTGGGTGCTTGAGGCTGTCTTTTAACACACCGAGCAAGTATCATACATCATATTTCTTAGGCATCCTGCTACATTATTAATGTGACCTGAATCTTGATCTGTAGAGTACACATCTAGCCCACTACTTGCTTCAGTTGTGAGGAAAGAGTTCTTGTCTTAGTGTAAAATTTCTGTGTCAATACTTAAGGCTATTCTGCACAGTGAATCCACACACTGAATCCCCTTTTGTGAAAGAGTAAGAGGATCTTAAGAAAATAAATCTGGAAAACAAAGTTGTAAAAAAAAAAAAAAGCCACTTCACAGAAGAGCATTGTTTTTCCTCTAGAAGAAGTTTTTGAAAACCTATGCATGATTTCTGGGAAGGAGTGGTGGCTATCTTTCGGATTTAGTGTGAGAACAACGTTGGTACTACACCGATGTTTTAGTTGTTGTTAAATACTACTGATTTAAGGTAAGCATTTTCCAGTTTCCCACTATCTGCCAGCAAGAGGTTGCACAAGAAGCTGTGAGGGACCATGGCCAGGACTGCTGATGCGAACAGTTTAGTGTATAAACTGTGGGACGCTGCCTGGGGCAAGGGAGTTGCTGCTCAGGCACTGGCTAGCTGGTGGTGAGGAATTGCATTGCACATCTGCACATCACTTGTCTTTTTCTGGGTTTTCTTCCTTTATTTTTTCAGTATATCCATTTTCATTACAATTTATTATTACCTCATTTTCATTTTCATTATTGAACTCTTCGTACCTCAACCCATGAGTTCTACCTAGGGGAGAGGAGTGAGCAAGTAGCTGCATGATGCTTAGTTGCTGTCTGAGGTTAAACTGTCTGGTGTATGTAAATAAAGTTAACTAAGAAATACAGTACACCTGCTTTTGTCCTGTCTGGGAATCACTATTCTGTTTTCCAAGGTGTCGTGAGCAACAAATGATATACAAAAAATGATGCATTAACTTAAAAACAAGAATTCAGACATATGTTCCCAGGATAAGGCAAATGAATGTGAACAGCTTAGACTTTTGTGATACAGGCTGTGTTCCCCATTTGATGATGACTTCAGTGAGAGTTGTGGTGAGGACATCTCCATCAGGTTAGTTTCAAATTGAAAATATGGCTTGTCTTTTGGCATAAAATATTGTCGCAGGTTAGGGCTGAGCTGGCCACTGAATGCAGACAGACGCTCTCTAACCCCTCTTCTCTCCCTAAATGGGAAGGAAAAGGGAATAAGGCAGAGAGACTTGTGGGTTAGAAAACAAAAAGCTTTAATGAAACAATAATGGAAATAATAGTGAAATGATAAAAATATATACAACAATAGGTAAGCCCGATATAGAACCCAACTCGCTCCCAATATCAGTCCCCACTGGTGCTGCAGTGCAGGAGGCACTGGGGAAGCTCAGCGGTGATGGGAGCTGGATACAGGGAGATGGATTCGGGAACTCAGGATCCAGATAGGAAGCGGGAGATCAGACAGAGTCCTCCCTGGACACCGGCCATTGCAGAAAAAAGGGGGAAAACTCTCGTAATCACTCAATTTATGCTAAATCTAGAATCACCTCCATATGCTTTAGTATTGCTTCTAAGACAATCTGTTCCACGGTCTTCCCAGGCACACAGGTAAGGCTGACCAGTCTGTAGTTTCCAGGGTCTTCCTTTCTACTCTTTTTAAAGATGGATGTGATGTTTCCCTTCTTCCAGTCAACAGGGACTTCACCTGACTGGTACGATTTTTCAAATCTCATGGAGAGTGGCTTGGCAGCTACATCAGCCAATTCGCTCAGGACTCTGGGATGCATCTCATCTGGTCCCATAGACTTGGGTACATTCGAGTTCCTCAGGTGGTCATGAACCTTGTCTGCACTTACAATGGGAGGGACTTCACCCCCTGGCTCCCCATCTCGTCTCCTGTCAGCCTGGGAGGTGTGAGGAGAAAGACTGACACTTGAGAAACTCAGCCTTCTACTTTTTTGTTGTTATTAGCTTGCCATGTGTGCTCGTCAAATGAATAAAAGTAGGGAAAAAGGACCTAAACCCTGGTTTTCTTTGCCAAACTCAGATGATGACAACTGACTTTCTCTTGGCTGCAGATTTGCTCTCCCAGCACTCTCTGATTAGCTCACAGTAAGATTTTGTGGCCTTGTTTACATAAAAGTTCCATTTCCTGATGTCTTCTTGAGGAGGTAACGAATGAATAAAAGGTGTTGTAAATAAAACCAGTCAATTTATTGTGCCTTGGTTGAAATATTTTTCCAGGTTCCACTTGTAAATGCTGCAGCTTCAGAGATCATTGCTGCAGCTCCTGGACAAATACATGTTCCTTAATTAATATTTGCATGACGTATCTCAGCTTACCTGTGAGGACTGAGCAATATGAAGAAAAGAGGCTCTTGTCTGATCAAATTCAATACAGCCTAGTTATATGGCACTTACATCATACAAAGCATTATTCTGCTTTATGTTATGTGAAATTGCCATTAATCTATACATATTCATTATAAATTGAGAATAACAGCACAATTCAAACGGCTTCTAATAGTGTATGTCTTCAGACCATAGACAAATTCCGTAAGTTAATTAGCTTTTTATGTGGCTCCTGATATATTGGTGATGCTGAACTCAGAGAGATAATATATTGACACCCGTCAGTACCTTGTCATTACAGGGGATTCGGTACAGGGGATAGCTAGTTATTCAGAACAGGGATCTGTTCTTTCCTCAGGGGTCTGTTCAGCGTCCAGTGCTATTCAACGTCTTTGTCAGAGACATGGATGATGGCATCGAGTGCACTCTCAGCAAGTTTGCCAACGACACCAAGCTGTGTGGTGCCGTGAACTCACTTGAGGACAGAGATGCCATCCAGAGGGACCTGGACAGGCTGGAGAAATGGGCCAGTGCAAACTGCAGGAGCTTCAACAAGGCAAAATGCAAGGTCCTGCACCTGGGTCAGGTCAATCTCAGGCACAAACACAAACTGGGCACAGAATGGGTTGAGAGTAGCCCTGAAGAGAAGGATTTGGGGGTGTTGATAGACGAGAAACTCAACACAAGACGGCAGGGCGCTCCTGCAGCCCAGAAGGCCAACGGCATCCTGGGATGGATCAGGAGAAGCGCAGCCAGCAGGGCAAGAGAGGGGATTCTCCCCCTTTACTCTGCTCTTGTGAGACCCCACCTCCAATACCGCGTCCAGTTCTGGTGTCCCCACCATAAGAGGGACATGGATCTGTTGGAGCGTGTTCAGAGGAGGCCACAAAGATGATGCAGGGGCTGGAGCAGCTCTGCTACGAGGACAGGCTGCGGGAGCTGGGATTGTTCAGTCTTGAAAAGAGAAGACTTTGGGGGGACCTAAGAGCTGCCTTCCAGTACCTGAAGGGATCCTACAGGAAGGCTGGGGAGGGACTTTTTGCAAGAGCATCCACTGATAGGACAAGGGGAAATGGGTTTAAGTTGAAGGAGAATAGATGTAGATTAGATCTTAGGAAGAAATTCTTCAGTGCGAGGGTGGCAAGACTTTGGAATAAATTGCCCAGAGACGTTGTGGCTGCCCCCTCCCTGGAGGTGTTCAAGGCCAGGTTGGACAGAGCCTTGAGTAGCCTGATCTAGTAGAGAGGCGTCCCTGCCCGTGACAGGGAGGTTGGATTAGATGAACTCTAATGTCCCTTCCAGCCTGGGCCATTCTAGGATGCTATATTTCAGGATGCTCTTATGGAGGGGTTGCAGGACTGATGGGTGTTTGTGGGCGAAAGCTGGAGATGTGAATTGAGAATAATCTGAGACACCATCTGTGTCTGTGTCAGTTTGCCCCTTCACAAGGTAAAGTTGGAGACATTTCTGCCCTCTTCAGTGGGAAATCAAACGTCGCTTACATAACAAGGCTAAGCATGTCGGGTCTGGGTTTTGTTTGGTCCTATACTGGGGCAGCACGTGGATAATCCTGTGGTCTGAGGGAGGTGCAGAGCTTAGCCATTGCTCCAAGACCTGTGCTCTTCTGCCCTGTCTGACCAGCTTGTCAGGTGTGCAAGAGGCTGGTAAGAGAGAGTAAAGGCAAGGTCCTGTTGCTCAGATGGCTTGAGGAAAATTTGCAGGCTGACATAGGAGCAGTAACCAAACAGAGACCTATAGGAGTGTTTAATGATTCCTTCTTTTAGCACTGTGATTTCTGTTTGCATCTCTGAAATATCTCTCCTGGTCTCAGGGACGTAACCACTTTTTCATAACATATTATACTTGTGCTTTCTCAATTTGCTTCTCATTAAAACTCTAACCTGAAAGGTAAAAATAATCTCAGATTTATAGGTAGTTGAGCATGGTCCTTAAAATACTTTTATTACTCAAAGTGACCTGATTTATAGCTTGCTCAAAACGTAATGCCACTTTTCCTGAGATTTTCTACTTTTTTCAGTCCTTCATTTAGGATTTAATTTGAAGTTATGATCTTTATGACAGAAGAATATTGGCTGTTCCTTCTCGTGGAAGAGAGTGGCGAGAGGTGTACGACTGGCTCAGTTATCCTAGAGGGAACTGGAGGGTGTCTCTGAGATCTGGAGGAGGGGAAATGCAGTGGTGGTAACTTAGAAAGGGTTAGTGTCACACTGAAAGCAAATTTTTCCTCTTGTTTCCAGGGTACCAATGCTTTCGACATGGCTAACAATTATGCCTGCAAATATCCTTCTCATAATGCAGTTAGAAAAGTACATGCATAAATAACACTTCTTCCATCTGTCTTCAAAAGCTGGGGTGTCTGGTGAAGGCAATGCAGCATTCCTAGTGGGAATTAATTGAGTGTTCAAAAATCTATGCAGAAAACATACAAAAGAGCATGAGAAAAAGGATCTCTGTCTCTGCCTTGGTGTAGGGTGTGAAGCTAAGAAGAGAATATGTGAGGATGTAGGTAGGTGTCTTTCAACTTATGCGTGCAAGTGGTTTTTCTAAAAGGCTATTGTAGTATCTGGGAAGACACAAATCAAACCAGGAAAAAACACCATGGTATATTTTAAAGAAAATATAGTTCTTAAACCATGAAACTACCACATACTCTTGCAAACAATGATCAGATGTAATTTGGGGTAAGATCCCTTCTAAAAGTGGCCTCTTCTTATGATGGTACTTGGCCACAAATATTCGACAACTGTTTCTTTTATTACTGGTGCAGCCAGTTCTCAGACAGATGTCAGCGGGTTTACAAAAAGCTGCTTATGGATGAGGAGGACATTGCTCAGCCTAAATCCTGCGCACCATCATCAGTCTCTTGGTGGCATGTAAAGAAAGGCTCCTTGAAAAAACTCTTTGTATTTAGTTACATGTCAATATTTGCTCACTTGTGTCACAGCAGGACCAAAATCACGTCCCAAGTGACTGCGAACTCGCTGATGCTCTCCGCATCCGTTACCCAAACCAAACAACTTATTGATGAGGACAGCAGAGTCCTGTTACTGCTATATTTAAGTTTCCTTTGAAGTGGCATCAGAGCATTGCTGCAGACACATACCTGACGGCCAGGACTGGGATATTAACCTGAGAAGTCAAGTGAGCTAAAACCCCACTGAGTGCAGCTTGAGAAGAGGTGCCTGACATGAAAATATACAGTCTAAAAGGCGTGAAAATAAAGTTTGGAAGGGGAATATTGCCAAAGGTGGTAAGAGATCAGCCTTCTTTTGTTTGCCTGCCTTAATTTACACGGCATCATCTACAGGGTGGCCTAGTTCTTACCATTGCTATCTATGAAAATCTCAGAGCAGCTCAAATGGCAGCAAGAGGTTTTGCTTGTAGTGTGTCCTTCCTGAATTTTTGTGCTTACACTAAAGTTCTGCAGCGAATCTTCTCCTAATATGTGTTTGAATTTCTCTTGCATCCATGTTCTTGTATGGGTTACTGAGCTCCCACTTTCTTGTTAACCTTGCAAGATATTACGAAGAATCAGATATTTGACTCTTATTTACACCTTCTCCTTGATCAGCAGATTACCCCGTGCCAGTACTTCCCTGGGATTAGTTATCTAAAGAGTTGCTACATGTTTAAAAAACATCTTTCACTTGAAATCCGTCACTCTTAGTTTAAAATTATTTCTTTTCTAATGTGGCAGCTCCTAATGCATTTCCAAAGAGTTGTGGTCAATGGGGCGGAGTCTGGTTGGAGGCCTGTATCCAGTGGAGTGCCTCAAGGGTCGGTACTGGGACCAGTATTATTCAATATATTCATCGATGACTTGGATGAGGGACTAGAGAGTACTATCAGCAAGTTTGCTGATGACACCAAGCTGGGAGGAGTGGCTGACACACCAGCAGGCTGTGCTGCCATCCAGCGAGACCTGGACAGGCTGGAGGGTTGGGCGGGGAAAAATTTAATGAAATACAACAAAGGTAAATGTAGGGTCTTGCATCTGGGTAGGAACAACCCCAGGTTCCAGTATAAGTTGGGGAATGACTTATTAGAGAGTAGTGTAGGGGAAAGGGACCTGGGAGTCTTGGTGGACAGCAGGATGACCATGAGCCAGCGCTGTGCCCTTGTGGCCAGGAAGGCCAATGGCATCCTGGGGTGTGTTAGAAGGGGGGTGGTTAGTAGGTCGAGAGAGGTTCTCCTTCCCTTCTACTCTGCCCTGGTGAGACCCCATCTGGAATACTGTGTCCAGTTCTGGGCCCCTCAGTTCAAGAAAGACAGGGAACTGCTGGAGAGAGTCCAGCACAGGGCAACTGGGATGATTGAGGGAGTGGAGCATCTCCCTTATGAGAAAAGACTGAAGGAGCTGGGGCTCTTTAGTTTGGAGAAGAGGAGGCTGAGGGGTGACCTCATTAATGTTTACAAATATATTAAGGGTGAGTGTCACGAGGATGGAGCCAGGCTCTTCTCGGTGACAACCACTGATAGGACAAGGGGTAATGGGCTGAAACTGGAACATAAGAGGTTCCGCTTAAACTCGAGAAGAAACTTCTTCTCAGTGAGGGTGACGGAGCCCTGGAACAGGCTGCCCAGAGAGGCTGTGGAGTCTCCTTCTCTGGAGACATTCAAGACCCGCCTGGACACGTTCCTGTGTAGCATTATTGAGGCGTTCCTGCTCTGGCAGGGGGATTGGACTTGATGATCTTTCGAGGTCCCTTCCAATCCCTAACATTCTATGATTCTATGATTCTATGATTTAAGAGATCAGAACAACAAAACTTCCTTTTCTTTTCTGCTCACTTTGGTAACAGTGTGCTTGGAGTAGACTAGGTGGTATTTTTTTTGCATTTCCTTTATATGTGGATTTTCCTTTTTCTGTCGTCTAAAAATAATTACAAAATATTCCAGAAAATGTGACTGCAATTTTAGCAAGACTGCTAAGGCTAGATATTTTGGATTACTTGTTGTTACTTGAAAACACATTGTTATTTTTATGGATATTACTGATATTATATTAATTTTAATGTGTGCATGGTGATCTAGAAATAATAAAAGTAGAAAAAAATTAATCCAAAGGTGATTTCCAGCCAAACAACATGCAGTCTAAGCTCATGTACTGGCCAGAGCATCTTTTAATTTACATATTTTGAGAAGTTTTTAAATTTCAAATTAATGGTTCCTTTAATTTACAACCATCCATTTTACAGAGCAAACCTTACTAAGGATGTCAATATCTGCAGCTAATTCAACCTCAAGTAAAACCCAATCTAAGCAGTCTGCATAGATGTGATTTTATTCTTTCGTTTGAGGAGGAGTCAAAATTAAATACAAAAGACAGCACCTGTCTCCACCTGTTAATCTATTCACAAAAATGTCATCTACTACATAAATGTTCATTTTTTTACATCCCTGCTGATGAACTAATGGTTTAACGTTGCTCAGACTTTTAGCCACTTTCATGCTTTTCTTTCCAGCTTTGTCAGCACGGGTTGTTTAGTAGTTTAGCACCTAAAATGGCAATATGTATATATTAAAAGTAGACAGTTTAAATTTACCTGGTGTGAGGTAATTTAAATAAACATAAGCGAGCCACGTCTTATTTTGATCTCGTAATTTTTTATAGCATTCCAACTCCAGCAGTTAAATGGTGTTTCTTGATACTTCACTTTCTTTATAACTGAGCTGGGAAACCACTCTTTTGTATTACGTAATAGGGCTCTGCAGAGCTGTCTCTCTGCTTTTCTTCAGGCTTTACGTGGAGTTATGTAGTCAACTGCACCGATAAATGAGGTTTTTTAGGGTTTCCTCTTTCTTCCCACTGGGAAGAGATCTCCTTTTATGCTCGTTCACACAGTAGGATTACTGGGCATGAAAAGTAAATTCTAACTCATTAATGTGGGTAACAGCTAGTTCTCTCTTGCACATAGTCTGCAGGGAAGGTTTATGACTCTGTTTGTACATGTCCATTCAAGACACACGTTTCTGTCTAGAGAGAAGTCAGAGAGCACTCAAAGCTCCTTGAAAATAAGGGCAATGCAGACAAGTGCTGGAATCAACTTGTCCATTCTTAAACCATGTGGGAGGTTTGCAGAAGTCAAGGCTGAATTTGGAAATATGGATCTCCTTTTTCTACTTAAAACTATGGAGATTTTTTTTTTTTTTTTTTGTAAAAATGCCCTCTTTGTTCTGTTTTTTCATAAACCCGGTTTCATTTTGATTCAGGAAAAACAATTAAACAAGATACCTTGAAATTCCCCAGGGACACACTGTTACAGGAAACCATTCAGGTCTTTTAAACATATTATTCTGAATTATATAATGATGCATAAAATATTTTTAAAAACACCCTTGAAATCAAAGGCCATTCCTAAATGAAACTCTGTCAGTTAAGTAAGTTGAAAATAAACTTTTCAGCTGGATTTTCCTAGAAATGTTTAAAAATTTCTGTCAAAAAAACCTCATTACAATAAAGAATTTTGACTGTTTTTTTTTCACTGAAATCTGGCAATTCCAGGTTTTGATTTCTAATCCTAGTTTAAACTCATGGACATATTTAGCTGCAAGGCTAGTAAAATTCTTTATATTCATTGTGTTTATTAACTTTTGGTTTTAAAATCTTAATTTTTCATACAGAAATTCTTTCATGGGGTTAGTGATCTTGGCATGGACAAGTCTGAAACCTCTGGTAAGATTCCAGTTTGATTTGGGTTTTCACCCGTAACTTTCTGAAATGTTTCTTTCCAGCAGCTCTCATCAGTGCGACGACACAACTGAAAAAAATGTGTCCCTCTGCTTTAACGTGCTGGCTTTGGCTGCTGAGTTATCTCCGTGTCGTCAGGTGCTTGTTCATGCTTCTCTCTGGGTGTAGGCTGTTTCGTTTATCAAAGCTCATTTTATTGCCTTCTGTTCCTGCTGCTTTCGTCACTACTGCAGCTGAACGTTTATGTTCTATTGAGTCCTACTCTTTGCTGCTACTTACAAATTTGTCTGGAGGTGCGCTGTGAAACAAAGGCACAGATCCCGATATCTGGGATTGGCTTGTTTGTGAGAACGGTATATTTTTATAAAGAACATTACACGCTAGCAAACATTTCAACATTACTTCATTAAAGAGGAATATTGAAACAAAATGATTCTAAACCTAAAGCTGCTGATGTTATGGAAGCTGACTTCTGCAATATCGAAAATATTTTTAATTAAACAGAATGCACCGCTGCCTGAGAAGTTTTGTAGGTATTTATTACAAATAAAGGAGGTTAGTTAGCTGAAGGGAATCAATGCAAACACAGAAAGTGTGTGTGTCTAGCAGGATTTGCATTTATTCCAGAGTTTATAAACGTAAAGACACGCTGTGGCTTTCAGCAATGTTTGTTGCTGTGCCAGTCAGGGTGATGGGTGCTGTCATCATTCTGGTGTGATTTTTCAGTATTTTTAAGGTTTATCAAAAGCATTTGTCAAAGTGGCACTTGTTGATAAAGACAAGTTGAGCAATGCTATACTCTTATGTTAAAATGAAGGGTACTGTCACTTGGAAAACCCACACAAACAGCCAGAGTAGAGAAAGCCTTGAAAATTTGAGTGGGAGGCGGTCTGCTGCTGTTAGGGACATCTGCTGCAATGGACATGAAGGACTTCAGTCCCCTTTTCCCTCGCAGTTTATCCAGTCTTCCTCCTGGCATTTTGCACAGCCTTTGTCTGAGCACAGGGAAAGGGAAGATGCTGAGTACACTGTGCCAAAGCAAACCTAGGAAGGTCCAGGATCTGAGCTGGTGCCCATTGCTTCCTCCACACTGCAGAATTTCTGCTTGTCAGTCAGCTCCCCTCCCTTTGAATCCCGTATTTTCTGGAAACTGGCGCTGTTGTCAGATGTCAGCAACAGCTTTCTTATGTATTTCACTCGGTGACAGGCCTGTAAATACAAATTTGTTTCTAAAGTGAGCACAGTGCTGGAGAAATATGCCAGCGTGAGTCGTGGAGAGACCGAAGCTGCCCTGGTGTAGCCCTGATTGCATGGGTAGGGCTTTGGTCTTGCTCCAGGTGTCCTACTTCCCTCTATGCCTCTGGGGACTGCTGGGAGAAAATTTCTGACCTCTTGCACTTGTTTTTGGGGAGACTTGCCTGTCTTCCAGAGGTGGAAAATTGCAGTGTCTCCCTTATTGTGAATGCCCTGGCTCACGCACTTGGGATTTCAGATCAGGGCAGACACATGTGGAAGTTTCTCTGCCTCAAGTCTCACGTTAATGCTGCAATTCACATGGCGGGAACCCATGAGAAAGATATTCTGCCTGTCTTTGTGTAACACTCTGTTTTGCCTGAGCAACTGTCGAAAATAGCTATTCAATCCCCTGAAGTAATGGATTTCTTCTTCTATTCCTTCTTATGCCAGTGCCACTTCAAGTTCTCCAGTGCCCCATCTGTGAATAAATATTGAAGACAGAGAAAGGACCAGAAGCTGTTGGAAAGTTAACCCCTGTCCTGGTTTGAGAGCCCCAGGTTACAAATTTTCGGGGGGGGAAGGGGGCAGCTGTTCTTATGGGGAGGAGAGGATGTGTCAGGTGAACCAAATGGACCAATCACAGTGTTCCTTCTCATGGCTCTCAGTATGTAGGGGCGCCTAAGAAGAGCTTATGGGGTCTTTTTAGTGCCTGCTGTGCTGAAAGGACTTTCCCTGGCAGTTCACCATCTCTCTCTGTGCTGCTGGTGTTCCTGCCACCTGTTTTTGTTCTACAGAGGAGCCCTGTTTGTCAGGACAGGTTGTCTTACCTTGTCTTCCTGGTGGGAGCAGCATTGCCACTCCAACAATTCCTTTTCTATTTGTTTTTTGGATTGTCATTGCAGCTGTGGGCTTACTGCTGAGCCCAGTCTGGGACTTTTCTGCTTGGAAACCAGCTGTCATCCGTAAGGCATGGATTGAGTATTAGCGTATTCTCTTACATCTTTGAATACATTTGCATACTTGCATACTATCTATACATAGGTCAACATTGTTATTGTTAGTATTGATTTCTTTTTCATTAAATTGGTTCAAGTTTTTTCCAAACTCAAAGCCTCTCTCCCTGGTTCCCCTGTGACCCTCCCCTGAAAGAGTGGTGGGGGGATCACTAAGAGTGTCTGTCAAAGTTTAGAGGGTGGCCCAGCTTTAAACTTCAACATCCTCTTATCAGCATGAAATCCATAACTTATTCTGCATCACACTGAGTTCATTGAGCAGGTGGTGGTGGTGAATGAGAGCTTAGTTAAGACCTAATTGATTAATTTTGTTCGAAAGCTCACGGTAACCCTGAAGAGAATCATAGAATGCATTGGGTTAGAAAGAACCATTAACAGTCATCTAGTCCAACCCCCTGCAGTGAGCAGGGACATTTTTAACTAGATCAGGTTGCTCAAAGCCCTATCAAGCCTGACCTTGAATGTCCCCTTCAGGGATGGGGCTTCCACCACCTCTCTGGGCAACCTCTACCAGTGTCTCACCACCCTCATTGTAAAAATTTGTCCTTGTATGCAGTCTAAATCTATGCTCATTCAGTTTAAAAACATTATCCATTGTCCTATCACAACAGGTCTTGCTGAAAAGATTGCCCCTATCTTTCTGATAAATTCCCTTTAAGTACTGAAAGGCTACTGTAAGGTCTTCATAGAGCCTTCTGTTCTCCAGGCTGAAAAATCTGTCTTCGTAGGAGAGGTGCTCCAGCCCTCTGATCATTTTTGCAGCCTCATCTGGACCTGGTCTAACAGGTCCATATGTTCTTTGTGTTGAGGGTTCCAGAGATGGATGCAGCACTCCAGGTGAGGTCTCACCAGAGCAGAGCAGAGGGACAGAATGACCTCTCTCAACCTGCTGACCACACTGCTTCTGATGCAGCCCAGGATGTGATTGGCCTTCTGGCCTGTGAGTGCACATTGTTGGCTTATGTTCAGCTTTTCATCCACCAACACCAAGTCCTTTTCCTCAGTGCTGCTCTCAAGTCATGTTGCTCCTCACCCTGTGCTGATATCAAGGATCGCACTGACTCAGGTGCAGGATCTTGCACTTGGTCTTGTTGAACCTCATGATGCTCACATAGTCCCAATCTTCCAGCTTGTTCAGGTCCCTCTGGATGACATCCCACCCCTCTGGCATGTTCACTGCACATCTCAGCTTGGTGTTATCTGCAAACTTGAAGAGGTTGCACTCGGTCCAACTCTCCATCACTGATGAAGATATTGAAGAGCACTGGTCCCAGCACGGAGTCGCAGGTGGTGGCAGTAGATGACCTGTGATTCAGACCCATACGAAAGAGCAGACAGTACAATGGCTCTGTAGACACTGATCTTTGTACTTTTCTTCAGGTGTTTACTGCACCAGACCCTTTTATGGAGTCTTCCAAAAGCTCTGTATTGTTTTGTTAACCTGTTGTCTATCTCTGTGTCAATCTCACCATCCGAGGAAATGATACTTCCTAGACAGGTGAACTGCTGGACTGGCTTAAGCTCTTATTTGCCTGTGGTGATGTGGGGATGATGGGAGACTTCCTGAGGTGCAGGTTGGTAAAGAACTTCTGTCTTCTTCAAGCTGATTTCCAGCCCAGAAAGCTCAGCTGCCTCTGCACAGCAGGATGTTAAGCGCTGCAGAGCTGCTTCTGAGTGAGCAACGAGGGCGGCATTGTCAGCCAAAAGCAGCTCATGAACAAGGTGATTCAGGGTCTTAGTGTGGGCCTTCAGCCGCCTCAGGTTGAACAGGTCACCATCGGTACCATAACGGGTGTAAATGCCTTCATCTTCATCAAGGTCTGCCGTGGTCCTTTGGAGCATCGTGCTGAAGAAGATTGTGAATAGAGCTGGTGCGAGAACGCAGCCTTGTTTCACACCATTGGTTATTGGGAAGGGCTCAGAGAGTGCATCGCCACATCTGACTTGGCTGTACCGATCCTCGTGTAACAGGATAATCATTGTGAGCAACTTGGGAGGACAATCTAATCGTTCCAAGATCTGCCACAGGCCTTTTCTGCTCACAGCGTGAAAAGCTTCGGTGCGGTCAGCAAAAGTCACATGGAGCCCTTTGTTCTGCTCCCTGCACTTCTCTTGCAGTTGGCTGAGAACAAACACCGTGTCTGTGGTGCTCCTGTTGGCTCTGAAACCACATCGTCTTTCAGGTAGAAGTTCTTCTGAGATAGCTGGTACTAGTCTGTTTAAAAGTATTCTTGCAAGGATTTTACCAGCAATAGAGAGCAAAGTAATACCTGGGTAGTTTGAGCAGCCTGATTTTTCTCCTTTCTTCTTGTACAGGGTGATGATGACTGCATCACGGAGATCTGGTGGGAGTTTGCCTTTTTCCCAGCAACGCACAATGAGCTTGTGAAATTTAGCTTGGAGTGCTTGGCCTCCGTGCTTCCAGACTTCAGGTGGCATTCCATCAATCCCAGCTGCCTTGCCAGTTTTCAGCTGCTGTATGGCCTTGAGAGTCTCTCCCATAGTAGGGGCTGTATCCAATTCGTTTTTCACCACTTGTGCAATGCCGAATGAATTGCTGAGCCTTGGACTACACGGTTGACACTGAAGAGAGTCTGGAAATGTTCAGACCATCAATTCAGGATGGAGTCTTTATCTGTGAGAAGCATTTGGATGTCTGTGCTTAGCAGCTGACTTTAAACATGGTGTGTGGGTCCTTATACTGCTTTCAAAGCCTCGTAAAACCCTCTGTGGTCACCTGAATCAACACATAGTTGAGTGCAGAAATAAATTGCAAATATCTTTGGTTTTGATTCTTTTCTTTTCTTTTAAAAGCTGCATTTCATCTGAATGGAAATGTATAAAAATCCTATTAAAGTTGGTTCCACTCTTTTGAAATGTGCTACAAGACTAATTTTGACAAAGTTGACATTTTTATGGGCTGCTATCATGATTTGAAAAGATAATAAAAATAAATTCTCTACTATAGTCACCATAAAACCTGGTATGAGATGAACATTACATTTGATATAGGTGTACTTAGTACTATGTCAGTAAAAAAGAGAAAAGGACTCTATCAAATGTTCCCTTTACTTCCACTTGCCTAGAATTTCAGCTCTCTTGTAGGCTGACAAAACTCTTTGCTAATATCTTTCTTGGTGGAAAAGCTAAACTTTTAATCATTTGTTAGATTAACCCAAAATGAATGTTTTTACTTATTTTTTTCCCCATTCAATGAGCTGATAAAGAGATCAGTTATTCATCAGAAGAGCCTACACTATGCCTGTTTTCACCTTCTCAGGTGAATTCATGAAGCATGAGCTGTACAAATCTTACTCTTCCAGGTGAGCTCCCACTACAGATCTGAAGAGATCTCCCAAGCTGCTTCCACTAAGATAATCCAATACTTTCATCTCAAAGAAAATTCCTAAATCTTTTTCTGGCCAGATCAAATATTTCAGAATTAAGCTCATCACGTAATTACTGCTACAATGTTTGGTGTTGGTTTTTTTTTTTTTCCCCTCCAATATTGCTCCTCAGTTGAATTTTTAATCAAGATTCTTCTTGCATATGATCATATCTCCCATCCAGCTTAGTTGCATGAAACCAGAAAACCTGGAACAAAATCTTTCCTTAAGTGACCTCAAGAACAAACTGATATTGGGCCTTGATTTGTGTTGTGAGACCAGAAATGGGAACCAGGTTTCCATATTGTAATAAATCGTGATGACTTAAGGTTGAAGATTTAGGAACTCAAAGAGCATTATCAGCCAGTTTGCTGATGACACCAAGCTGGGAGGAGTGGCTGACACACCAGAAGGCTGTGCTGCCATCCAGTGAGACCTGGACAGGCTGGAGGGTTGGGCAGGGAAAAATTTAATGAAATATAACAACGGTAAGTGTAGAGTCTTGCATCTGGGTAGGAACAACCCCAGGTTCCAATATAAGTTGGGGAATGACTTATTAGAGAGCAGTGTAGGGGAAAGGGACCTGGGAGTCTTGGTGGACAGCAGGATGACCATGAGCCAGTAGTGTGCCCTTGTGGCCAGGAAGGCCAATGGCATCCTGGGGTGTGTTAGAAGGGGGGTGGTTAGTAGGTCGAGAGAGGTTCTCCTACCCCTCTACTCTGCCCTGGTGAGACCCCATCTGGAATCTTGTGTCCAGTTCTGGGCCCCTCAGTTCAAGAAAGACAGAGAACTGCTGGAGAGAGTCCAGCACAGGGCAACTGGGATGGTTAAGGGAGTGGAGCATCTCCCTTATGAGAAAAGACTGAGGGAGCTGGGGCTCTTTAGTTTGGAGAAGAGGAGGCTGAGGGGTGACCTCATTAATGTTTACAAATATCTAAAGGGTGAGTGTCACGAGGATGGAGCCAGGCTCTTCTCGGTGACAACCACTGATAGGACAAGGGGTAATGGGCTGACACTGGAACATAAGAGGTTCCGCTTAAACTCGAGAAGAAACTTCTTCTCAGTGAGGGTGACGGAGCCCTGGAACAGGCTGCCCAGGGAGGCTGTGGAGTCTCCTTCTCTGGAGACATTCAAGACCCGCCTGGACACGTTCCTGTGTAGCATAATCGAGGCGTTCCTGCTCTGGCAGGGGGATTGGACTGGATGATCTTTCGAGGTCCCTTCCAATCCCTGACATTCTATGATGATTCTATGATTAAAAGCCCTACAACCTCTGAGAAACAGCGTAGCCAAAGGCAACATTTGCAAAAGCACCAATTTAGGACCCTGAGACTGACTGATTTTGAGATTTATCACAGATTTGTTTGGAAGATTTGTCCCAGATGCTGTACATAGTTTTCATAATATCAATATGAATAGAGGTTTCAAACAGAGATCTCAACAGTTTTATTCACAAGTGGCTCTTTTATGGCTGTGCAACTTGATTCGTTCACATTTTCCAGCAAAAGGACCACAAGTAGAAAGTTCGTGCATGTGACCTAGAGCACCAACATGGCCCGCTTGAGGTTCCACAGACAATGCTGTGGAGAATGCCGGCCCAGCAGAGGTCCAGCCCAGTTCTGCATGAAAATCTTATTTTAAGGAA
The DNA here is from genome assembly GCA_020746105.1 of Trogon surrucura. Taxonomy (NCBI): domain Eukaryota; kingdom Metazoa; phylum Chordata; class Aves; order Trogoniformes; family Trogonidae; genus Trogon; species Trogon surrucura. Next base: position 1,220,178 of record CM036658.1, read on the forward strand.
AGAACATCCTACAAATATTCCTTTTTCTGATCAGACCCAGCAGAGAAGAAACTTTATTCATGGGAAATTCTGACAAGTGTAAGCTTCTTTTTAGGTTGTTACATGGTTTGCTAACTTCCAGATAATGTATTCAGACACTCCGAATTCCTCCCTAAAGAGAAATCTCTTAGTTATCTTCATGAGTTTACCATTAAAGGGCTTCTATTTCATATTAAAAGTCTTTTTATAACTTCAGAAAATGTTCAGAAACCTTGCATATAGTTTGAAAGTGGGAACATTGCATTCACATGAAAAATATTGTAGCTAGTGATGGTTGAAAAGAATGGAAAAAAAATCACTTGAATTTCATGGTGTTCTGTCTTCATTTTTTGAAGTTTCTACAAAGTACCTTTTCTTCCAGCCTTGTTTTTATTAGTAACTGCAATAAAATGAAGGCTATGAAAAGAACAGAAGTTTCCTTTTAATTTTAATTTCTTTTTTCTTTTGCCATTCTGTGCCATTTAAAAATCTTCTCCAACTTTTGAAATTCCAAAGTGAGGGATGGAAATACAGAAAGTTGTAGTTGTGCTTTGTTTTTTTTTCTATTTCTTTCTTTGAAACTCTGTACTCATCCCAGTCCCAAGATACCGTGTAACAATTCCAGACTGGCAAACAAAAGTAGGAGGGTAAAAAAAAAATTTAAAAATTTAAAAGGGTTTTAGACTTTTTCTTGTGCTCTGTTCATAAAAGGAAAGAAAAAGGGAAATACATGAAAACACCAAACATTCAACATTAGATTTTCAATATTTTCTATACCAATGGAAACTTCTAATGTTAAAAGAAAAAACAAATAAAAGCTCTGAAAGCTGTTGATGTGTTTCTTCAATTACAAAAAAACCCCAAACCCTGTGACTTCTGGTCAAATGCAGATCCAGGGGCAAACATCCGACTGGCTTTAGTTGAAACACCTGCATAATGGTAAATCAGTTCTTGTGGAGAGCACATTTTCTCCCTGAATAGGAGGCAGCAATCATACCTCGTCTGTATGCATCAAGCCTTCCATGAGAGGTAATAGTCTCATGCAAGGCAACATCATCTGACCTTGGTTACCAGGGCAACGGGTTGTGCAGGATCTGGGTCCAATCAGGCTTGTTCATCCTTTTTGTATTTGGACTGTCAGAATGATCTTGTAATGTGACATGTCTCATAAGATAGTGGTTTTTATTCTTGAAGAGCCAATAGCCTTAGCAGCTTTCCGTTTTTTTTTTTTTTTTTTTTTTAAATAGCTTTCTGCTTGGTACCCATTCCTTCTGCTGTATGGTGTTTTGACCACTTGTCTTAGCTTGAATGATTTGATTAAGAGAAATGAGAGGAGGTTTTTTGGCTTTTTGTTTTTTTCCCCCTTCCAAATATTACTATTTATTTGCTGTCACTTCATACATGCAACCAAGGCTTTTCTTGGAAACTGGAAGCTGGAGAAAGTGGTACTGCCAGGGCTGGCAGACCGCATCAGGATCAGTGAAGGGTGGAGTGTTACCAACAACACCCGTTTACCACCTTTTCTGGATCTGCCAGCTCTGCTGGGTCACACCAGGTTTCACAGGCCAAATTCCACCTGCTGAAGGGATCCAGAGGGTGGGTAGGTTGGCGGGAAGATATCTGGGGTAGATGAAGTTGATAAAATCCTCTGAGTTTTAGTAAGGCTTTAAAGTCATATCCTATACTTTGGTTGTGTTTTAATCTAACAAGGTCTTTAAAAAATGTTCTAAACTCTCAATCCAAGCCTCTTTCAGAGTGCTTTAACCTCACCTACAAAGCCCAGCTACGGTCACTTCATGTACGAGTGGGTTACAAGGGAAATGCAGGCTGCTTTTCTGAGACATGTTTAGGACTCTTCTGTGCCACTGTGACAGCAAACACAGTGGCTGAGGGTCTGGTTTTGAGATCTTGTCTCATTTTATGTGAGGTTTCTATTAAACTTAGCAGATGGGCTTGTCGAAGTCTGTCTTGATCCCATGGTCACTTCGTCTTGTTCACACAAGTCTGAATGGAGTAGCTGGCCATCTCGTTTTGAACTGTTGCCCATTACAGCAAGAGCTCAGGTTTGCTCCCTGATGAACCTGTATGACATCCCATGTCGTTTAAAATGAGTCATCTGCCTGTGCTCCATTTGCCCCACCACAAGGTTGACTTGACGGCTCTCCAGTCCCACTCCTGGTTCCACACAGAACAAACATCTTTGACCTTCCTGGCACATCGGAGCCATTCAACACTAGCCATGACTTGCTAGAACACCGAATGCAAAAAAAAATATACAGTTGGCATTTTATTAACTTGAGGGATTATACTTTCAGCAACATTCCAGAAAGTAGTTTGTCTAAGATGTATTAACACCCGCATTTGAATTTCAATACTCATCAGTTCATAAGCAGAAACAACTGCAGAGAAAGCAGAGATGACATTTATCATGTTATGTTGTTTACCACTGGAAAGAAATCAGAGGAGCATTCCTATTCTGCCTTACCTATAATCTCTTGTCACACTACAGTCTCTTGATGTATGCCTCCACTCATTGCTTTTTCAAGCTTTTGGCCACAAATGCGGGTTAAAATTACTTAGCACAAATGCAGTGCTATTGAGGATGCCAGTTAGGTCTTTTGGGTACTTCAGGGAAAACTTCTATGCTTTTCTTGCCCTTCTTTGTCTTTAATGCCTTACCAAACAGGAAACATTTTGAGCAGAAACTCTCTTTTCCTGAGTTGTTATGCATGGCCTGGCACAAAGTGGGTGTGGGGTTTTAGACAACCCTGCCAATATTAATCCCCACTGCAGCAATTCCTGCTGCATGGTGCTGAGTATGCTCAATTTCCCCAGATGGCACTGGGCGTTGAGAGCTCTTACCTGGAAACTGGCTCCCAGTCAACGTTTAGTGTTGCAGTGTCTGATTCTGAAGTGTTTGAGCATGCTGCAGCACAAACCCCTCCACTTACAGCAGCTGCTTCACCTCTCCCGTCCCACAGACATGTGAAAGAAATCAAAAACCTTCACAGTGGTCCAGAGAGTCAGATTTAAGTAAATGGGAAGTTATATTTGGGGAATACTTAGAAAGATAAGAGCCTCTAAGCTTCAATAACCATTGAAATTCCCTCCTCTGTATTCAGGAAGAGGATGGCAGTTACCCTGGCTGAAATGAACAAGAGGTACAGTAAAATTCTCCTATAGGCAGTTTGAGCCTTTCTAATATATTTCAGAGACTGCAGAATAAGCTAAAATTAAATAGTGTTGTAACTTGCTTCTTAATATCTCATTAAGCTTGATAAGCAGCTGTTACTCCTCACATTATTTTCCGATGCATTTCCTCACAGTTTTTTGATTCATTTCTCCTGCATCTTGGAAGAATTATACCAGTGTAGTTTGCCTGCCTGTACAGATGTGAGGGGAAATCCTTTCTGTTCCCCCACTTCTCCCTCTTCCTGATGCTCAACACAGAAATCAGAGAAAAAGGTATTCAAGAAAATAAGCAAATGGCAGCAAAACCCACACAGCTGGGAGGCTGGGCGTAGCAGCAAGCTGAGCAGGAGAGAGGGCACGCACAGACTATTCAGAGAATAGTTACAGGAAAACGCACATCCTACAAAAGCTTTGAAAGAAGCATTTTGTTAAGGTGCAACAAGTTAATCACTGCGTGTTAATTACTGTTAATGGCAGGATTAAAAATAATAAAAGCAATTTATCTCATTCCAAAATAATTAGTCTTAATGTCATGTTTGTACAGCACAGAGGCATTTTAATGGGAATCAGCCCAACGACTGTGTGTGCATAACATATGTAACTGCAGTAGGTTCTCGTAAAACGTCTGGCAGATGTGGAATAATCAGCTCTGCTGAGACTTCTCCAGGGTACCAGGGATATGAGTGCTGACTTTGATTTTCTGCAGGATCTGCAGGTGTTAATGCTCCTGAAAACGAGAATCATTTCTCTGTTTTCTCCCTTATGTACGCCTGTTGTGTTAGCCCTGCTCTGCAGCTCGGTAAACAGAATTGATGCTACAGGACTTCACTGGGATGATTAGGAGATCACCATTGGCCTTGGGATCTGCATTCTAGGCACCTGTGGCAAGTTTTATAGGGGTTTCCCCATCCCATGTGTTTGGCTAATAATGCTCTTCTGCAGGCTGATAAGTGGCCTTAATTCCTTTTGAGAAGGTTGTGAAGTCATTTAGCTGGTGTAATTCAGTTTCTTTACACTCAGGGAGAAGTTAATGTAGTTCTTACTGTTGTTTCTATTCAGTCATTACAGAACTCGGTCAAATCACCAGTGATCCAAACTGGGGGGTACAAGTGGGGAGTCATGGGGGATTTCTCATCCAGATGTCGAGTAATTGAAGCTGTCTACACAGAGATCTTGCTGACTGAAACAGGGCAAAATATTAGCATTGTTATGTCTCTCACGTAATCTAATGAGCAGTAAAAGCACTGGGAAAGACAATGAGTCTGGGTGAGTGTTACCTATGGAGAACCTTGATTGAATATCCCATGGCAATCCCATGGGCAAGGCTGTTTGAAGGTAAAGGGGCCCAAGATAGTTGGTTAGCGTTCAGGGACTGCTTCTACCGTGCTCAAGATCAGAGCATCCCGACACGTAGGAAGTCAAGGAAGGGAGCCAGGAGACCTGCGTGGCTAAACAGGGATCTGCTGGGTAAGCTCAAGGGCAAGAGGAGAATTTACAGATCTTGGAAGGCAGGGCTGGCCACTTGGGAAGAATATAAGGCTGTTGTCCGAGGGTGTAGGGAGGCAACTAGGAAAGCAAAGGCCTCCCTAGAATTGAACCTGGCGAGAGGGGTCAAGGACAACAGGAAGAGCTTTTTCAAATACGTGGCAGATAAAACTAACACCAGAGGCAATGTAGGCCCACTGATGAATGAGGTGGGTGCCTTGGTGACAGATGATACAGAGAAGGCAGAGTTACTGAATGCCTTCTTTGTCTCTGTCTACTCTGCCGGAGGCTGTCCTGAGGAGCCCAGTTCCCCTGAGGCCCCACAGGAAGTCAGGGCAGTGGAGGAGTTTGCTTTAGTTGATGAGGACGGGGTTAGGGACCAATTAAGCAATCTGGACATCCATAAATCCATGGGTCCAGACGGGATGCATCCACGGGTGCTGAGGGAGCTGGCTGATGTCATTGCTAGACCACTCTCCATCATCTTTGCCAAGTCTTGGGAGACGGGAGAGGTGCCTGAGGACTGGAGGGAAGCAAATGTCACTCCAGTCTTCAAAAAGGGCAAGAAGGAGGACCCGGGTAACTATAGACCGGTCAGCCTCACCACCATCCCTGGGAAAGTGATGGAACGACTTATCCTTGGTGCCATCTCAAGGCCTATCAGGGATAAGAGGGTCATTAGAGACAGTCAACATGGCTTCACCAAAGGGAAGTCGTGCTTGACTAACCTCATAGCCTTTTATGAGGATATAACAAGGTGGAGAGATGATGGCAGAGCGGTGGATGTGGTCTACCTTGACTTCAGTAAAGCATTTGACACAGTCTCCCACAGCATCCTTGCTGCTAAACTGCAGAAGTGTGGTCTAGACTCTCTGGTAGTGAGGTGGACTGCGAACTGGCTAAGGGGAAGAAGACAAAGAGTTGTGGTCAATGGGGCGGAGTCTGGTTGGAGGCCTGTATCCAGTGGAGTCCCTCAAGGGTCGGTACTGGGACCAGTATTATTCAGTATATTCATCGATGACTTGGATGAGGGACTAGAGAGTACTATCAGCAAGTTTGCTGATGACACCAAGCTGGGAGGAGTGGCTGACACACCAGAAGGCTGTGCTGCCATCCAGCGAGACCTGGACAGGCTGGAGGTTTGGGCGGGGAAAAATTTAATGAAATACAACAAGGGTAAATGTAGGGTCTTGCGTCTGGGTAGGAACAACCCCAGGTTCCAGTATAAGTTGGGGAATGACTTATTAGAGAGTAGTGTAGGGGAAAGGGACCTGGGAGTCTTGGTGGACAGCAGGATGACCATGAGCCAGCAGTGTGCCCTTGTGGCCAGGAAGGCCAATGGCATCCTGGGGTGTATTAGAAGGGGGGTGGTTAGTAGGTCGAGAGAGGTTCTCCTTCCCCTCTACTCTGCCCTGGTGAGACCCCATCTGGAATACTGTGTCCAGTTCTGGGCCCCTCAGTTCAAGAAAGACAGGGAACTGCTGGAGAGAGTCCAGCACAGGGCAACTAGGATGATGAAGGGAGTGGAGCATCTCCCTTATGAGGAAAGGCTGAGGGAGCTGGGGCTCTTTAGTTTGGAGAAGAGGAGGCTGAGGGGTGACCTCATTAATGTTTACAAATATCTAAAGGGTGAGTGTCACGAGGATGGAGCGTGGCTCTTCTCGGTGACAACCACTGATAGGACAAGGGGTAATGGGCTGAAACTGGAACATAAGAGGTTCCGCTTAAACTCGAGAAGAAACTTCTTCTCAGTGAGGGTGCCGGAGCCCTGGCACAGGCTGCCCAGGGAGGTTGTGGAGTCTCCTTCTCTGGAGGCATTCAAGACCTGCCTGGACACGTTCCTGTGTGGCATAGTCTAGGCATTCCTGCTCTGGCAGGGGGATTGGACTTGATGATCTTTCGAGGTCCCTTCCAATCCCTAATATTTTATGATTCTATGAATAGCTCTGCTTAAACTATTTGTTAATGGCTGTGTTTTGTGCACTTGTTGCCATCTTGGCTAATACTGTAAGATAGCTGGATTACCTCTTTCACAGGGGCAGTCTAAGGAATCTTGATTATTCCTCTACATTCAGTCATAAAGCAAGAATTACAGCCTTTTCCCAGCTGCCCTCCAATTTCAAATGTAAATATCTCCAGTGACAGCAGCATAAATGACCTCTGGACAACAAGCTTGGCACATATTCTCCTGATTTCTGTAAGCTGGGCTGAACGAGCAGCAACAAGTGGTTAGCTGAGACAGGGCATGGTCTTTTTGCTGAGGGCATCTCATCAGTGCCACTCTCTTACAAGCTGTTTTTGGGAAGAGAAGTCATTTGCTGCACCTGGATAAGTGGGGCGGAGGCCTCTTAAGTGGAGGTGGTGGTGGTGAGAGCTTAGGCTGCTAGGGGTGAGCAGGATGAGGAGAGCCAGAGCTGTGGAAATCAGGTCATTTTTGTCATCTTTGCGACTCTATGAGGACTACGGGCTCAGGTCCTTGGCTCTGTATCTGCTGTTGGTCCTAGGTTTTGTATTCTGGGCTGCTGCTGCAGCTGTGACCTTTGGTGGAATTTTTGGGATCCTGATGTACAAGAACTACAAATACTTATGTCAGGAGTATTTCTTTCATCTCTTTGGCTGGCTGGCTCTTGCAGTTGCATTTTTCTTGCTACCTGCTGGGGCTTTGGCTATCTCTATTTATGTCAAGACCTCCCGCTACAAGCAAGGGCTTCTCATGTACTTGCTACTGGTCCTTCTTTGCCTGGAAATGACTTTGGGAGTTCTGGCACAGCTTAACTCTAACTGGGTGGCTTCTGATCTGGAAAACACTATGAGTTCCCTCATCTATCAGTACAACAGGTCACCCTCTCAGGGTCCTGGCAACAGGATTGTGGATGAGGTGCAGAGGAAGCTGCAGTGTTGTGGGGTCCAGAGCTACACAGACTGGCTAAAGACACCACCTGCTAATTGGCATCTTCCAGCTGAAAAACCTCGTGTCCCTGCAAGCTGCTGTACAGAGCAGTATTCTGACTGCAGGGGTGACTTAAACAACCCAGAACAGCTCTTTCAGGAAGGATGCCTAAAGAAGCTGGAAGACCAACTACATTTTGTCATGTTCTACACTTTTTGGTGCTGTGTTGGGCTGAGCATCTTAGAACTGTTGGCTGGTGTCAGCAATGGTATCCTCATGAGGCATCAGCCTTTCCACGACCTCCGAATTCTGGACTCATCTACCTACTGATAGCCCTGCGGAGACTGTCAGCATTGCTGAATGTAATGCACGTTTCCTAGGTTTTGTACCCTTCTGCAATTGCTCTGGAAGAGAAATTTTTTGCTTTTTAAAAAATATACTTGCATGTAAATCAAACTAATTGACAACTGCTGTTTTTCTTTGGTTTGTTTTTTTTTTTTTTTTAATGTTACAATATTATTGTGTTTTTCCCCCAGTTCTTGTCTGATAAGTGTCCTGTATCTGAAAACCTTCATTGTTGGAAGACAGAGGATGGAGGGCAGGGTCTTCAGTGTGTGCAGACATGAAAGTACTATACGTGAGTGTAGGGCAAGCAGCAGGTAGAGGTATGTCTTGCTCAGAGGACCCTGATGTGTGGTGATGGCATGATCTTTTGGAATAAGTCTTTACTGTACTAAACAGTACAGTAAATTGTACTGCTGGGCTACTTGGACAGTAGTTAAAGAGCAGATTCCTCCACCTCCAAACTTGACTATATTTTGGTATTTCCAAAAGAAGCCTTTTAGATAAAGTTTAAAACTTTTTTTTTTTTTTCTGTTTCTCCTTTAAATGCTCTTTTAAAAACCAACTTATTCTTCAGTGAAAATGAATGTCAGCTTTTGAAGTACACGAGGGTACAGTCTAAATGGAGAAGATGGGTTTAACAACAGCATATTACGGTAGAGTTATTTCAGGAGCAATTCTCAAACTAAAGAGGAAGAAATGCTGTCTCTATTAACTAGATTTTGTGTTAAGGGAGGAATCAGTTAATTTTACTTTCTTGAAAAGCTACGTAGGTTTATAAACATATTTGAAGAACAACAGCATTATGCCACTTTTTCTTAAGGTAAGTCTCTCCTACCCTTACTAAATCCTCTTCTTGATTTTCTGTGACTCTCAGTCTAGCCTGCACGTGCTGAAGGGGACTGTGCTGAAAAGTTGGCACATGGGCAATATTCTTCCTTATGCTGGCGTTTAGGGCGGTGCTGTTAAAAGCTCTGCCCTACCTGTGTTGGGCTGAGCAGTCTGTGACTGTGCATGCTTGTACGTGGGTGTCTGTTTGGAAAATGTCCTCAACCTCACTACTGGAACTGCAGCAGCTGCATTCTTTGATATGTGCAGAGAATTTTCACAACTGCACTGTGCCAGACCTTATCATACTGGGAATGAGGAAACCACCTGGGTCACGAAAAGCATTGGACTGGGCAACTCCCTCAGAACCTGAAGGAACAGTCAGTTACTTCATTATTGCTTTAAATTTTCTACCAAATATCAGGTACTTTACGACAAATTTCAGACCCCAAATCACCAGATACTGATGGGAGGGGATGGCCGAGAGGGGAATAAAATCAGAGGATGTAGGTCAGCTCTTGCAGGCTCGTTAATAACTGTGGAAACCAAATGTGAGATATACTGCAGGGCTGCCTCATAAAAAAAATAAAAGACACTGATTTAGACAAAGGAAAAGAACTAATTCATTAGGAGTAATACTTCAAAAAAAAGGAGGAATGTCTCAAAGCAAAAAAGAATAGTTGTGTCTTTGAGTAATGTAATAGAAGGAAACATTACTTTTGGTTTGTTTGACATGGGATGCATGTGACAGTGAATAAAAGTTGTCTATTTAAGCACCGCGATTGGGTCTTTATGGTTTTGTGGTGTTCTAGCACTCGGATGTTTTGTGAAGCAAAGTTATTGCTATGACATTACAAAGATGCAACGTAACTGAAGTGGCAGCAACCAGCCCAGGGAGAAATTTGAGTTTATTCAAGAAAGAAAGGTGGAAGAGCAGAGTGGATGTAGTGCCGTTTTACCACCTGCTTCTCTTATGGGGGATATTCTTCTTCTCAGATCAATTCTTATCCCTTCCAACTTCCTTCATATGTTCTGAGCCAGAATCTCTTAAAACAGAGGAATTTCTCTACGAAGCAGAAAGAAGTAATTTCAAGATGGTTGAGGAGGAGAATTACTAGTGTGAATGTCCTCCTCTGCCCTACGTATTGTAAAAAGTCCAGATCATGCATGGCTCCCTCTACTCCTTCTATACTGAGAAGAAAATCATAAAATAAATATGAAATTAAAAATATTTTTTTTGGGGGGGGAATTAACTATAAGAAATAACTTTTTGGAATTCTTTTTCCTCCTGCATACTGAATGCAACTCTAGAAGATCAGATCTTAAACCTGGTAAAAATGAAGGGGAGAAGGTGAGGATGCCTGAGACAGACCTACCTACTACAGGCAGGAATGGTCATTAGTAGAGTCTCTAGACAAAACAATAGATTTATCTCGTTCTCTTTTTTTTCTCTTTTTTTTTTTTTTTTTTTTTTTTACCTGGACAGATTGATTCTGAATTAGTTAAGCCCGGTCAGGAGTTACCTAATTTGAAAAAAGAATATGGTGTTTTTAAGCAAATACAGTGTATTTCTGTGATGTAAGATACATAAATCCTTAGGTAATATTGCAATCTACACATTGCCTGCTTCATTCTGAAAGGATCTCCAGATGTCGTTCATAACCTGTAAAAATGCACAGCTGTAGAGGCAGGCAGCAGATGACTTACGATTTCTGAAAATTGTGGCTTTTGGCGTTTGAAGGGGAGAAGCTGATGTCCAGTGCAAAAATGAAAATACATTCTGTGATTACTCTTTGCAGAGGATACTGAAACCCATATATTCCATGTATGAATCGGTGATCACAGTGTGATGTCCCTCTTCTTAGAAAACAAGAGTCAGAAAGGCAAAACTAATGCTGGAAATGCAAAAGTCACCATTGCAACCCTTTAACAACCTCTTTCTGGTACTCCTCTATTGGACTGAACCATCAAACTTGGCAGAGAACACCAGATGCATCTTTATGACGTGGCTGTTTTGAAACTGATTGCTGCTTTCTGACTCCTTCAGCTTTCCAGGATGGTGAGTATGTTGAAATTATACTGTTTTTTCTTCTTCTGTCTTCCATTTCCTCCCCACTCCCCTGCCTCCCCTTCCTTATTATGAATGAGGACTCACTTTAACTGAGCACAACCTAATCCAGATTCTGGAATTGTGAGTTGTCCTTCATCACGTCTACCGTCTTCAGTTTAAAATTAAATTCTGTACCATAGATACAAAGTAGAATGACCTGGGCTTCACTAGAAGATATTTGAAGACTCAGCTTCTGCCTGCATCCCACTGATATTGTTAGATCATTTAAAGTTACTCTTTAATTGAAGTTGTTGCTTTTATAATTTGGTATTTTTTTTTTTTTTGCCTGTGCAATGAAGCAGGAGGTTATAGTCATCTGCTGTTTGTGGTGTTTTTTCTGGGAAATTGAGTTGGGTGATCTTCACCACCTAGAAAAGATTATGTGGATCAGTGAGGACTTTCCCTTTCCTCCCTTCCTGCCCCCCCAACCCCATCCCAACAAGGTATTTTCTTTAGGGCCACACCAGCAACAAGCAGATACCAGATATTGGCAAAGGCCTACTTCAAACACCAGGAAGAAATCACATTGTATGTGATCACCTCTTGAGCCAAATGGCCCTTTTAAAGCAATGGAACATTTTCTGAGCACTTTTCTGGGAGCCTGATAGTTGCCAGCCTGACACTTACTTAGTCTGAAGAACTGAAGATGAAAGATTTCGTGTTTTTATCTGATTTCTGACACCTAAAAATATTTTTGTCCTAAGAGCTTCTTTTTACCTTTTTCATTTAAAAAAGAAAAAAAGAAAATAACTGTATCTTCCAGAAGATAAGCATACTGTTATTACCAACTGTATATTGTAAATCACTGTGGAAGTATAACCTGTTTTTCATATAGATACGTGGTATTACTGGAGAATTCAGAGAGCTCTTGCAGTGAGTTTAATTGCCTTGATGTTGCTCTGATACACCACAGAATTTTGTTTTGTAGTGAAAAGTGATGTCATCTATCTTCCCCCGTAGAGGAAAAGTTAAATATTTCATGTACTGACTTAACACTTACAGGAACATGCTCCAAAAGCAGTTGTGCACGTCAATTATTTGATTTTGTCAGGAAAGGTCACACAAGTAAATCTATCTAAGAGGACACAGGTTTGCAGTTTCACATCTTAAACCTGGAAGAAGATGGCTGTGCTTGCCTGGCAGAGAATTTGTGTGAGCCCTTAGCTAAATTCACGTTGGGATGCTGGAAGAGAAGAAGGTTGCACAAACTAAACAAGCCAACACAAGGTACATCCGTGTTGTTGCTGGAGCTAAGTGAGCAGTAAATTTCTTGAAAAGTCATGCTGCTGGTCTGAGAAAGAAAGATTAATCTTGTGCTTAAGGCGTGAAAGATGAAAGTAGGAGGCTGTTGCTCTGGAGAGAACCTAGGAGCAATAATAAATCATTAAATCAACCCATTCATGTATTCCTTTCAATTTTTGTCACTCTTCTATATCTATGCCTGGGGAAAATGCACTCCAAGATCACCTACGTGTGTTTCAGAGAGAGAACTTTTGAACACACATTATAGGTGTCTCTGTTTACATGGAGACTGTACACAGTTATTATTGTGGAGCCTCCTCTAACAAAGTCGAAAGATTGCTATTCATCTTGCAGCTATACGTGATTAATTGTGAGAAATATACTTCTGAGTGCTTTTGTGACCTGTACAGACTTGGACTGAAAAAGCTGAAATCAGTAATTGCACGTGAGAGTTAAAGTTCCTTTCAAAAAACTTCATTTCTGATTAAAGAGGTTTCAGACTGTAGCTGTAAACCACTGGAAATGTCCAAGAGACACACAGGAAACCCCTCACCTGTCTCTCCATTGTTTGAGTCACGTCAACTAATATCTCTTCTGACACTTCAACAGATGCCGTCATTATTCTATTAGAATTCAAACTATTAATTACTTACTATGGTTTATGTGTTACTTCTAAAGGCGTTTTGCCAGAATTCAGCTTTGTGACTGAAAGTACGAGTTTTGCACCTAAGTTAATGAAAAGGATTTTGAAGGTTTGTTGGATTATAGGTTAAAAAAAAAACAAACAAAAAAAAAGATAAGAAATCACAGACCGAGAAAAATCCCTTTCAAAGAGTGAGGAACTCACTCAAGCGTTTAAACAATGCAATATTTAAGCCAGTCCTCCAGGCTTTTTCCTCTCTTGTTGTCTTAAAAGCCCCAAAACATTTAAGCTCCTCATACCCACTAATAGAACTGAAATTTCCATTGGAGGAGTCATCTGAGATTACTGTTTACTAGATCCACAGGCACATCACCACTAATTTCTGCTTAGCGGAAGTGAGTTTAAGACTTGTGTATGTGGGGAAAGGGTGCTGCGAAAAGCATCTGCTCTCAAACATGTATGTTTTGGGAGAGATCTCCATTCAGCTGCTTTGGATTAAGTCTGTTTGTAAGCCTGCTTTAGGACAGGCAAGGAGTTTCTACACACAGCATCTCCAAGTAGAGAAGATAATCACCTTTCTCTGGTACTGGAAGACCCAAAGAAACTTAAGCTAGGTGAGATCCGCCATCAAGCCTTCACAGAGCCTGTGGTATGGAGAAAAACAAGATTTTTTTGCTAATGCACACCTACATATAACATATTTGGTTTACAACAGAGTAGTGTTAGCAGGCTGATAAACCGGGATGGCTTCACGCCTCCATCCAGGCTGTGGGATCGTGAGCCGGTCACTAAAAAGCATGGTGGTACCAGAGTGGTGGCCTTTGGGACCTCATTTGTAGGAGCCCAGAACTGAATTTCAGGTATTTTTATAAATTCTTCTAGCCTACCTGCCTCCAAAAACACCCAGGGCTGTGTTGTGCTGCAGAGAGACTTTGCTAGGCTCAAAATGATCTGAGGACTGCGGTGTATTTCCAGAGGAAATTCGGTATCATGGCCGTGTTGATTCTGGCAGGTGAGCAGGAAGAAGAAGGAAGGACAGTTCTCTGCCTTCCTGTGTTTGAAAAAGACATCTGAGCACTTCCCTACCTACACTGGAGAGAAGATGAGGAAAGTCATTGTGTTGTCTGGAATAACTGACTTCACAGAAAATCGACAAGTGTCTAGAATTTCTGGGTTTCTGATGCTCAGGTTTAAGTAATTATTTTGAAAAAAATGAGCTAGTTGGGCTGGGCTAGGTTCTTTCCTTCGGAGTGGGATTGCACTAGGTAGTAAAAAAAATGTAAAAGGAGAAATGAAACCCAATGCTTAAATCTCACAATGTCACCCTGGAAGATGACAGAAAAAGCAGCCTATTTTGTGATCTAAGAAGTACAGAGAATGAGCTGAACTACTTATTCAATTATGTCAAATGATCAGCATTCATTTATTAAATGATGTAAAATGAAATTAAATTAGAGCAAGTAAGTGATTACATTATGTAAAGCAATTTTTTAAAACTGGGTAATGTGATCACCCTTCATTTGTTACATTAACTTCAGAATATCGGATATTGGTGCTATTATTAAATTCATAGAAACGCTTATAATGATAGAAAAGTTAAAACATAGTTTGTAAGTGTAAGTGAAGCTACTCATTTTCATGCTTCTTTTCAAATATTGGTTATTGGTACAATGTGGAGGTGTTAAAGAAACATGTAGACGTGGCACTTCAAGACATAGTTTAGCAGTCGTGGTAGTGTTTGATGGTGGCACTTGATGACCTTAAAGGTCTTTTGCAACATTAATGATTCTGTGGTTTTAAATACACTAATGTATTTTGAAAATAAAATACTGTTTGATGTTTCTACAAGATTAGATTTTCTGTTTTGCGGACAGATGGGATGAAACAATCATATTTACCCGTTATATCGAGATGTTTTTGGAGTAGGAGAGGGAGAATAAAAAAAACGTGTTCCTGTTGTCCTTGCACACAGGTTACAATTGTATGCTACTCTCTTGGTCTGTTTTCTTGTGCTTATGCTGGACATAGAAAAAATATTCTTCATATCCCCTTGGATTTCCCCCCATTACTTAGCAGTTCATAGGGCAGAATTAGGTTTGAGGTAATGAAAAATATTAGAAGTAGGATCCATTTTTAAATCAACTTATTTCCTTACAGTACTTAGTGAGATAATATTTAAGGATTCAAATATCAATTTATTGCTGAAATTCAGGTAACCTTGCTGCCAGAACTTTTTAATGTCTTAAAAAATGTGTTCTTGCTTGGTGAGTCATGTGCAAAATCCTTAAGAGTTTATGGAGTTTTCTAATGAATCTAATTGTGCAACTTAAGCATGAAAAAAAAAAAAATCAGATGTGAAATGTTGATTATTTGCTGAGATGTGTGGGAGAAAACACCACTTAAAACTGTAGGTAAGAGTTACTGTGCAAGTGGCACAAAGCGTTATGGAAAAGGCAGCAGGTTTAAGCACATCTGGAAGGGTTGTTTGTGGTGCATTCATTGGCTGACAGAAGTAAGAAAATAGTTTTTTGGTTTTGTGGGAAGTTTTTTTTGGTTTTGTTTTTTTTTTCTTTAGATATTGATGCAGGAATAATCTGGCACATCTATGTGAGGAAGCCTCCATCATTTCACATACGGAAGAGCTTATCTTCTTTCCAGTGCAGATTGATCCAGATGAAAAACAATCCAAAGGCTTGTTAGAGATGGAGAAACCACATGAAGACAGAATAGGAAATTAAATAGGGTTATGGGAAGCTGTTGGGTTCTAACTGAGGAGCAAATGGTGAGAGAAATGTCAGCCATAATAGTGAGAATATAATAGTGACAAATACGTGTGAAGTAAAAGAACTGGAAAACAGGAGTAATACTTCTGTCTCCATGACTCAGTAATTATGCTTTTGTAAGGCTGCTAGTAACTCAAGGTTAACTAAACTCACCAAAATGAAATTTTGATAATTTAAAGTGGGGTTTTTTTAACCTACTACAGTAGCAACTGCTGATATATCTAGCCACAGGCTGTCTCTCTGATTTAATACGGTTTGAGTTTATTATCTTCCCTGGAAAATTCTATTTTAAGGCTTTAAAATGTTGAGATTTGACATTCCCTTAAGAAAAAAAAATATATGTAAATAGTATTTTATGTATAGCAGGCTGCATTATTCTTACCTTGTAGTGTGGAAAATGGACTAGCATGTGGCAGATAATCCGTAAATTAAGTGTAAAGTGTTTGTAAGTGCCTTGTTTAGCTTAGTATTAGGTCAGAGAAATAAAAAAAATAAAACAATATACACTAAGCAGGAAGAAATATTGAAAAGAAGACTAGATTTGTACAGTGTATATGAATGATGACAATGAAATATGATGGCTATTAAAGATATATATTTTAATGGTTTCGATAGTTAGCTGCCTTGTTTTCATAAATTTATAGCCATTATTATCTCCTGATCTAACTAAATAAAGGATCAGAATAGAGTCAGCAATTGATGACCCTAAATTAATGCTATGTAGTCATTTCTATAAATTAATTTCATAAAGTGTATTTGCAGTGCCCTGTACAAACAGGGAAAAAACAGGATAATAAAGGCACCACCACCCTCCGAGCTAATAAAACCTTCAGTGACAGCACATTCTTCCAAGCGAAGCTCTCCATCATCAGTCTCAGTGAAGGGAACTAAAAAAAAAAAAAAAAGAAGAATGAAGAATAAAAGCCCAGAGGACCACTCCAGCAGCAACGGAAAAAGCTTTTAAGGCGTGAGTAGATCAAAATGATTCTCACGCTCAGCCCATTCATGTAATGAGGGGTAGGGAAGCCCAGCCCTTGCTGAAACTCCTTCTCCCACTTAGTTTTTCACCTTTGGGCACACGACAGCAGCTGGCTGGGTGGGTACGGCAGCCGCTGGTACAAGGAACACCCCTTCCTCCTTGGTGGTACATGGTTCTGAGTGCTCTGAGCCTTCCATCCTTCAGCGTGTTAAAAGATTTCGTGGTTGCTATTCAGATGGAAATTAACGGTTTAGGCACCTGGGAGGTCTGCCTGGATGTGCAGCGGCTTCAAAGTGAACAGGGACTGTGCGGCCAGGTTTAGGTAGAAGCAAAGTTGACCTCATCAATATAAGTTCTTTAAAACTTTTTTGACTAGGCAGGACCAGAAGGTTTTTTGTTTCACCTGGGTGTCTCAAATACCTGAGGAATTATCTGTAGGCAAAATACTCACAGGCTGATAAACACAATCCTGAAAAAAAATGGTCTACTTTCACGCTGTAGGCATTTGCCACCGCATCACTCTGCCCTCTAATCATGTTATTAATGCAAAATTGGTTTTAACTCTGGGTCCAGGTATCAGGGCACAGTGTCTAGCTGTGACGTGTCCCTTCAGACCAGCTGCTAGCCTCAGGAATCGGTTGCATAAACACAGCTCCTGATGCCATGCAATGTTTGACTAGCTGATGAGAGAGCAGCAGAATGAAGGGGTCTGTTCCAAGCTGTGATAAGCTTTACTCTGGGGCAAGAAGAAAGGGATTTTATATGTTCCCTTGTTAAAACAGACTTTTCATCCTGCATTAGGCAAAACTCCAGGGGAACAACCTTTCCCCACCCTTAATTAATCCAGAGAGTGAACATGAGGATGACTAGACAGATGGGATATAATTTGGGTATGGAAAAATTGTCATCATCCCTCTTTAATTACTATTATAGGGTGGCTCACTTCAGATATAAGTAGATATGACAAAGATGTGTTTCACATATTCAAGAGGGTAATTAAACTGCCACATGCTCAAACCAATACACATACAGATCTGATTAAAATGCTGACTCTCTGAAAAAAATGATGGATGAGGTTTTAATGCACATGGGTATTAGAAAGGCAGTGAGAAGGGATTGCTGTGAAGTGAATTGTTTATGTTCTTGGCCATGAAGATACAAAAAAAAGGGGGAAAATTTATTAAATTTAAAAGAAGGAAAAACTGTAAGGAGGAATTGATGACACAGCAGGATGAATTTATGCTACATAGTTTAAAATAATATTTTAACTGTAAAGACAGAGGAGAGCAGGTGGACTGTACCAGTCGTCAAAACAAAACATATCTCTCTGAATAGCTATGCAGTATGCACTGTGCAGGCTGCTTTTCACCTCCAGACCATATGGCCACTCTTTGAGAACAAGTGGTAAGTTAGGAGTGTGTATTTCTGGAGGTGAGTTCTAGCTTTTGCACAAAAACAAGCCAAGACCTAAAAAAAAAAAAAAGGCTTCAGCTGCTCTAACGGGGCAGAAATCTGGGTTTAGGCTTTTGTTTCTGCCTTGCTGTTGATAATATTTTGACCTAGCAGTAAAATCTTATTTTATCACTTAAAAAAATAAAGTAAAATAGTTTCTAATGTATACAGCAAAGTTTTTGCTTATGAAAGTATTGCTTTAGCCTGCTTTCCTCTGGTGAGGTCCGTGTAGACCTTTGGAAACACAGCAAGAGTAGCTGCACATGGGAAGGAACTTGCAGGATTCCCCAGGGTGGTGTGCGTGCCTAATGTATACGCCTGTGCTCGTTTGCAGGTCTGTCAGCTCATGCAATATCCTCTCTGGAGACTTCTTCCTTCACAAGACAAACCTAGAAGTTGTTTCAGCATTTGGTCTCCGCGTACTGTCGCTGTCTTAGCAGAACGGTTGTTGTGACTCAAAAATCACAGAAAGACTTTGCCTAACTGCACTGAACTAACGTTGAAATGTCATCTTACTACAACACTAAAGAAAACCTTAGGATGAACTTGATAGGCAGGAGAATTAAGGGAAGAGAGGATTTATACATACTTGTGGTTTCCTGTCAAAATATTGTGTAAATTTATTTAGATGTATGAAAGACAGAGGGAAAACAGACTCGACTGCCAGATCTGCTGCTTAGGGAAAACTGGCACGCCAGGGTTTGAGCCCAGTCATATTGTTCTCCCTGTCCACTGTATCTGTTAAAAAAAGACACCTCTGTTTGTGCTTATGTTACACGGGATGTGATGCTGATGTTGCTTTTATCTGTGAGATGTAAGAGCAGGTGAAGAAAATGTTTGGTTTTGCACTTCCAAAGAAGCTTCCTCATCCAGCTCTGTTGGAGGTTTCAGTATCACATCTTGGTATTTCTACTGTTGTGAGTCTCGTTTCATCATGCCACTTCATTTGGTAATTTAAATTTTAAATGAATCCTACTCACTAGCAGATAAAGGATGATTCCTTATAGATATTTAGTTTTACTGTTGGCTTTGTACCTACATACATGGTGGAGTGGTGCAGCTAAGGGGCAACTTCGATGGTGCAGAATGACCAGATATTTATTCTTCATAACTTTTTATTTTGCTGGAATATCTTAGCAGTCTCAAGATTCATTTATTCTAGTTTTATTTACTTCAAATTAAATATATAGTTGCATTTTGATGGTACAAATGGCCTGGCACTTAACATAACTTATCAACATATCATACCAACATAACATATCAAACAGAAATTGGTACATGTTAAAATTGGAGCTAGGGCTAAATAAATAAATATAGGATTCCTTGAAATCTGCTTCAAATAGAAATTTCAACTCTAGACACTCAGCCAGCTTAATTTTATATATTTCCTGCCGTTTTCATTATGATTTATTCCCTTTGTATTTATGAATAATCCCTATACGGTACCCAGGGAGTCATTTCAATTTTTAAGAGATAGGAATCATCCATTTCCTGCCGATGGAAGCTCATAAAACAATATATTGACAATTACAGCCAGCTGAGCTGGTGATTACGAGTTTAATTATCGTTGTGAGTGATGGTGTTTAGCAGCTTCAGGTTTCCAGCTCTGGTACACTGGGCATTTTCCACATCCAGAAGGCATCTGTGCAAAGATCATCGCAATGGCTGGGGGACGGGGATGGGGTCTGTGCTGAGGACTCCCAGATTTCCTCCGAATAAACTGAGGCATGATAGGCTCAGCATCAGGGTTTTCTGATGGCTTCCTGACAGCTCAGCTTAGGTGAGAACGGCTCTAGTACAGTTTGGGTCAAATGCCATCTTTGGAAAGGAATTTGGGTTCTATATTTGGATAGGAGGCCATTGGCACTTCTGTTCACAGCAGGTTATTCAGGGTATCCCACAGGCAGCAGCATCAAGTCGATTTTCCCTGCAGTTATCAAGTGAAACTAACATCATGACAGCTGTCATAATAAAGTAATCTGCAAGAGGGGTCTCTCAGACATTGTGGACCACATGTTAGCCAGCAATGACACCAGAAATCTGCCTGAAAGAATCAGAGGAAAATCCAGTGAAGTAACCAAAGCACCTGAATAACTGACTGAGCAATCTTTCCCGGGAGATGAAGCTTTCTAAGGTGGATGTGGCTAGAATACTTGAGCCCTAACAGTCATCAATGCATGGATAAATATATCTTCTTTAATTGCTTTAAACTCATTCTAGTTGAAAAAGAATTAGGAATCCCTCTCCAGAGTGGTTTAGCTGACAGATCAGTGCGAGATGTGGCAAGCCCGAGCAGACAGATTACAGCTCCTCTGGTCTGAGCACAGAAAGATTTTACCAGAGAGAAAAAACAATACTGTGACCATGATAGCTGTGCCAGAGCCTGTCTGGTGATCCTGGAGACGAGTTTGCTGAGCAGGATGAGTACTGCACTAAAAGCCAAAGGAGAAAATTTATGTGACAGGGAAGCAAGTCGCTGGAGAGGTATTTTCTCCATTTCTTCCTTTCACAGCCGCTCTCTGGGCAGCAGCTGGTGCTGGTCAAGCGTGGGGTGAACTCTCGGACACATTGCATTGCTGTGGAGGGGATGCTGAGCACAGTGATGCTGCAACACCAGGGGGCTGCCCAAAATAAAACGCCTGAGGTGATGCTCTTTTAAATGCGCTTATTGCTGTTAAAGAGAATAGGGGGAATGTGGGATTACATGGAGCATCTGCAGCTGGGGGACCTGACCAAAGGAGTGGCAAGTGTGCCTACTCAAAGTGCTGCCTTAGCTGACTGATGGCCAGGTGCTGCCCCTGGTGAGCTGGGTTACGTTACCTGCTCAGTGCATCATCACACTATGTGGGTCCAGGTAGGATTGCAATGGACTTTTTGCTTTTGTGCCCCTTTTCACTGCTCTGGGAATGGATGATTTCACAGAGTTGAAATTAATTACGTACAGAAAACACCACACAGTATCCCAGTGAAACCCCAGGAGGCTCCAGGTTTTAGGTCACCTCTAAGAAAATCAGGTTGTCATATCGACGTACAGTGATTGTGCAATTATACATCCCTGAGTGGAAAAGAATTGTCTGAGGAAATTGAAAATCCAGAACACCTTTTTTTCAAAATTTATGCCTTGTGTTATAGTTCATTTCTGTGGATAACAAACTGTCAGGTGAATATTGATATATTTAACATTCCTGATGGCTGAAAGCTGCATTATGAGCAGTTTTAAAGCAACCTTTAAAATGGTCTAAACGTCGGAGTTTTTACAATTTCTTTTTCTTAACCTACGCAATTGTCAGCTAAAGCATTATGAACTATTTAGTTGCATTTTGCTAAGGCTGGCATTTGATTTATCAAACACTAACGATGACGGAATTTTACTGGGGAACAAGTTCAAGTGATCTGTACTAAACTGAGGGCTGGTTTAGCAAGCGTGAGATGCTGCAGAGGGAGCCAGGACTGCTACTTTGGTTGTTATTTTTATACTGACTCAAATAGATTTGCCTCAAGTGTCCCACATTTTACATAGGCAATGCAAGAGATAAGGAATAGTGTTCATGATAAGGAAATTCAAATCACCCGTGAAGGGCAGGAGGAAGAACCACACACCCCTCCCTCGCTCTCCTTTTTACGATATACCTTGAAAATGCATGAGAGATACCTCTGCAAGTGCTTTGCTGGTGGCCTTTAGGCAGAGATCTGCAAGGTCTCTTAGGGGATGGTCAAACTTTCTTTAATTTCTGGATGCTGTAGAAAGCTTTCTAATGTGAAAATCTCTGGATGTCACACCACAGGGTATGTTTACTTAGACACTCCTACCTAAAGTCCCATGTTAAACTGAGTTTTTAATTTTTTTTTATAATATATATTTATAATTAAATAATAAATATAATTAGAAATAAATAATAAATATAATTATAAATATATATTTATAATTAAAATATTCACAAAACTGAAATCTGGCCCATTAAAAAAAAAAAACAAAAATAGACTTTCAGGTGTTAAAACTAGCCTTAGTTTCCTCAACCACTTGTTTGTTTGCTTGTTCCATCTACTGAAAAATATTTTTCCCATTCTCACCGACAGCTGAAAATTTCATACAAGCTGTAGGAGAATGACAAACGAGTCCTCGGCAGCTGAACGATCCCTCAGTGTTGCAATTCAGCCCATTCAGTCTAGTTGTAATTCCTGAATCTGCACTGGGCTGTGTGGACATGTGGCTTGGAGTGCAGGATGGGGACCCGCGGAGTTACGGACCAGTGCTGCAACACCCTGCTTGTAAGAGCAAACTTGACTCTGACCTCTGAAATGAACAGGTAAGAGGGAGGAAAACACATTCCATCACTTTGCTGTGAGCTCATACTGCCATAACTGGAGATAGTGCACAGGCAGGAGTGATTTTTTTTTATTTAATTTCTCCTTCTGAGAGAACTTTCCTGATGCTGCTCCATTTTAGTTTCGGTCCTTTAAAGGTACAGTTAATTTTTTTTTTGTGCAAACATCGTGTAACCTAGAAATAGCCTTATTTAGCGCAAAGTTGTATTCCCAAAGTTGGGCCAGTTGTGGTAGAAAGGTTTGTAAAGCAAGGGAGGGACAAAATTTTCCTTTTTTATATCTAAGCTTACTCTAGAACATCTCATTAAAGTGGGTTGCAGCTTTCCCTGCCACTTCAAGCTGTATTTAACCAGAGTTACACATCATTCCAACCTCAAATAAAATACACTTGTTCTGTGAAAACTCGTTGTTTCCACTTTTCTGGTTTTGGTCAGCAAATCAAATAGCAGTAATTTGCCCCCCTTTATTTCCAGTGGATGCCTTTCTTGTCTGAAACAGCTCGTTTCTTTGAACAACATTGTCCGATACTAATGAAAGAAACAATGAAAGAATCTTTTCTCGTCTGGAAGAACAACGCTGGAAACATTGCAGAAGAGAGAATTAAAGCTTGGCAGATTTTGGTTGTGATCGAGCTGGTCTCTTGAGTACAAATGTTAGGTGCTACTTACTCTGAAATATTTATGATTTAACATTGACAAGGCTGGAGAGAGGGAATTTCTTGGCAGATACGAGAGCTAAAGGAGATGCACCTATGGCCTCTGTGGACTGCTCTGCTCTCTCCTCTGTGCCACCCACCACGTCTTCACAACTGTGTTGGCTGCTAAGGATAAAAAGGAGGCTGACGTTATAGCTGTCAGCAAGATGTCCCCAAATAATAACAAATACTGCTGCATCTATAGTTAGGAGATGAAATGTAATACACTCTGACATCTTTCTGGAAGCCATGAAGCGGAATATATTTTCGTTGTGTCCATAATCTCACTCTTTGTGAAGAAGAGCAACTCCAAAACGAGATGGAAGTATTTAGTTGCATTCTAGTCTCTTCTTACCAAGTACTTGGTGTAGATCTCACTTTGGGTTAAATGCGGATAGAGGAGCGTACTTGACTGAACAGTACTTGCCACTGATTTGCAAGTGCTGAAGTATTTCTGAGCTGATTAATGATTATTTAATTTTTGGTCGTTTGAAGGAACCCTGTTAATAAAAGATGTAATCATGAACTATAAACATTTCAGCAGAAGTGAGAGTATTTATTGACTTAAGTATTAGTTCACTCCTCCGATAGATTGAGAGCAATAACGCTACATTGCAGACTTGACCGACATATCTATATACTCTGGCCAAACAGTTTACAGGGTGCCTCAAATTTTGTGGTCCTGGGAGAGGATGTGCGAGATACAGTACTCAGCTGCAAGGAAACAGAATGGTAGGGGGAAAAAAAAGAAAATGTGCCGTATGAGAAAATTCACTTTTTTTTTTGTTTTTCAATTTATAATTTGGGTTGCATACCTTTGCCTGTTGAAAGGGAGAACTTTTCGGTAAGGATGCCTTAACTCTTGATTCCATCACTGAATCTTGGTTCTGTTCAATTCCCTGGAAGCCAGAACTAAAACAGCAGCAGCAAACAGCAGAAAGCTTCAAGAGTACTCAGTGTGCACTGCATAACACAGCTTTTTAGTGATTTGCAGATTTTAACAAAAAAAAACTTACAGAAAATTAGAGCTCGAAACATAGAGGCATTAGGAAGGACAAAATAATAATCTGATTTAAATCTGTAATGTCAAACCGCTTATTTTACAACTTAAATTTATCAAGCCAGTAGAGGAGCTTGTTTCATGAGCTAGTCAGTGGTGGGGCATTTAGGAGAGACCCACACCCCCTGAGGACACCTATGGGAAAGGATGAGGGAGTGTTTAGAAAAAGTTTGTCCAGTGGCATTTTAGAAGTTTGTTCAGTGGCATTTTAAAAGTGGTTAGGATTGCTGGTATCAAGCCTGAAAGTACAATTCGCTGGTTGTCTAGCTGTGTGTTGCTAATAAATAGCTGCTTCAACCACAATTTAGCTATGCTAATGTAGTTTGAACCTTGTGATATGAGCAGTTTTTCCCTCTAAATATATAAGTACATGTGTATGCATATATATATATTTATATATGCATAATTTCTGATTTTATTTGTTGTTTATACCACGTAATAATACCAAGCCCATAGTAATTTCCTGCTTTTGCAACCCTAGGAACTCTTACTTAAAATTTCCTGTTTCTAAAGGAGTTTCCAGTATGTTTCTGTCCATTCTTTCAAACACCAACCCACCTGTCTGTCCATGTCATTCTAATAGCTGGATACCTGGAACTAAACACGCAAAATTCTGACAATAATAATGTTTAGAGAGAAAATCTTTTTCTTTAGCATCTTGATACTTCTACATATAAACCACAATACTCTGTTAGCCTTTGCGGATGCCTTCTATCCTTTTAAATTTAGGTAATTCATCCTGATGATTTGAAAAGGCTACATGCAAGGCAGGAGAGAGGAGCTCACAGCATCTCTGTGTTGGTCCTGAGCCTGGGTCCCAGTTCTGCAGACTAAGGAGATGATTAGTCCTATGTTGAGCATGGCCTGTGTTGGGTGTGGATGCAGGGCCATCGAGTTGCATGAAGATTTCATTACAAAAGCAGTCTGAGTGCATTTGGACTGATGGTGCACAAACCTTTACTGTAAATGTGGTGCAATACAAACTCTTCTCTTGAAAAAAATCCCAGTTGATGCACCTACTGCCTTTCTCTTTTGGCAGGTGGGCACTTTCCATGTGGGAGAAAAGAGAGACTAATAAATGCTTTGCAGTCAAATGCACCCGTAACCAACACAGAACGCAATTGATTATTTCAAATTTGTTGTGGTTCTTCTCAATTCTCCTAACGCTGGTAAGATGTCTCTTGATAAATGGAAGCTGTCTGCCTGTTTCTTTTGCCCGGAAAAGGAGGCAATAGTCCCATTTGTTATTTTCTGGTTTGTTTACTGCAGATAGTTATTTAGGCAACTGCAAAGAGCAGAAACAATGGCTCTCGTTGACTTCTGTGGTTACACAGCATCGTTTTTTTCTGCCTTTGGCAAGGCTGAAGTAATCAGTGGAACAGATTCAAATGCTCGTACTCTACGCTTGTGTGCAGCCAACCTGGATATCGCTGTGGAAAACTTACGGTGCATTGAACTGCAACATTGCCTCACTTGGCTGTTTCTTTTGTGTGTTGGAAAGGGTAGATGAAGGGAGTGTCTAGATTTGATTGCGTATGAAAGAAGTTGCTGAAAGCTTTACAGCAAGTGCATGGGGAACTTGTTTTAGGCTCTTGTGAAATCCAGCAAATCTGAACCTGTATGCTTCATTAATCAAAACACAAATTTAGGAATTTTGGTACTTGCAGTCCACACTAAAAAGATTCCAATGTATGTGTCTGTAGCCTGCTGTTTACAAGACATACTGTCCTTTAGTAGCCCTTCTCAGCCTTTGGTCACGATGGAACTAAGTTTATAGCATCAGATGTTTTCCTCCCAGGCTAATGGCTTTTGCCTTGATGAGCTTGAAATACTTTAATGTATCACATAAGTCTTTGACGACTTTATGTGTACAGGCCTGGTGTTTCTCCTAAATGAAATATAAACTTCTACCATGGGCTGACATGAAAAGTAAATAGCAGGACCCTCCAGTCTGCAATCTGGCCCTCCAGACAATCATCTGGAGCAGTTCAGTTGTAATGGGGAACTGTTTTATGGGCTGTTTTAGGCCTTCTGTGCTCTGAAACAAAGGATACCTGTTGCAGAGCAGCAGGCAACACCACCAGCTCTGGACTCTGTTGCTCTTGGTCTTTACCCATCCCAGTGGAACTTAGTAGGTCTTTTTATTGCATTCTGTGTTCATCTAGTCAGACTCTAACCCTCAATTTATAACTCCAAAATATCTATTTGCCTGAGCCATACTCTGTAGGGTTACTTTTCTGATGGGGTGGCTATGAAAACTGGTGACAACTCTTGTGGCCTTGCACTACAATTGAAATACAAGGGATTTAGTTAACTCTGCAACTCACCACCTTAAGTCATCAGCTGAAGTGGTCCCAGGTCAGTGGTCTCAAGCTTGTGACTTTCTGATTATGCCTTGGTGTCCAATGAGTTTTTCACACTTGTTAACAGCTCCTGCATTCCCTTCACTGAAATACCATCACAGTGGAAACGATCTCTGAAGCAAGACTGACACGAGGACTATACTTTCCTCTGGTTTCTTTCCCACTTCTCAATCATTGTTACCTTCCTGATGCTTTTCTGGCTGGGGAACAGTGCACATGCTGAGCAGATCGTTGGCTGCCTAATCCTTTTGAAGTACTTGCCACAAGGTCAAAGGAACATGTGGTATCTTGCCTTGTTATTCCTTTATGTGGAGGTTTTGGGACATTTCTGGTCAAGGTTTAACATATTTCCCATTAGAAAACTCAGAAAAGCTGAAGTTCTGAGTAGCAAAACTGAGCAAATTCCTTTTAGAGTCTACAAAAACTAATTTAGAAGAATGAAAACATTTTTACTGAATGTTTTTCCAGTTGTGTACTTCACACTGGTTTAGTAACTTCCTGAAGGGTTTTTAGATGTCTAGACTGAAAAACTTACCGAGAATTTCTAATTTTTTTTTGCATGTTCTCCAAACCCAAAACCACTACTTGTAATTTTGAACTGCTACTCACATATAATATCCTATCCATTGTGGGTCGGTCAAAACAGTGTTTCCTTACTGATAGTTACCACTTTTTGATTACGTCTTTGCTTGTTGTTCCTCTGTTGGGACGGAGTTGGCTTGAACTTTCTGAATGGGCATTGGAGATGAACGTGAGAAGTTACATTGTCTACATGGGACTTAAAGACTAAATGTTCTTGCTTTCATTCATGAAGGTAACCCCGCAATTACAATGTGGAGCACTTGCTAATTAAATAAACATTAAATGCTGCAGTATACGACTTCAGTAGTCTCTGGCCATCAGTGGGGGTAGGGAGGGGAAGCAGTTTAGTGTTGATCAGAGTTAGTAGCACATTCGCCTCGTGAGTGGTCGTAAATATAATTGACTAGATTATTCATTGCAGACAGTATTCACGGAGGAGCTAGCTCCTTCATTCTCTGCTTCTAGAGATTCACAAGCTTCGCCAGTGTGAACAGTGTCGGTTGAGCCCCATTAACTCCATGAGGGAAGGGCGTTAATTTCTGCAAATGTGTTTTACTATTGCTACGTATTTGCCAACTGGCGG
Organism: Trogon surrucura; assembly: GCA_020746105.1. NCBI lineage: Eukaryota > Metazoa > Chordata > Aves > Trogoniformes > Trogonidae > Trogon > Trogon surrucura. The sequence continues at coordinate 1,247,750 of CM036658.1, forward strand.
AGGTCATTTTATGGGCGATTCACAAACCGTTTACTTTGACTGTGTCCCACTTATCATTCAATGGGTGTACTTGTTCAACTTAAGTGGATGAGACTAGCACCTTCTGGAAGCAAATAAATTCAATTCAAAACTTAAAATTTGTAAAACAAGATGTTTTTTATTGTAAAACTGAGGAGTGGCAAAAAAAAGCTACTCATAATATATATCTCAAAGCCAATAACGGTTCTATCAACAATGTTTGCCCCCCTTCTGTAGTGTTTAAACTAATTTATAACAGCACTGAGAAATCAGAAATGAAAGCCTGCAAGCAGAAGTGAGATTTGACGTGTTTTGACAGTTTTAACTTTGTAGGCCTAGCTGAAATTAACTATTCTGCAGATGAGATACAATTTCAGTCAGTTAGTATAGTGGAGCCGATCAAATTACTTTTTATGGAATGATATTTTTTGTAAAATATACACACTTCTTTTAGAAAGAGGTAATTTTGCACATTCCTACCTTCACATTAAGAAAAATAAAACTACTAGTTATGATTGGACTGTTCCAATTTTGAAACCCACAAATCGTCCCATTAAGCCTTCCTCCTTTCTATATTTCCCTTACTTTTCAGTTTTGTCCCTGCGTGGCTGACAATTCATAGAATCATACAATCATCACAGAACAGCTTGAGTTGGAAGGGACCTTAAAGACCACCTAGTTCCATCACCCCCCGCCATGGACAGGGGCACCTCCCATTATACAAAGTTGATCAAAGTCTCATCCAGCCTGGTCTTGAACACTTCCAGGGATTAGGCATCCACAAGTTCTCTGCGCAACCTGTTTCAGTGTCTCAACACCCTCCTAGTAAAGAACTTCTTCCTAGTGTCTAATCTAAATCTACCCTGGTCTAGTTTAAAACCATTGCCCCTTGTTTTATCACCACATGCCCTTGTAAACAGTCCCCTCCCAGCTTTCCTGTAGGCACCCTTCAGGGGCTGGAAGGCCTCAATAAGGTCTCACTGGAGCCTCCAGGCTGAACAACCCCAACTCTCTCAGCCTGTCCTCACAAGAGAGGTGCTCTGGCCCTTTGATCATGGTTGTGGCGCTCCTTTGGACCCTCTGCAACAGGTCCATGTCATTCTTGTGTTGGAGTCTCCACAGCTGGACACAGCACTCCAGGTGAGGTCCCAGCAGAGCAGAGTAGAGGGGCAGAATCACCTCTCTCAACCTGCTGGCCATGCTTCTTCTGATGCAGCCTGGGACACGGTTTGCTTTTTGGGCTGCCAGTGCATGTGGCCAGCTCATGGTAAGTGCTTCATCAACCAGTGTCCCCAAGTCCTTCTCTGCAGGGCTGCTCTCAATCCACTCATTGTCCAGCCTACGTCTGTGTTTAGGGTTGCCCCCTTCCAGGTGCAGGACCTTGCACTTGGCCTTGTTGAATGTCATGATGTTGGCCTGGGCCCACCTCTCCAACCTGTCAAGGTCCCTCTGGATGACATCCCTTCCCTCCAGCGTGTCGGCGACACCACACCACACACCTTTGTGTAGTCGGCACAACAAGTGATGAGGATGCACTTGATCCCACTGCTCATGTCAGCGACAAAGATGTTAAAAAATATTGTTCCTCGTACTGGTCCCTGAGGGATTCCACTTGTCCCAGGTCTCCATTTGGACGTTGAGCCACTGATTGCAACTCAGTGAGAGCAGCCACATAACCAATTCTTTATCCATCAAGTGGTCCATCCATCAAATCCATGTCCTTCCAGTTTAGAGACCAGGATGCCATGTGGGACAATTCTGAATGCTTTGCACAAGTCCAGGAAGATGGTGTCAATTGCTCTTTCCTTATCCACTGATGCTGTAACTCTACCACAAAAAGCCACCAAATTTGCCATGTGAAGCCATGCTAGTTGCCACCAACCACCTCCTCATTTTCCATACACTCTAGCAGAGCCTTCAGGAGGATCTACTCCATTATCTTGCCAGACACAGAGGTGAGACTGACTAACCTGTAGGTCCCTGAGTTTTCTATCTCCCTTTTTGAAAACGGGGGTTATGTTATTCCTCTTGCAGCCAGACTGCAATGACCTTTCAAATATGATTGAAAGTCATGTTAAATAACCGTCTTCTGTCTCCCACCTTTTATTTTTCCTGTCCCTTGTTGCTTTATGGACAACTTCATTTTACAACTATCTGGCGACAGTTCACTCTAAAAGAGGGAGGAGAAACAGATGTCACTCATGAACTTATATTGACCATTGCACAAGGAGTGTCAATGGTCAAAGCAATAGTCTGTGTAGCCCAGCACTGTGTCTCCAAGAAAAGGAAGAAAATAGCTAATTTCTGTTTTCTATTCTTTTGGAACTTTGTGCCCACAAATGTGGTGTTAAGGATGTTGTGGAACACATATCTATCTGGCTTTTTTCCAAAGCATCCATTTACGAGACCTGTTGTTTATGGAACTCTCTAAACATCTTTCTGAACCTGCAAACACTCTCTGCAAGCATCTTGTGGCATTCTGTTCTGAAATTTTGCAATCTTCTAGAGCAAGTAACATTTTTGTGCATTTGAAGCTAATCTTCTGCTACTTTTTTTTTTTTTTTTTTTTTTTTCTGAATACTTTGGTCTTAACTTTTGGAGGTTTTTTCTTGTATTTTTTTGCATGTTTTGTTTTTCTTTGTTTGGGGTTTTGTTTGATTGCTTCTTTTCGGTGAGACATAGAGAGAACACAGTCAACCACAATTCCTCATCTATTTTGGAAACTTTATTCCTACGTCTGTCAGTTTTCTCTTCAAAGTAAGTGCTGTCAGCCTTTTCAGGTGCTCATTGCAAGGCAGATTCTCCTTTCTCTTGACACAATCCAAGCCGAATACTCAGGATGTGAGTATATCAAAGAATAACAACACAAGTATACCCTCTGTCTTGTTCTCAGTACCTGCTTTCTTGAAGTCCAATATTTTGCCGGCTTTTTTTTTTTTTTTTTTTTTTTGGGCTGCCACTGTACATTGTATCTAGAAATGTGAAGAACTTCCAAAAATAACTTCAAAATAAATTCTGAGATGTGGTACAATATCCTGGGAGTGCATTGCTCCTCTTGCAAATATTTTCCTTACTTGTCGGTTTACAAATATTACATCTGCCTTTTATTTGCTGAAAAACTTTGATGACTTTAATTGTCTAAATAGAGGAGTGGAGTACCTATTATTTCTTCTGGTATTGTACCTTCATAAAATATTCAATAAAGTTGTAGAATTGCTAGTGTAAAATAAGAAAAGGATTGTTATTTTACCTCCTGTCATACTTGTAAATTTAATTTCTAGTGGTTGTTGGCAAGGTTCAAAGGGAAGAGACTGGAAGATATATACACTGGTATCTATTACACATGATAAGCCGGTTGTAAAGTCCAGCTCATAAGGCTGTTATCCAAAATCTGAGATTTTATCTTAGCCTAAGTAGCTGTCCATTTAATCTTCTTGTATTTTCCTCCGAGCAAGTGATGCTGCTGGAATCACATATATAAATTCATATACCATATCATCCCTATTAAACGAAAGTGACTATTGAGATGTTGAATATAACTATCCTGGCCAATTGTAATTAAAATCATGAAAGCAGAGGAATAAAAATGTCATTGAGTACCTACAACATTGAAATTAGTAATTACTGGAGTTAATGCTGTTGCTATAACCGGAATTTTTAATAGATTTTTGCCTTCCTACTTCTTAAAGTAACATTTTATTTAACCCGCCCTGAAAAAAGGGAGTTGCTAATGTATCCTGCATAATGTGTCCTGCACAAAATAATTCCGTGTGTGTGTCGTAATTGCAATATTTAGCCTGTGACTTTAAAGCATGTTGGAACTGGAAAGTTCAGTCATGTCTAGTTCTTTTTCATTTCATTTCATTACATTACATCTCATTACATTACATTACATCATATTAAAATGAGTAAACACTTAGGATGACTTACTCATTAAGTGATCATAGTCAACTTTACGTTTGGAAGGATCTGCTGAGAAGGGAAGTGAGCTGAATTTTGGTTCTATCATCATTTTGCTGAGTTAATTTTGTTTTTCCCCACCATCTCTCATCAATGTGTATCATTGCTCCCCTTGCTGAGTGAAAGGCAGCCACACAACTGAGCTGGTAGGAGCTCAGTTTAAACAGATACCTAAATGAGTGACTTCGAAGAAGGAACCCAGGGGACTCTTTTATTCCACTGTAACTGAGAGCTTAATGTTTTGGGAGTGGAGCTATTCATTTGGATTATGTTTGTTTGCTTTAAAACATTTGGTGGACAGAACAAAAGAAACGGTTCTGGAAGACCGTGTAATTCCTCTGCATTTGCAAACGGTTCATTGACCACTATCTAGAAATGTTACCCACTAAGGAGAGACTGACAGTTCATTAAATTGAAACAGTAATGATTTAGCAGAACGGATTGTTTTCTGAAGTGCACAGAGGGCTGTTTGTTTAATTATGTTTCCGTGGTAACGTTTTGTGTCAGCAACGACAAGAGCATGCAAATTGGTAAGAATGCTATAAAGCCACTTTCTAATTAGAGATCTCATTCTGCGTATCCTGAGACAAAGATTAAAGTAAACCAAATTCATTTTTTTTATTCTACAGATGCTCAGAGTCTGATATGGTCATCAGTAGTGTCAACAGATAACAGCTAGTGTTGGCTTTCCTGATCAGGCATCAGAAACACCATTTTTCTTTTTACTCCTGCATAGATAATAATTTCTATTCTCTACGACAGCATATGGCAATTCGGAAAACGTGGCCCTAGCACAGTTGTTAGTTAGTTCTTGGATGTTTTAAAAAGCACCTGCTGGATTTATTCCTCCCCGAGTGACTTGAAGATAAGCCTTAGAGTGCTGTACAAGAATAGTGCTGGAGAAGCGCTGTAGCCCTGTGTGGTTGCAGCCTCGTGGGAGAGGAGCAGTCAGAAGCATTTTGTGACTACAATGGCATTTGAGCGGCTGTGCTTGGATGGTGACGTGCATGGTAGGAGGTATTTATCTAATAATTAGATTCTCTGCTTTTTTTCTATGTCTGTGTTTCCACTGGCTGTACATCTGAACCGATCTGGTACTGTTGACAGCTGGGAAAGGGGCAGTGTGCAGTAGAAATTATCAGGGTTTGCTTTGGATGGTGATGGAGGGCAGGAAGGATTAATTGTAGTGCAGCACAGATTTCTATAAAATGAAGTGTCTTATTGCACAGGAAGTAGGTTGGACTCCATGGTCTAAAAGGTCTTTTCCAACCTAGATGGCTCTATGATTCTACGATATGAGAAAGTTGAGTACAACAGAGAAAAATTGATGGAAGAGGACTACCTGTATCAGACCCAGAAGAACAGACTTCTTGATGGACTGATGATGACTCATGACCTGTCTGAACTATCTAGCTACGAAACAGGTATTGCTACAGATTGCCAATATCCTGGAGGAGGCAGTAAATCTTTGTCCAGTGGAAAGATCAGTGGAAAGTGGTCTTGCTTCAGTACTGTAGGAGCTACTCTGCTACAAAGAGCAGTATGACAACACAGACCTCCTTTGGACTTAAATTCAAAATCCTTCACATATATTACCACCACATCCTTAAGGGGTTTTGTTAGAGGTTCCCTGACTGCACTAACAGGGCTCAGTTTCTAATCCTCTCAAGTGCTTTTACAGAGCTTGAACATCAGCCAGCTTCCCATTCTTCCTCTAAGCATTACCATCTTTCCCTGAACAAATTAATATTTATCATGTACATATCTCCCTTAATATTTTTCCTTGTTGAAAGGGAATCAAGCCCTAATCATGAAATACTAGCTCAAAGTTGGAATCCAACTAGCTTCCTAATATTGTGTATACTCATTTTTTTATCCAACAGTTTATTTTTTAACTTTAAGTCTCACAAAGTCTGCAAACCTCACTACTTCACATGCCATTTCTCATCAAAGCCAAAGGAGATCCTAATCTACAGGGATATTTTCATGAGCGTGTGTTGTTACTTGTCTTTTATTGTTATTATTGACATGACAGAAGGCTGACTTTGAAGGAAGCTGAAAACCCAAAATGTGCTGGTGTGCATGCTGGTTAAGGCATTATTAGTTCCTTCATTTGGGATGACATCACAGTGCCTGAACTGAAATCCAGCCAAATGTATATACTCAGGTCATATCTTCCAGAATTGAGAGGTTGCTGTGTGAAATATGTTTTAGAAGACAATGAGAGTTAAGTGTTTAATTAATGTAGACGATTTTGAAAGGTCAAGTCACTGCCAATGTGCATCATTAGGTCTTTAATTCCTTTGGCCCTGTAAAGATGGTCCACTTAGCTGAGTGGAAGCTGTGGTGTTTGATTATGAAAACCACACTGGAAAGCAGTGAATTCTACACTGGATACCACTTCAGCGAAACCGAATGAAGGCATTTTAGTTCTAGTATATGCTACAGATAGTTGGTTTCTTGGTTGTTTAAAGAATCGTCTTGCCAAAACTATTGTTGGACAGCCTTGTTTTCTTGTTTCATCTTTTCTTAGCAAAAGCAGGAAATTTCCAGGAGTCTTACTCTAATTTAGCCCTCAAACTAGCCTAAAATCTAACCACAATGAGGGTTTTTGTTAAAGCCCAGACCAGTACTCCCCAGAGTCACTGGGAATTTCTTCACTGACATCAGAAGAACAGGGCTGTAGTCTCTTTTGGGCAACTCACAAAAAGTTTTGGAAGATTTTTTCTCACTTTTACGTTATTCTATTTCTCCCTATACTGTACCTTCACTTAAAAACCTGTCCTTTGCAAGCTAAATGACCCAATTCTTTCCTTCGCCTCCCCAAATGATTTTAATTTATACGATGATCTCTCAAGTAGTTAATTTAGAAATACCTGACTAAAAAAAAGGTTAATATTTACCTTATTCAGAGCTTGCTTTGATGTTTTCTTGTGTATATACCTCACTAAAGCACATCTACTAAAGGCCCAGCAATGACAGTAGATTTTTTTAGTCTTCTAGATCTATGAATCTTAGTTCTAATTGCTATTCCCAGTAAGTGGAGCTCATATTTTTTTCTTGGATATAGAGATTTCCCAGATTATCTTTCCTTTTTACTGTTGTTATTTTTCCAGCATTCATCACCTGGTACTCTAATGCATCTTACGTTGTAATGTAGAATTGACAGAGTTTCTGCTTTCAAGCAAAACAGCGTCTACAGTAAGAAATGTCGATGGAAGGCATTGTGTTGTTTACTCTATGATGATCAATCAGCTTGGAATTTGCCTGAACAACACTTCTGCCTAGCTGGGATAAGCAGAAAATTATATGAGTGTATTACATAAATAAAAAGTTGTTCCTTAATTGAACAGAGGAAATACCAGTTTTAATGACCTTAGACAGAGTTATTGTATTAATAAAAATTTTACATTAGGAGATTGTTTTTATGTGTTACCTCATTATGGGTGAATTTATAGCTTTTGGGGGGAGGGCTGCAGAGTTTGAGAGAAAACAGATTAGAATTAGGAGTTTAATAATTGAAATATTTCATGTGTAACTATTTTCACTCTGAATGGTAATTGTTCCTAACTTGTTCTGGTTTTGTTGTTTGTTTGCTTTCCAGAATTGCTGCCACTGTCGTAAATTATGTCCTACTTTTGGGGCAATCTGTGCAATATTTTTCTCAGTTAGGCTCACTGTGAAGATGTATACTTGCCAAAGTGTTTCTCAAAACTGAATCTGCTAGAAACCAAAAATGCAAATTTTTGTATAGTGGGTATTGTCAAACTGTATTGCTAAAATAGACACAAACCAAGAAAATGTTAGTATTTTAGTCTCGGTTTAAGGAGCATATACTGTCTGTAGATCACCACCACCTTGCAAAAGGCAGGTTATGCTTGTTTATCTTCATCACAACAAATGCAGATGCACATTGGTAAAACTGCCCTGAAATAAGACAAGTCTTTCCCACTTCTGTCTGCAGAATTTATACCAAAATTTGGGAGTCTATGGAAGGAACAGGGAAACTCTAGAACTGCCCTTACACTTTTTCCACAGAATATTCAGTACTGGAAACAAAATACTGAGTTATTTGCACCTCTGGCCAGATGCGTGGTGATAGGGGTGGGGTTTTTTCGTGTTTTGGTTTGTATTTTCCTCACCTATCCTGTTGTTGCAGTTTGAGCTGATTGTTAGCTACCTACTCCAAGCATCAAAAGGCTCATGTCTCTATTCCCACAGGAGTTAACACCGTTACAGTTTCTCATGAGATTTTCCACCCAAAAGAAAGCTGATTCTTTGACATTTCACCACAGTTCAACTCCCTTGCCATCTTTTCTTCTCTGGATTCTCTCAATTTTTTTAATCACAGAGCCAAAACCCAGTATAGCACCTCATCCAGTGCTTTTCCACTGCTGTGTATGGCAGAATGGTTATCACTCATGCTCCTAGATAACACTACTGGTTATACCTACTTGACCAGGATCTGCTCATGCAGCAACATCACTAACTCAAAATGAGAGAAAGAACTGGGGTTGTTCAGCCTGGAGAAGACGAGGCTGAGAGGAGACCTTATCACTCTCTACAACTACCTGAAAGAAGGTTGTAGAGAGGTGGGGATCGGTCTGTTCCACTAAAAAACAAGTGATAGGAGAGGAGGAAATGGCCTCAAGTTGTACTAAGGGAGGTTCAGGTTGGATATCAGGAAGAATTTCTTTACTGAAAGAGTTATGAGTCGTTGGAACAGGCTCCCCATGGCAGTCCCCTTTCCTGGGTGTATTTGTCACGTCGACATGGTGCTTCGGGATACGATTTAGTCGAGGACTTGTCAGTGTTAGGTTAATGATGGGACTCGATGATCTTAAAGGTCTTTCCTGATCCAGGCGATTCTGCGATTCTGTGAAATCAATTTGCCTGGTGGTATAAACTGGAATGTCATTTTTCACAGCATTATTGTCACCAACAATTTTCCGTTTTATATTTGTGTATTTGGGGTCTCCTTTCATAATTTGCTACTTTCTGTTTGACATACGAGCTCTTTTGTATTTTCTGCATTAGGTCTGAAACTCATCAAGCTCTCTACAACTACACGTTAAAGTGCTATCTCACACAAATCATAAACAAAAAAAAATGGAATATGTCCAGGAAAGATCCATGGAATGCCATTTTTGTATCTCCTCCGTGTAACCAGTTACCAATAAACATGCACATGACGTTTAAGTGACTGTGAAAGCATCTACAGTTTCTCAGTGCTCCCTGATGGAATTAAGAGTTTGACCTTATTCATGGACCTGACCAACACGAAACCAGTCCACAATGACCATGATTTAAAAGCTGCCTCTTTTTCGTATGTTTATTTAGTTTGTTTTTAGTTAATTCCACTGTTCTCAATAAATTTGAATCATCTTACGCTAAAATAATGATTTGTTTTTCAACTTAATTGGACTTTGCTCAACAATCTTTGTTTGTGCTCTTACCTCTGTGTTAAAGTCAATTGTGCAGTAAGTTGTTTTCAGAAATCTGGACACAAGAGAGTTAATACTTCAGATTTTTCACTTTCAGAGCTTATTTGCTCTCCTTCTCCACAAACAAATCTATACTTTCCTTTTTCTTGGTTCTCTAAATGAAATACAATATTTTCGTTCTTATGCTTAGTATCTTTGGCCAGTTGTAAATGTTGTGCCTCCATTGATGTGGTTTATATTCATAGATGCTTGCATTATACTTTTGTTTTCCTCTGGTAGCTTTTTCTAGTTATGTTTTCAGAGTTAGAAGTCCTTTAAAATTTCGTCATAGTTATGTCTTGACACTTCTTGTCTTTTTCACCACTTTGAAATATACTTTCTTGTCATGCTTTCTTAAAGTATCCTTTATAATCTGCCAGCTTTTATTTTTCACATTATGTACTCAAGATACAGTGACTATCTATTAGGCTACTTTACTTTTTTTAACCCTGTTCTGGATTTGAGTTATTTTTCTGAGGAAAAATTAGGAAAATATTAAGGACATTTTATAATAAGTTATCAGCCTAACAACGTCATATATTAAAAAAAAATGTTAACTATTTTTTGTGTAAAAGTACAGTTTCTGACACTTATTTAAAACAAGCTTGCTGCATCTGTAAACCAACAAGAGATTAAGCATGTTTATGAGGTCAAGATGTTTTGTATTTACTAAGTTTAGACGTAGTAACCGTAATCAAGATAAGACAGTCTTTGTGAAGGAATATCCAGGAACACAGGGGCCTTGAAAGCACATACTAATTAAGTTTTCAGAGAACAGTCCAACTAGGCAGAAAGATTAGAAGTTTAGGTCTCTCCAGCTGAACTGCCTTCATTATAAAGCTAAAAAACACACTTTCAGGTCAGAAAGACCCTTGCCCAGGTGAAGACCCTTCCCCTAAACATGTGTACAGGTAGAACAATGATGTCAGTGAATATTACAATTATAGGTAAATTACTAACCATTTATTGTAAAATGGAGTGCATAATACTGTATTTTTTTTGTGTACAAATACAGCATGGAAATTTTGTCGGGTGTGCCTGATTTGTGGAAATCCACCGAGCACCCAGGATTGCACAAACCTGAATAAATAGGCAATATCTCTTCTGAGACTTAATGCACACCTGACAATAAGGCTACTTTTTGGATAACACTTTTCTATTATTTTCAGCAGCACTAAAGCCAGACATGCTCTCTACTGCTCAATCAACGTCCACAAAATGGAATTAAAGTGTCCACTAACTAGAAATAGTCATAAGAAAAGATTTGTTAATGAGGATGAAAAGCTTGGTTTGCTCAGCTTTGGGTAAAGTGAAGCTTCTTATTGACTACAATTCAGTGAATGGGTCATGACAGGTCACCACTATATGAAATACACATAAGGGATCGGATAGAGCAGATGATGCTAACTAATTATAAGAACACTACTCAATTTTACACAATTAATCAGTGTAATGTGATGAAGTCACTGATTAAAATGTCACATATCTAGTGGTAATATCTTCTGCGTCCAGTGACACAGAAATACATACTTCACTCTTAGTAGGATTTTGTGAAAAATTGTAATTTAAGGCAAATAACAAACTTTTTAGGGAAAGATATAATGGTGTTCCTTTAGATATTGTGGCTGGGCTTGCTTCAAAGACAAATGAGGAGTCAGGACTTGCAGAGCTATCAAGAAAAGCACAGTGACCTACATATACATGCTGCAGTCCCCAACTCCCATAAGCACGACGTTTTGTACAGAACATTGAATTTTCCATGGTTTTTTTTGGATATGACTGGCCTTCAAGCACCTTTCCTTTCTGAAAGCTGGTTGCAAACTCACCAAAGTCTTCAAGAGTCTTCCCATCAATTCCTAAGTCTTTGTGTCAGGAATACAGGTTAAAACCCTCCTTTTGAAAAACTATGCTTAGAGGTACTTCTTAAGCCATTCAATATCTTCAAAAAGAAGTCAGCAACTGCTATGCTCCTTCTTAGAGGTTTGTTTAAGAACGGGCTAAACCAGCAGCTTTGGTGGTTTTCCGGTGCATGATTAGTTCTACGTTCTCTAGATGATAAAATTATGTAAGGTAAAGGCTGTTTTGACTCCTTAGTTTCTAAATCTCCTAAAAGGAACATTCTTTGTTTTTGTGAGTTTGGTCCAGATTGTTTCTGCTCTCACATTTTTATCCTTTATCTCTAAGTTCATTTTGTTCTTCCTTTTTTTTCAACACAGTTTTGTGATTATCCTATTGGTTTTTACTTTTGCTTTTTAACCTTCAGTTGGTTTTGTTATCCTGTTTTCCAGAAAATCTGTTTCTTGACTTGTTTGACTGTGGATAAGAATGTGATTTTTTTTCTTTCTGGTACAATAATGACTTCATATTTTCATGAACCTGGGACCAAATTCTTTGTAAGTTTATGTAGATTTATGTAAGGAAGCTTCTTTCCATGCAACTCAGATGAACCAGTTTTCACTTGTGCATGTAACAAGTCAACACATAGTGATCTGCAGCACTATACATATCTACTTTAAATAGGAAAGAAGAGAGTGGTGTGAACAGCATCATTAAATTCTCAGATTAATGTGAGTGACAAAGCATTTTTTTAAAATGCTATAATTAAAAAGTAGATTGGTCAGGAGGGAAAAATATTAACTGTTGAATGTGCTGCTAAAGTTCACTGATTTTGTAGATAAAGCTCACCTGAGGAAAATTTTAATTTTCTTTGCATTGCTGAAAAACGGCAACTTTTTTTAGCAAAAAAAAAAAAAACAGTTCAGTTGGAAATTTATTTTAGTTAAGATTGTATTGCATGGGGCATGAGCCAACACTCTCATTTTTTTTTTTTTAATTGATGACTATGATTTCTTGATGGACATACCCATGAGGAAAGGTGAAAGGGGTAATTTTAAGATGGTACTGGGATGAATGGGAGTTCTTCCTCGGGACTGAGGCAGTAGTGCTCACTGCAGGGAGGTTTCACTAGATGACCTTTGAAGGTCCCTTCCAACCCAACACAGTCTATGATTCTGTGACTCAATGAGTCAATGATTCGACGATTCTGTGACGATTTTGTGATGATTCCATTATTCTATGATTGATTCTATGGTTCTATGATTCTGTGATGGGAGTGAGTGGTGGGGGAGAGATGCAACAACGTAGGAAAGCAGGGACTAATGAGACACACTGGGAAGAGTTCCTGTGCTGTCAGGGATCCCACAGAATCCCAAAACACCATGGGAGGGAGGAGGTGCATTAAGGGAGGATGAATCCAGAGCTGCACGTGCCACGTGGAGGAAGGATGTACATGCCCAGACAGAGCCCTTTCTGGAGGCATGGCCATGGCAATGTCAAACAACTTCTGAGCTGTGTCTTAGCACCAGAGTTCATAAACTTGTAGAAAACGACTTGTAGAGGAGCTATAAGACATCATAGAGTCACAGAGTCATAGAATTGTCAGGGTTGGAAGGGACCTTAAAGATCATCCAGTTCCAACCCCCCCACCATGGGCAGGGACATCCCCCACTGGATCAGGCTGCCCAGAGCCCCATCCAGCCCGGCCTTGAAAACTCCCAGGGATGGGGCTGCCACCCCCTCTCTGGGCAACCTGTGCCAGGGTCTCACCACCCTCATGGAGAAGAACTTCTTCCTCATATCCAATCTGAACCGACCCATCTCTAGCTTCAATCCATTCCCTCTAGTCCTGTCACTGCCCGACATCCTGAAAAGCCTCTCGCTAACTTTCTTGTAGCCCCCTTGAGATACTGGAAGGCCACAATAAGGTCTCCTCAGAGCCTTCTTTTCTGCAGACTGAACAGCCCCAGCTCTCTCAGTCTGTCTTCATAGGAGAAGTGCTCCAGCCCCCTGAGCATCTTCGTGGCCCTTCTCTGGAAGCTTCTCGTCCACCAGTACCCCCAAGTCTTCAGGGCTTCTTCAGGGCTGCTCTCAAGCCAATCACTGCTCAGCATATATTGGTGCTTGGGATTGCCCCAACCCGGATGGAGGACCTTGCACTTGCTCTTTTTGAACTCCATGAGGTTGGCCTGGGCCCACCTCTCCAGCCTGTCAAGGTTCCTCTGGATGGCATCCCTACCCTCCAGCATGTCAACTGCCCCACATAGCTGGGTGTCGTTGGCAAACTTGCTGAGGGTGCACTCGATGCCACTGTTCGTGTCGCTGACAAAGATGTTAAACAAGATTGGTCCCAGAACTGATCCTTGAGGGACTCCACTTGTTACTGGCTTCCGCTTGGACATGGACCCATTGACAACCACTCTGGGTGCGGTCGTCAAGCCATGTAAGAGTACACATATATGCTACCCTTTCCTGGTCTTTCCCATGACTGAGTATGGTGTAAAGCCAGTGTAAAACCAGTGTAAAAACAGCACAAAACAAGTCAATCCCTTGTCTCATCCCAAATTATACTCGGTCAAACTACAATGATCCCAGAGGTGAAATTAAGCCACAAATGAGGTCAATATTGTGTTTTCTTTTAAGTATTTATTCCTCAAGTGCAGAGAAAGAGAGATATAGAGAGAGAGAAAGAGGGGGAGGGGATGAAGAGAAAGGTTAAAGAAGAAGAAGAAACCACCACAGAGTCCAGCGGCATCCTGTAGGTCCGACATCACCGATGGGGGAATATTCTGACTAGGTGCTGGTCTGCACTTCTTGTATTTCCATTGTCCCCACCTTTTCTCCACCTTTTCATGGGAACCAGGTGTGATAAATCTCCTTCTCTTGCCGCATGTGTGCTGCCGTCTGGTCATCTCTGGTGGTCGTTGGCCAGGGTCTTCTGGAGGAAGGCTCATCGTCTTCCTCACTGTGTATTTTTCACCTTTAGCTCAAAAATGCTGGCTGAGCTGGTGCCTACAAGGCTGCTTTAGACCAAATGGCCGGATGGCTGCTCTCTCACTGACAGTGGAGTTCATGTTTCATTATCCGGATGCTCATGAGCAGTCCCTGTTCTCTAGACTCCTCTGCAACAGCGTATCAGTTCCTTGCTGAATTTTTGCCGTGTCTGCGACGCTTCACCATATTCTCTGGCAGAATGTTGCAGAAGGCCTCCTGTACAAGCCATGTTCAAGGCCTGGCAGGTGTCAACCGCTGTGAATGTTGCAGAAAGTTGGTTAATTACTACAGCAGCAGTTTGGTGTGATGAGGCTTGAGTTTCCAAACTATGTGTCTTTGCAATTTTGAGACAATAATTTCTTTCTTTGAGTCTCACACCCCTCTATGTTTCTTTATTCTCTGTCACTGTAGGATAGTTTTTTGTTTTCTTTTTTTTTTTTTTTTTAAATCTCCTGCTGAATCAGGCTATGACCTCTCAGTCCTCAAAGAATCCTAACTTTTTAGTGAAAATTTCTGGGTTGTCAGAATGCTGCTGCATCACAAATAATAAGTGGATAGATTGGCTTTGTAGTAGTTACACAAAAATTATGAAATTAAGGAAGTTGTGTGAAATTTCTGATCTTTGAATGACCTGAAAGCTTACTTTTGGGAAGCGTGATTTCCTACCAGAATACACGTAAGTAGGACATCTTTTGGAAAGAAAAGTTCCTGGAGATGGAATGCAGTTAGTCTTCACTCTGTCTGTTATATTACATGGAGGTTCACATATAATGAAAAAAACAATGTTTTAACAGTTTACCAGTCCACCTTAAGAAAAAATTCTTTCTCACAAAGGGAATGAGCTTGAAAATAGTCATATCAAAATCAAATCCCTATTGCATAATGTAGGGAAGAAATGTTTCCCGTTGAAATGTTTAAAAATGTTCTTAAAACAGGAACTGAAGAGAATTATCTGCCAAAAAAATAACGATGTCAGAAGCTTAATTTGAGCATCATGGAGCATTCTTTCCTACCAACCAGATTTAACTTCTGTGGATCTCACTAAATCGTGGATCTGAGTTACAGCACCTCTCATCTCCTGTACCTTTGTAAAAGTTCAAGGACGCCAGACATTAAAGAATAATATTTTCAAAGAAGCCCATACTTCCTCAAATTTTGATTCTGCTATGTTTTATCTATTTGAAAAGTTCAGTCCTTTAAGTACAAATTTTTTTGTATGTTGTTCTGAAGGGTGTTTCCTTGCCAAACATGTTTTGATGCAATAAGAAGTAAATGTAGAGCTGTGGAAAGACAATTCATTGTCTTTATGCCTTATCAGCACTTTGAATGAGAGTTATTATATTTGAGTTGGACCCCCGGGGAAACAGTCTTCAGGGACAAGGGTGCAGAACAGAGCTGGCAGATCTTTTAAAAATGCTTTCCGTAAAGTGCAAGAGCTCTTCCTTCCCATGTGTAACACATCAGGTAAGGAAGGGAAGAGACCAGCATGGTTGAGTCAAGACCTTCTTAACAAACTAAAAGGTAAGAAGGAACTGCACAAGCAGTGGAAGCAGGAACGGGAATACTTGGAAGAGTATAGAAATGCTGCCTGGATGTGTAGGGTTGAGGTCAGGAAGGTCAAGGCATGGCTGGAGCTAAAGCTGTCAAGGACTGTAATGAATAACAAGAAGGGCTTCTACGGGTATGTCAACCAGGAAAGGATGGTTAAAGAAGTGTACTCCTCATGATGAGCATGGACAGTAAGCTAGTAACAACACATGGGGGGAACGCTGAGGTTCTCAAGAAGATTTTTTCCTCAGTCCTCACAGCTCCCTTGTTGAAGGACCACAAGATGGGGACCAAGTGGATAAAGTCTCTCCCACTGTAAGTGAAGATAAGGTTTGTGATCACCTGAGGAACCTGAACATACATGAGCCTATGGGACCTGATGAAATGCATCCCAAAGTCCTGAGGGAATTGGCAGATTTAGTTGCCAAGCCACTCTCATGATATCTGAAAAGTCATGGCAGACACGTGAAGTGCCTGGTGACTGGAATAGAAACATGCTCATTTTAAAAAAAGGCAGAAAGAAAGACCCTGGGAACTACCAAACTGTCAGCCTCACCTCTGTGCTTGGGAAGATCATGGAATAGACCCTCCTAGAGGCTTTGCTAAGGTACATGCAGGATAAGGAGGTGATTCTAGACAGCCAGAATGGCTTCACCAAGGGTAAGTCCTGCCTGATCAACCCTGTGGCTTTCTATGATGGAGTGACTACATCAGTGGACAGCGAAAGAGTAATGGTGTGATCCATATGGACTTCTGCAAGGCCTTTGACACAATCTCAGACAACATCCTTCTCTCTAAATTGGAGAAATATGAATTTGATTGGTGGACTGTTCAGTGGATAAGGAAATGATTGGATGTCTCACCCAGAGGGCTGTGGTCAATGGCTCCATATCCAGCTGGAGAGAGCTGACAAGTGGTGTGCCTCAGGGGTCCGTGCTGGGACCAGTCCTCTTTAACATCTTCATCAAAGGCATAGAGAGTGGGTGTGAGGGCGCCCTCAGCAAGTCTGCAGATGACACCAAGCTGAATAGTGCAGCCAATATGCCAGAGGGATGGGATGTCCTCCAGAGGGACCTGGACAAGCTGGAGAATTGGGCCCATATGAACCTCGTGAGGTTCATCAAGGCCAAGTGTAAGGTCCTGCACCTGAGTAGGGGCAACCTTATTATTCATACAGGCTGGGGGAAGATGTGTTGGAGAGCAGCCCTGCAGAGAGGGACATGGTAGGGTGTGGGAGGTTGAAATGATGGACACGTGCCACCAATGTGCACTTGCAGCCCACAAGGCCAATTGCCTTCTAGGCTGCATCAAAAGAAGCGTGGCCAGGAGGTCGAAAGGAAGTTTATCCTGGGGAAGAGAAGGCTCTGGCGAGACCTTTTAGCGGCCTTCTGGTACTTAAAGGGGGCCTACAAGAGAGATAGGGAAGGACTGTTCACAAGGGTGTGTAGTGACAGGACGATGGGCAATGGTTTTGAACTAGAGGTTTGGACTAAATATCAGGAAGAAGTTCTGTACAATGAGGATGGTGAGACACTGGAACAGGTTGCCCAGAGAGGTGGTGAAGGCTCCATACCTGGGGACATCCAAGGTCAGGCTTGATGGGGCTCTGGGCAACCTGATTTAGTTAGAGATGTCCCTGCTCACTGGAGTGGAGTTGGACTAGATGACCTTTAAATGTCCCTTGCAGCCCAACACATTATATGGTTCTATGATGCTATGATTCTGTGATTTTATGATTCTATGATTTTATGATTCTGTGATATGAATAATGTGCTTACAGTACATGTATAGTAGAAGGACACTTAATGTTTCTGTCTGAGTGTTTCTTTGTGATTCAGGAGAGAGTATGTGTTTATAAATGACAAGTAACATCTGCCACACAGTATCTGCATTCTTACAAGGTAAAAGGCAACAGTTAAAAATTCAAGTCTGAGAAATGCAGAAATAACAGACGTTCCTGTGAGATAAGAACACAATATACATGCTGTCCTTTTCTCGTATAGCTACTGTGTACCTGGTGACACATCAGATTCTTTGCTCTTCTAGAGGAGAGAGCTCCTAAAGACACTTAGGAAGACTGGGTCCATAAGTGACTTCTGTGCTAACAAAAACACACCAAAACACCATGAAGTAAAGACTCTGCTGCAAAAGGTGGGCTGGTGTTTGGTTTTGAAATTCTGTAAAGCTATGGATAGATTTACTGGAGATATTCTGGTTCAACATCTTGCAGGGAGAGTAGGAAGGCTCACAAGTAAATTTTGGAGGAGACCATTAACAAGATGGAAAAATAGAAGAAAATTTTGTCATGGAGACCAAAGGATGTAATAGAAAGCTGCAAATGACAACTCCATGGCTCACAGAAAGAATGTGATTATTGCAAGTCATTTCTTTAAGTGTGGATGATGACATAATCTCAAATAGGACAACTTTAACAGTAACAGCTGGAATTCACGTTGTTAGAACTTCTGGCATACAGAGGTTATGCTGAATGAACAGCAGGTGTTTTATGACAGTAGAAATGTCTCAAGCCTTTTTGTAAATGTTCCTGATAGAATTTTGATGGTGTGAGTCCAAGGGAAATATTTGACTAGTGACAAAAACACTGAAGGCAGATAACATGGTACTTGTCTTACAAATTTGAGAACTGTTCCAAACCTACACTTTTTTCCATAAGCTCATCTGTAACTGTGAAGTTATTGTGATGCCTCAGATGGCAACTGAGTCTTTTGTAGTATCACTGTGTGCTGTTTGTTAACTATCTTGGCTCAAAACCTCATCAATGTTTACAAATAAGTCAAGGGGGAGTGTCGGGAGACGGAGCCAGGCTCTTTTCAGGGATGTCCACTGACAGGACAAGGCACCATGGGTGCAAGCTGGAACAGAGGAGGTTCCATAAAAATATGAGAAAAAACTTTTTCACTGTGAGAGTGCCAGAGCCCTGGTCCAGGCTGCCCAGGGAGGTTGTGGAGTCTCCTTCCCCGGAGACATTCAAAACCCGCCTGGACACGTTTCTGTGTGATCTACTGTAGGTGATGCTGCTCTGGCAGGGGGCTGGACTATATGATCTTTGAGGTCCCTTCCAACCTCTAACATTCTGGGATTCTGTGATTCTGTGAAAACTCCAAAGACCTGTGAGGTTGTGTGATTTTGGGGTCACTCAGCCCAGAGGCCCATGGGAAGCTGAGCAATCAAGACACTTGTATCAGGGTGACAGGAGGCTGTGCTTTCCTAGCTTTACCTGGTGTAAGTATAGATGAGTCAGTCAGAAAGTCCCCAAACCCTTCTTTTTTTTTATTGATTCCCAAAACCTTTCTGAAAGACTTTTCTGAAAGTTTTCAGAAACGCAAGAAATGTGTAAACATGTGTAAATATTTGATCTCAGGATGCTGGAAGACACTTAAGTCAAGCCCTTTCCTTTGCTTATTGTGAACTGATAAGGAAGTATTCTTGTGTTTCCTGTACAGTATAAGTAGTGCCTAAATTTGTGGCTTCTGCTGCATATAAAAGAATTGGGACATTAGTTTAAGTACTTTGCACTCATACAGTTGCAGAAAAAAAGCAAGTGAAAATGTGAAAGCTGGGAGGAGACTGTTAACTGCTGAACTAAGTAAAGTGGAATACATACTACGAACTTGACATGGGTAAGCTGTATAACACTTATGAATATCAGTGCGTTGACATTTTTCATCCCAACTATTTTTTAATAGAAAACAAGATGTTCCTGAAAAGTGTAATGGGGGAAAAAATCTATAAACTATATAAAGCTCCACAATCTTCCCTCTATATTCTGCCCTTCGTTTTTAACAAGTTTTGAAGCCTTATGAACAAGTCAATTCAAAATCGAGCAAAGATTCTTTTAATTCAAGGTGCTTTCATCGTCATAATAGAACATTTGAGGATGGTAAGATTCACTTTTAATTTTACTAGTCAGAAAAACCCAAATAAAATATAGGTACCGTTTTTTAAGGTGCAAACTGCAATTAGAATCTACACATGCAGTTTTGTAAAGAACTATGTCACTCTTTCGTACTTCCTTTTTTCTTTTTACTTTCTTCTTTATACTAACCGTGAAAGGGCACCCTTATTTAATTAAAAGCATTATTTGAGCCTGTATCTAAAATTAAGCCTCTCCTTCCCTTCTCCTCCAAGCTCTGATGGCTATTCACAACCAAAGAGAAAGCAATTTTTTCTCCATTATATTTGCATACATCAGAATAAGGCCCAGTTCCCCTCTCCATCTTCTTTTTTACCTCAATCTAGCTCTGTAAATGCACTATAATTAAGGATTTTGGCTGAGGTTGAGAATCTACTGGATGAAACAGGAACCAAATTTCCTAGCTCCCCATTTCTCACATAGTAATAAACTAGTACTAACAGGAGTAGGAATGATCATTCACATACACTCTGTAATTTTTGACATACATTTTAGCACTAAGATACCATACAAACCCAAAATCAATCTAATTTTATAATAATGGAAAAATTTATGGCAATTTACTTATTTTAAAATTTTGGGTTTTTTCATGACAATGAGTTCTTCAGCTTAAGAAGAAACTCTCACAGTATTAGAAGATGAGCAGGACTTGATGGCAAAAAAGGGCTGTTGCCCATCTGCCTGCTCAAGAGTATATTGGCTGATACACAAGGGTTTGAGTAGATTAAAAGCCATTTGAAATGAGTCCTCTGTGTGAACTATGCATGTCTGCATTTCCACATTCCATGAGTGGACCTTTTAATGGGAACCGAGACTCAGAAACACCAGAAATTTAGATGAAGATTTAATGATTGATATAAGGTTTCATAATTGATAAATAATAAGATTTTAAAGTAGTGTTCCTCAGGTTCCCTACTGGGACCAATGTTGTTTAATATCTTCATCAATGTCGTAGACAGCGGAGTCGAGTGCCCCCTCAGAAATTTTGCAGATGACACCAAGCTGAGTGATGGAGCCAATATGCCAGAGGGACGGGATGTCATCCAGGGGGACATGGACAAGCTGGAGAAGTGGCTCCATGTGAGATTTAGAATCATAGAATCATGGAACAGTTCAGGTTGGAAAAGACCCTTGGGACCATTGAGTCCAACCATTAACCCTACACTACAACCAGTAACCCTACACTACAAGTTCACCCATAAACCATCTCACCCAACACCACATCTAAGAGACACTTAAACACATCCAAGGATGGCGACTCAACCCCCTCCCTAGGCCGTCTGCCTGTTCCAGTGAGGTTCATGAAAGCCAAATGCAAGGGTGAGGGCAATCCTCATTATCAACACATGTTGGAGGATGGTGTGATTGAGAGTACTCCTGCAGAGAAGGACTCGAGGGTGTTGGTAATGAAAAACTGAACATGACCCAGCAATATGACCCAACAACGTGTGCTCGCAGCCCAGAAGGCCAATTCCACCCTGGGCTGTGTCAGAAGAAGCATGGTCAGCAGGATGAGAGAGGTGATTCTGCCCCTCTACTCTGCTCTGCTGAGACCTCACCTGGAGTGCTGTGTCCAGCTGTGGAGCCCTCAACACAAGAAAGACATAGACCTGTTAGACCAGGTCCAGAGGAAGGCCATAAAAATGATCAGAAGACTGGAACATCTCTCTTATTGAGAAAAGCTGAGAGTTGGGGTTGTTCAGCCTGGACAAGAGAAGGGTCTGAGGAGACCTCACTGTGGCCTTTCCATGCTTTCAATACTTAAAGGGGGACCTTGAGAAAGATGGGGAAAATCTTTTTAGCAAGACCTGTTGCAATAGCACGAGGGGTAATGATTTTAAACTAAAAAATGTAGATTTGAGCTAGATATGATAAAGATATTTTTTTGCTCTGAGGTTTGGTGAAGCACTGGAACAGGCTGCCCAGAAAGGTGGTGGACACCTCCTCTCTGGAGACATTAAAGGTTAGATTGGACGAGGCTCTAAGCAACCTGATGTAGTGGGAGATGTCCCTGCTCACTGCAGGGGGGTTGAACTAGATGAGTTTTAAACATCCTTTCCAACCTAAAACATTCTATGATTCTATTATAATTAGGCTGATACTTGAATGAATGCTGTTGAGGAAGAAACTTTCAAAAAATATCTCTTGTTGAATAGTGGGCTGTCTTAAGAGTCAGATACAATTTTTTCACTGATTTAGATGTGAAAAATAGGAGGCATAGTGGCAGAAAAAAAGTACTGAATTGGTAATTTAAAATCATTCTACCAGGCAAAACCATTGATCAGAAAACATTTACAGCGGCTCCCATCTAATTTGAAAAAGAAAAATTGAGTTTCTCACTATAAACACACTGGAAATACAAAAATGTAGTATGGAAAATATTTTACGGTGTAATTGTTAAAGGGGAGGATTTGCAAGTTATGCTTGATCTTTCCTTTGATATCTAGCATTTTTTAGTAAACCACTTACACAACTGGGGGATACCTTTGCGCCTCATAACTCCAGAAGACATTTTCTTCTGCAAACTCTTCTCCTTTCTTTTTGAACATATCTAGTTTTGGCACCCATGCTGTCTGCTGGTGTAGAGTTTCGTAGTTTGATTCTCTATGGTGTAAAGAGAAGTATTCCTTCTCTATTTGTGCAAAACATTTTGTTTAATCTCTCTAGTGATTCTCACTATTTTGTCTTTTATTTTTTACAGATATAAATCCTTCTTCCAGAACAACTTTTGATGCATAGATTTGTCCAAAGCTTCCAGGATCATGAAAAATGTTTTATCGATATCATCTTTCTGAACTTGAATATTGATGTTTCAAAGACGTTTCCATGTATTCACACATTTCCAGTATATTTGATTTATTACTTCCTCCCCCCCCACCCCACCCCCGATGTGTGGCTTTAAGGCAATATGGTAAAAAAAACCCCTCGTCCTGGTTTTATCCCTGTGCAGTTTGTTTCTGTTGTAAGAGACTTTCTTCAACTGCAAAGCAAAAATTAAACAAATAAAGAATAATTTTTGAAGTGGAAAAGCGTGTAATGGGATTCTAGGCAGGAGGCATTGCCAGAAGAGAAAATTAAAAAGCACTACAAGAG
Source organism: Trogon surrucura (assembly GCA_020746105.1). Classification (NCBI taxonomy): domain Eukaryota; kingdom Metazoa; phylum Chordata; class Aves; order Trogoniformes; family Trogonidae; genus Trogon; species Trogon surrucura. Next base: position 1,270,616 of record CM036658.1, read on the forward strand.
GTGGAATGGGAAAGGGAAGCCACAGTTCTTCTCATGTGAGACATGTATGAATCTTTCACTGTGTTTCAAAAATTCCAATGTTACCTGCAAAAGACGTAGAGGCAAGTTAAATGTCATTCTTCCCAACTTCTGAGGATTGTTATGAGCCACAGATTTTTCAAAATGGTGCACACTAAACTGTGTGGAGTGATGGACTCACTTGAGGGCAGAGATGCCATCCAGAGGGACCTTGACAGGCTGGAGAAATGGGCCAGTGCAAACTGCAGGAGCTTCAACAGGTCAAAATGCAAGGTCCTGCACCTGGGTCGGGCCAATTCCAGGCACAAACACAAACTGGGCACAGAGTGGGTTGAGAGTAGCCCTGAAGAGAAGGATTTGGGGGTGTTGATAGACGAGAAGCTCAACCTGAGCCGGCAGGGCGCTCCTGCAGCCCAGAAGGCCAACCGCATCCTGGGATGGATCAGGAGAAGCGTAGCCAGCAGGGCAAGAGAGGGGATTCTCCCCCTTTACTCTGCTGCTGTGAGACCCCACCTCCAATACTGCATCCAGTTCTGGTGTCCCCACCATAAGAGGGACATGGATCTGTTGGAGCATGTTCAGAGGAGGCCACGAAGATGATGCAGGGGCTGGAGCAGCTCTGCTGTGAGGACAGGCTGTGGGAGCTGGGATTGTTCAGTCTTGAAAAGAGAAGACTTCGGGGGGACCTAAGAGCTGCCTTCCAATACCTGAAGGGATCCTACAGGAAGGCTGGGGAGGGACTTTTTACAAGAGGGTCCACTGATAGGACAAGGGGAAATGGGTTTAAGTTAAAAGAAAACAGATTTACACTGAATCTTAGCAAAAATTCTTCAGTACGAGGATGGCAAGACTCTGGAATAAATTGTCCAGAGATGTTGTGGATGGCCCCTCCCTGAAGGTGTTCAAGGCCAGGTTGGAAGAGGTCATGAATAATCTGGTCTAGTTTAAAACATCGTCGCCCATGACAGGGAGGCTGGATTAGATGATCTTTAAGGCCTCTTCCAACCTAGGCCATTCTGTGTTTCTACAATATTTTAATATTTTTTCTGTTAAAAGAGATGACAGGATTGTTACTAAAATAGGATGCTCAAAAACATACTTGACTCCATCCATATCCATAGATACACAACAATAATTCACAGTGTTTTCAAACTTCTTAAGCAAGGATGATACTCCTTCTTCAACAAACAGAACTAATAGATCAGTGTTGTCATAGTTATTAATAGACACATTATGCTATGTATCTTATAAAAAGACATCTAATTTCTCTAAGGAATGGGAAATGCAAAGAAACAAATAATTTTTACAAAAATGAGCGCACTGATCTATAATTAGACTTCTTCCTTTTGGTAACGTCTTTCATCTCAAAACTTCTCAAATTAATTGAAAGACTCTTACGTGATTTTTATCCATACAAATTATCCTGTTTTACCAAAACCACAGCAAACTTCATCGCCTCTGATGTGAGACATATATGTAATAAATAGTTGAGCAGATTGTTAAGTGAACATCCTATTTTCACTAAATTATCTTGGTGAAATATTTGCAAATACTTTAATCATCTGATGCATTCATCGTTAGCAGAGCTTGTATGCAATTATCTATGAGCCCAACCCTGTACCCAATGCAAACCTGATGCAATGTCTTGAGTTTTAAGACAAAAATGAAATGTATCTTAGAAGGAATTTCTCTGCAGAGTAGAAAACCGTTTTCAGTAACACAGCTTAACAAATGAGGCTGTGATGGTAGGAAGGAGACATGAATGTGGAGGGAGCAGCTGCAACAACCTTGAAAGCCAAGATATAGTATTTCTGGTCAAAGTTGGTAACAGACTTGTACTTCTTGCATCCTGGTCTTTGGGTGACTTGGAACAATTGATCTTGCAGAGTTTCATACAAAGATGAAGAGGTCACACAGGTTACAGAACAGTATATCTTTGCTAGAAATACTGCTTTGGAGGTTCATCAAGAAAAAAAAACCTACTAAACTTAAAGTTATTAACTAATAACAGATCAGAAGTAAGAAATAATTAATGACATTGCATACTGTTCTTTGACTTGCCTTTAGCTCTCCCAGTGTTCTCTCCTCCTAAGGATGTAAATTATTCTATCCCAAGTGATTTGTGTTAGATATGCCTGGGAAGTCCCTCTTTACAGTGCAGTTTTATGTTAATGATATTTCTTTAAGAACATATTTTAAAAGTCTTCATTTTTTTTTTCCACTGAAAAAAATAGTTTTGAATATGCAATCTGTGTAATTTAGTTGTACCGATTTTTTATTATTTCCTTTTCTGTAGTGGAAGGTATCTTTCTGTTGACAGAAGAGAAAAAAACAAAAACTGATCTAGAAATATGGAGTTCAGGACTTTTTAAAGGAAATTTTTAAGAATATAGTTCTGAAGGGTGCTACAATACTGGAGATTTCTGCTGTCTGTGCAGTGTATTGTTTTTGTTTATATTTACAGCCTCTTTCTCTTATGAATTTTCTTCTCCTACAGTTATAATGCATAGTTACCAGTGAGATTTATTCAGACTCTATGTTATTTCCATTTCATAATATTTCATTAAACTTTATTTGGTGTCATTAAACTCACACCTTCTCTGCTCCTGCACTGTAGTTATCTTGTCATCATAAATCCTCTGTTAATAGGATTTTATTTCTGAACTAACAGTAAAAAGTAATGGAAAAATGAAAATTTTGTAACAAATGATTGTGAAGAGCAGAAATTGAGCCAGCGGGCTGGAGAAATGAGATAAGCATTTTTCTTCACTTACAGAGCAATGTATTAACAGTTTATGAGCTATCACTTTAAATAATCTAATTGGATTGGTGGAATCTGGACAGTAAGTCTGAAATAGTGTCTCTGATGAGAGATCTCCTATGTTGTTTTTTTTTCGTTCTGACCATGCTTCAAACTCCATCGTAGCAATGAAGGAGTGGGGCATGAGTTGCAAAAAATTAGTCTCAGTTACTTTTTAAATTTAATTAAGGCTTTTAAAACTGGATGCTACTTCACTTACATGCAAGAATTAGAGCTTCTTCTGGAAAGTTTCTAATTTAAATTAGGCTGAACTGATCTACCAACACTTTTATTTCATGTGTTTCTTACTTGGAAAAAAAAAGACTGTGTTTTGTTTCAGATGTTTCCCAGAAGAAACTTAAAACTTACATCACCACTACGTCTTCTCAAGATACACAATAAAAAAGTAAAAAATTCACAAAGCTAATCGGAATCTTAAAGCTGCTTATTTTTCCTAGAAAAGTGTCAGGTAAAATGATGATGTGGTCATGTTTCATAATCGCTGCTGCTTCGACATGATGCTGTTGTTTGTTATCAGCTGACCAACCACTCAAGGAAGAAAATGCTTTCCTGTCTGATGGTTTTCTAAAACTGGAGCTGGTTTTCCTTCTCACCGATGGGCTTTATATAAATGCAGTGGATATAAAAATAATATGCTTAAATTATATTTAGCTCTATATGGGAATTCTCACACTAGCACTACACAAGGTCCAAGCATGCTCCTCAAATAATTTTAAGAAACACTAATCCAGGAGAACTAATAGTCTCCCACAGACTTTAAAAAAAAACCTTTACCAGAACTGGTGGCTAAGTCTATATTCTTCTGTCCACTTGGGAAAACCCAACAATTTATAGATAAACATCAGGAGAGATCCATATGGAAAAATAATAACTAATAAATTTTCTTTTTAAGCAGTTATGCTGATGTTTTCCATTAGGTGAACCCGTATTAACTTTGGTTGAGTATAAAATTGGGAAGTTAATTAATAAAAATATATTTCTGGCACGTACCATGGAGAATTTGTGGGAGAATTTTCTCTTTGGGAACTGGCAAGTCTCATTAGGATACCACGGCCTTTCTGCATGTGAAAGGGTCTGGACCACAAAGGACAGTTTGCAGCAGCAATTTCTACCCTGTACATCTATGAAACAGCCCGACCTCATCTGTAGAGCACAGCTGTTGTTTTATATTGCCTTTATAAGACATTATCTTCTCTAATACATAATGTTACCAACGTTTTTTTGCTGGTTTTGACTCCTCATGGGTTGAACTGTTGGTGTCTGAAGAAGGAAATTCCCATTTCTAACGTGACTGAGTGAAAAAGCAAAGTTGTCAAGATGCCATGTATCAAGTATGACATAAGATGTATTATCAAATGTCGTTGGTCTTGGAAACATGAAACAGGATGTGCAGTTGAGTAGACCTACAAAGGTGGAAAGTTGACACTGCCTGGAGCAGCACCCTAACAAATATCTTTCTTCTATTGCCTTTTGTTTTGGGGTTTCAGGACGATCTGAAGGTTTTGTCATCTTTTCTGTTATGGGTGTTAATGAATTTAATTGTGAATACTTTTTTTTTTATTATTTACAGTAAAATTAACTGCTTAGGTGAGCAATGCCTACATCATCTGGCTTGAAAGGGACACGCATTTGTTTCTCTGTAGGCAGTTGCACAAACTGATTAGTATTATGATACAGAAGGAAACTCAAGGCCCATGCATTTTTAAGTCCCAGTTAAACCTTAGTCCTGAGCTGGATAGAGTGACCAGAAGCCTGTGTATCAGTTTGCTTAACAGGGATGCATTTTAGACATAAATTTCTTGTTTTACAGGCAGTGAGTGGCAAAATCAGCTTTGGCAATCTGAGATGAATCCGATTTCGATGTTAATTTCTGAAGCAATTTATACCTTTACTAATCTTTGCTGGAAGAGTGGTAAAGCATAGCAACAGGCTGCCTAGGGAAGTGACGGAGTCACCATCCCCCAAGGTGTTAAAAAAGAAGATGTAGACATGGCACATCAGAACATTGTTTAGTAGTCATCATAATACTGATTAATGGTTGAGCCTGATGACCATAGAGGTCTTTTTCTACTTTAATGATTCTATGATTCTTATTCTACGATTCTATAAACTCTCTATTTTCTCAGATCACATTCCTGCTTAGTTTCCTAATCATGGAAAGAGACCAAAGGATGTGTACTCAGAGCAACACACGAAAACGAAGACACTGGGCCACTAGATTTTTTCACCTTGTGTTAAAGATACTTTCAGATTTTCAGTCGAGAAACCAAACAACTCTTGAACAGACCTTTTAATCCAGCACAGGCTATGCATCGTCTTTACTAAAGACATCCCTGCCTATTCACATGGTCCATTCCAGCAAATCAACAATCCTTATACAAGTCCCATTCTTCAACAGTGATTTGGACCTCACTCTGGTGCTGAGTCTGTCACTGTTGTTCACACTGAGTAATAGCCCTGACTCAAGGAGCAACACCTCTAAATCTGACTGTACAATTGCATTATTTTGTTGGATAATTGGATTTTAACAATATAGTAGTAACATGTCATTGGTTACACCACACATACGTCTATCCCAAATGCTCTTTCCACTTTGCAGCCAGAATCATACACAGCTATAGTATATGAGCCATCCCACTTCTGTCAGATCCTAGGAGCTCATGCCCTGCCTAGTACTTAAGGCAGATAAATTGCCTGAAACCAACCAACAAATCAGTTTCAAAGTCTGAACCAGAAGATTTCCAAAACCACACAGCAAATCAGTTGCAAAATCAGAACTAGAACACTTCTAACGTACATCAGGAGTACGCTGCTTTGCTAATGCCCCTTGAAGACCCTTGAAGTGGATCATATGAATAGAAAGCATGGTTGGTAGAAGACAACAGAAACTCACAAATGACGGCCCAGGGTTCAGCCAAACTGTTTTCAGTCTCGGGGATCATCTCTTCACAGTGACCTCCAGTGTCCTTCAAACACAAGAGAAACTTCCCCTGTTCTCTCCAAACTCCAAAAAAAGAATTCAGTTTGGGGATTTCCTGAGATAGGTGTAGTTTTTGTGTTCGCAGTACACCTGGATAGAGTTCCTTTACCTGAACTTGTCCTGTCTCTCTCTCAGCATATAAAAGCCCAGAAGATTCCATGGCAAGACTTCCACAGCTCTGCCATTTCTGACTTGAAAATCTCTCCTTTTCCTTGTTTTGGACATGGCTCCTACAAACTTAATCTGATGCCTGCCCACGTGTGAAAGGGGGGTCAGTCTCCTCTCCTAACTAACTAGCCAATAGGACGAGAAGAAATGCACTCAAGTTGTGCCAGAGGAGGTTTAGATTGGATATTAGGAAAAAATCTTTACTGGAAGAATGGTGAAGCATTGGAACAGACTGCCCAAGGAAGTGGTGGAGTCACCATTGCTGGAGGTGTTAAAAAAGCCACTGGAATATTTCTGGTTCGGCTCTTTCCTCATTTCTCTCTATGTCGTGGCTACCACACTACTTCCTTCTCCCGTCAAAAATTCAAATTAGTTCTCCTTACATATAAAACAAACTAAAACAAAGTAATCCACAAAGTTCGTTTCTTTTTTTTTACTGTGTGTGTCTATTTGTGCAAAAAGTCGAAGTGGTAATGATAATCTTGGTTAGGCCACACGAACGTGCTTATCAGGACTTGTGGATATGTTTGTGCTCCTGGAGAGGTGATACATTTTCTGAGGTGTAATATGTTCCACAGAAGGTAGCTAACGGATCACATTAAATTTTGGCAGAGTGTTCTGTCTCTGTGAGGGTCCACACAAACACAACATGGACAGTAATGCATTAAATGCATTACACTGGACAATATCCTACTATAACTTATTTTACTGGTAACTTATTGCTTTTTGTGTGTTTCCGCATTGATATATCAAGCACTGAGAAAGTATATGGTAACTAAAAAGCCCAAACAAGAAGTGTAGAACAAGACAAACTGGAAGAAGATTCTGGGAACTACCTTTGCAGATAGAAATACAAAATTCTGGCCCTTCAGAAATATCATTAGGTCTCTGAGATGAAATTTCTGTTGTAGCATTAAAAATCTGTAAAAGCTGAGGCAGCATGACTAATTTTTTTTTTTTTTTTTTTTTTTTAAAAAAAAATAAAAATTTGAAAACAAAGAACTTGATACCTGTAGTGGAAAACACAAAGAACCTGTATTTAAACTCAGACTCCTAATCATCAGCTATAAACATGGAGAAACATCTTAATGGATGCTGTCTGACTGCCATGGACAACGAGTTCTGAGATTTCGAAAGATGTGAAGCAGTGTAAACAAAGAATTCCCAATTTTAAATGCAAAATAAATTCCCTCTGTAGAAGCAGCACCAACGAACGAAACTAAATGCATGTGAGAAATTGTGGTTGAGGTTTGCCACTCTACACGTGCTGTCATGACGCTCTAGGTAGTAAAATGTCCCATCTTGCCATTATTTCAGCATTTTGTTTCTGTTAGAAGCAGTGCAAAATGAAGTAAGAGATATCAGGGAGAAAGAATGTTTTTTGTGGTTGATTATTTTTTTCACTGTATTTGAAGACTGTCTCTTTTTCAAACAGACAGTGGTAGCTTTATAAAACCAGGATAGTTCTTTGTGACTAGCGTGGTCTGCATGAGGCAATAAATTGCACAATGATGCTTCTTGGGCTTTGATGGTCAAACCAATTGTAATGTCTTCTGCTTTTAGCTGTAGGCATTTCATCATTTTGCAATAGCCGTAGGAGGCCGTGTGTTTGAGTCTTTCTCAGTAATAGGACCAGAATTCTGACCAGGGGATTAAAAAAAGAGTGTTTTATTATACAGTAGCCCTTAGCGTGGCTTCTGAGCAGCCTGAGATATCTTTTTGCTGCTCTTCAAAAAGCAGCATCTTGTCAGTCCTTTTGGGCTTTAAATCAAAACTTTATTACTTTTAATTCACTACATATGTGGTATCGTCATTCTGTTTAGGTGTCAGAATAGAAAATTAGGCAACCAGCTGTTAAAAAGGAGTCAGTGCTGACACCAGGCTTTCTGAGGCACGTTATATAGATTATAAACATAGATGTCCCGTAAAGATATATTTTCTCCCCATAACTGGTGACAGACATAATGGATGAACTTTGCATCATTATCTTCTTCCCAGTAATGCCAGTACGTGGCCAGGAAGGCCAATGGCATCCTGGGGTGTATTAGAAGGGGGGTGGTTAGTAGGTCGAGAGAGGTTCTCCTTCCCCTCTACTCTGCCCTGGTGAGACCCCATCTGGAATACTGTGTCCAGTTCTGGGCCCCTCAGTTCAAGAAAGACAGGGAACTGCTGGAGAGAGTCCAGCACAGGGCAACTGGGATGATGAAGGGAGTGGAGCATCTCCCTTATGAGGAAAGACTGAAGGAGCTGGGGCTCTTTAGCTTGGAGAAGAGGAGGCTGAGGGGTGACCTCATTAATGTTTACAAATATACCAAGGGTGAGTGTCACGAGGATGGAGCCAGGCTCTTCTCGGTGACAACCACTGATAGGACAAGGGGTAATGGGCTGAAACTGGAACATAAGAGGTTCCGCTTAAACTCGAGAAGAAACTTCTTCTCAGTGAGGGTGACGGAGCCCTGGCACAGGCTGCCCAGGGAGGCTGTGGAGTCTCCTTCTCTGGAGACATTCAAGACCCGCCTGGACACGTTCCTGTGTAGCATTATCGAGGCATTCCTGCTCTGGCAGGGGGATTGGACTTGATGATCTTTCGAGGTCCCTTCCAATCCCTGACATTCTGTGATTCTATGATTCTATGATACTTCCACTCCTACTCTGAACAGGAGATGTAGAAGTCTTGGTGGGGGTGAAAATCAGAACAATATACCTACAGATCTTGGAAGCATTTCTACACCTTTAAGTCATGTAGAGATTGCTCTAAACACTGCTGCACCTCAATATATGGGAGAGCAACTGTGTAAAGAAAAAGATCTGACAAGAGCAGATTGCATGGGTGACTTCTGGATTTAAACTTTAGAAACCTACATTTGTCTCTTTTTTTCTCATAACCGGTAGCAATCCTGATGGTCCTCTGGGGTCTAGCTGACCCATTGCACTGCCCAGAATGGAGCTGCAGTAGTATCAGGTTTGTGCGTTCAGAGGGAATTTTGCTCAACTGCTTAACTGATAGCTAAAAGAAGAAATTTTCGATACATCAAGGAACACAAAATTCTCCAAGTCAGAAGGTGAGTTTGCACTTTCATTTATCAGAAAGGCGGCTCACACCCTTTTGTAAGACTTTTGGTTTTATGTAGCTGAAAGGGTGCATTTCTACAGATTACAAGAGTAGATCCGTGTGCAAATACGTATTCATCTGAATTTACACTCACGATTCAACAAAGGGCTGTGCATTACCCTCCTGGAAGGATGAATAACACCGTGGAGACAATGCACTTGGCAACACCCAACAATCTGGCACTAAATGGAGACTCAGCGCAGGCACATAACTGAAATAATTCCTTTAAAAATTATTAATTTTTATTGTGTTGAGAAGGAACTGGAGTGTGTTGGGAAGGCATTACTAACACAGATCCTGGGTTTTCTATTCTAAAAACACACCACCTCCAGAGTAATTTACATCTTTAGCACTGCAGCCAAATTAATTCTCATACCCTGGGAGCCTTTCAGTACTGCAGGAGTGTTGATAAAATATCCACCTCATCATAAGAGTAAACAGAAGTATGAACATGTGACACCTTGAAATTTATCACCCTGAAAAAAAAAAAAGATCAGAAGTTGTCCTAATAACATCATATATTGTGAGAGTCCTTTAATGAAATATAGCAGTTATCCTGCAGAACAGAAATTACAAGTCATAGGAGACAAGTTTAGAGAGAGCCAGCTTTCCGCACTTAATAACACAGAAATATTTCAGAATGAATGAAGATTTGACAGGACGTGTTTCTGGAAATGCTGCTGAAGGTTTAGGATTGAAGCAGTCTGACTCTCCCCTTTCATCCTGGGGTCTCATTTTGTATACATTTCAGAGAGAATCAGATCTGTGATTCATGCTTTAAGCACAAGAAAATAAAACGTCTCAATAAGGAATTATCATCTGACTGGATTTTCTCATCTGTACAGCTCAGAGAGTTTGTTTTTTTTTTTTTTACTTTTTCTTCAGTATGAACACTCTTGTTCTAAACGTTAAATGCTATTGTCTGGGTAGCATTTGGAAATTAGGTTGTTTTGGCTGGCGATTTCACATGCCCAGATGAAAAGACTTTTTTTGCAACTTTAATGTAAAAAAAGTGGCTTATGGAACTGCTCAGTTAGCTCATTACTTTAGAATTCTGCCAGTATTTTCATCAGCTGGGTAGAAATATGGCTCCATACCATTAGATGACAGCTTATACAGATACAGTGGCTCCGTATCTGCAGTTTTTTTTAAAATCTGTGGTGGTGACCGCCTCAGCACAAGGCATCCATTGATTCAAAAAAACCTTCTGTCCCTCTCCTGATCCTGACCTGTGTTCAGCAACAGGTTTGCATTCTAGCAGCTACCACATCCACCACTTGGGTGTGGTGGCCTCTTTGTCCAGGGATGTTGCTCAGGTGCTCCAGTCCTGGTTCCTTTCCAGCTGGGCACAAGTGTTTTTTCAGCTTGGTTTGCTTTCATGACACTCACAATGGCTTTTGGGTTGTATGATCTGACCCAAAAATGAAGAATATGGAAGTGAAGAACAGGATGAGAACTGCTTCTAACTCACCAGCTTTGAAAACTATGTGGGTGTTTGCCATAAATATAGGATTTAGACTTGAGCAAAAAAGCTATGGCGTGAGGCTTTTTCCCTGTTTTGTTTGGTACAGGAAAGACATGTTTTCATGTTCCTTGCTCCAGTGGATATTTTTCTTCCTTCTCTCTTTTCAGTTTCTGGAACCATGAGCCAAGAACCAAGTCGCTGGTCTGCTGCTTCCTGGTATCCCACAGATTGTGCCAATCCTCACAGTGTTTATGGAGTTTTGTTAGTTCTCCAACACCTATCCCTGGAGATGTTTCACTAATCTAACATTAAATTAGATTTTGAATTACAGCTACTACATAACCAAAGTTAATTTGAGAAAATTATTTAATTACAGTGGTGGGTTGTACGTGAGCAATAGGTAGTGCATTATGAATATTATATAAATTTTATCTACAGAACAAGCCTTAACTGACAACGACGAAAAGTGTTTATCAAGTATTTGAAGCAGACATAGTTGCAAAAGAGACAAGACAAAGAAATGTTTTAATTAAACAGAAAGAACAGAGACAATGGGGCAGTAGCTAGTTCTGATGTAAAACAAATGGGAAAATTAGCCACTTGTGTCATTTCCATACAACCAAAATGGAAAAGGAATTTGATATACAGAAAATAACAGTGAAATTGAAGGATGTCTTGTCCAAGTTCAGTACTTCATGGTGAAAAAGGGTTCAGCACCTGGAGGGCAGTGGAGGACTGCTGTCAGTGGAAAACTAACAAAGACTCCCACCCATGGAGACCCCGAGCCATGCTGCCCTGTAGTGCAGCTCAGCACCCTCACAGATACACCCTGTAAGAGCCTCACAACAAAGTGCTGTGTTTCAACGTTCTTGAGCAATAGGGCTTTTTTTTTTTTTTTTTTTTTTTTTTTCCCAGAGATATTGCTTTTTTATCATTTTTTTTGTTTCTTTTTCAGGACTCGCTTTTACTGCTGCTTCCTTTGGATTTGCATTTTCTGAGTGTGTGTTGTCTGCCACCCTTAAAGACGTGCGAAGGGTGAGGGCGTGAGGTCCGCTCAGCACTGAGCAGTTTAGAGCTGGCTTTTTATAGGGATGAGCGTCTCCAGATGCGGTTTTATAGCCCTTGAGTTCAGCTGACACAACCAGGCAGGCTGTCTGGATGTCGTATCATGACAGTGAAACAGGAGGGAATGAAATTGTCAGGGTACAGACCTTGGAGACAGCAATACAAACTAGACCGACAGAGAGACCCGAAGGTGACAGTCATGTCCTGTTTTTTGCCCTTTTTACAAAAAAAAAATAAAATAAATGTGGTGGGGAGAATTAGCATGGGTGTACGAGACTGCCTGTGTAAGAGACATTTATTGAATTCAGCTGCTTGAGGGGGTAAGAGGCCATCATCCATCACCAGATTGTTTTTCAGTATTTTGTTTCTGGGAGTTTTATGTTTTTTTTGTAAAGCCATAGAAAAAAAAAGATGTTTGCATGAATCAGATGCACCATAATGTTACACCAACAGAAACTTGATGATAATTACAAAGTCAGGGATGATTGTTTCAGCAGGGATATTTTTGCTGAACAACTAGCTCTTTTGTCATAGTGAAAAGAGTTAATAGCCCCATTATTCCTTTTTCACCTTCACTGTGGTCTCAACTAAAGGTCTTCATCTTTCACTTTTTCAGTTAAACACAATTATTTGAAACTTGGAAATATAGAAGAAGTCTAAAAAAAATTTAGTTGCTCTTTTTTTTTTTAATTAAAGGAATTACAAGAGCCTAAATAAAATTTAGTAATAATTTCAACTGTTTCATACAGTCTTATCTAAAAACGTACTTTTAACGGAAATCCTAGGCATCTTCTCTGGAAGTATTTGTGTGACTTTGGATTCTAAGAAGTTTGAAAACATCCCTTAGAAGTCTGTGTTTCTGAAAAAAATCAATTATAATTAAGCTCTTAAGTAATTTATGACCATTTCTAATCTATCTATCATCTATCTATCTGTCTCTCCATCTATCTACCTATCTATCTATCTATCTAAAATGCCTTGGGAAGGTAGGATTGCTCAAGGTGAAAGATTACTGTATGTCTCCAGTGACCTACTCTGAATGCAGACAAATAAGTAAGAGAAAAGGATGAGACAGTAGGTGCTGGAATACTCTTTTGTCTTGGTTATTTCCGAACATACATTAAGCCAAATATTATTTTTTCATTTGGTTGGGATTATCTACCTAACCTTTCTAGAAGAAATGATATTAAAAATTACAAGTTAATAACTTGTAAAAACTTAAGCCATAAACATTTCCACAGTTGTGCCGTGTTGATATACCTGATGGGAAAAAGCCTTTTTTGTGTTTGTGTTGATACTGTGCTTCTGAACAATAATATTGTGTTCAATAGAAGTGCATGGAATTGAACAAGGGCTTTTAAATAAGGTTTGTCAAAAACATGGCATTACATCCATGGCCTTGACTGGAACATTGAATTAAAATGAATCTTGTTTCTAAAACAGGTAACGCCAGTCCTTAATGTCCTGAGAAGTGAAAAAAAAGATTCTGTTTAGCTGACCAAATAGTTTCTTCTCCAGAAACATGAACATGGGTGAAATATTTCACACTGTAAAAATAGAAAAGGTCACCTGGCTGAGGTGTGTTCTTGAGCAAAACTGTTTATGGTGGAAGAGAAAGATTTATGGCACTGACTGTTGCAAAAAAGGCACTGAAATAATATCCCACAAGCTGCCATAATTACATTTGCTTTGCTGTGTCTTTGATCATCCTTTTAAAGTGATCTTTATGGGTTATTTACGTTTCCTGTTGACTTCAAAAACCATACTTTCACTGTAAGTTTTCTAATATGATATTCTTGAGCAGACTGTAAATCTTGGGGTCTGCACCTAGGATCCTGTCCTGGGTTTAGCAAAAAACCTAGTCCTGTTTAGTGATTTTTACTTTCCACTTTAGTCTCTTCTGATAGACTGCACGTTCTGAAGTCAGCAGCGTGTTTGTGCAGACAGTGTGTGCTACTGGCAGTGATAACACCTGATGTCACAGTCACTGCCTGGGACTGGGATGCAGGAAGGCTCTTGCTTATACTTATTCCTATAGTGACCAAGGCCACTGCTGGCTCTTGTGTGCCACGCTGGGGGTGCTGGGTAGTGAGAGGGGGCACAAGGAAGTAAAAGGTGGCACCTCCGGGGGGTAATAGACAGGACAGGTGACCAACGAGAGTATTCCATCCCATATACATCATATTTAGTATAAATTGAGTGATCACGGGAGTTTCAGCCCTTTTTTACGCCTCTTTCGCCTTTCCTGCAATGGCCGGTGTCCAGAGAGGATTCCATCTGACCTCCTGATTTTGATCCGGATCCTGAGTTCCCGAATCCAGCTCCCTGTATCCAGCTCCCGCCGCCGCTGAGCCTGGGGCTTCCCCAGTGCCTCCTGCTCTGCAGCACCAGTGGGGATGGATATCGGGGGAGGGAGTTGGGTTTGATATCAGGCTACTGTCTATAGTTGTATATAGCTCTTTACTTTTATCTTTTCACCATTATTTCCATTATTTTCATTAAAGCTGTTCTAGTTTTTCTTCTCTCACCCATAAGTCTCTCTGCCTCATTCCCTTTTCTCTTTCTATTTGCGGGGGGGAAGAGGGGGTTAGAGAGTGTCTGTCCGTGTTAGTGGTCGGCCCAACCCTAACCCATGACAGATCCAGTTTCTAAAACAGTGCAATCTAAAAAATAAAACTCGGTTTTCAAAAAACCAGTAGCAGTTTCATTACTCCAGTGCAGTAACACTGAAGTAATGCCTAAGACAAACAAAAACCTGCAGTTAACACAACATCTCTGGGCAATTTGTTTCAAAGTCTTGCCACCCTCGCACTGAAGAATTTCTTCCGAAGATCCAATCTAAATCTATTCTCCTGCAACTTAAACCCATTTCCCCTTGTCCTATCAGTGGACCCTCTTGTAAAAAGTCCCTCCCCAGCCTTCCTGTAGGATCCCTTCAGGTATTGGAAGGCAGCTCTTAGGTCCCCCCAAAGTCTTCTCTTTTCAAGACTGAACAATCTCAGCTCCCGCAGCCTGTCCTCGTAGCAGAGCTGCTCCAGCCCCTGCATCATCTTTGTGGCCTCCTCTGAACACGCTCCAACAGATCCATGTCCCTCTTATGGTGGGGACACCAGAACTGGACGCAGTATTCGAGGTGGGGTCTCACCAGAGCAGAGTAAAGGGGGAGAATCCCCTCTCTTGCCCTGCTGGCTACGCTTCTCCTGATCCATCCCAGGATGCCGTTGGCCTTCTGGGCTGCAGGAGCGCCCTGCCGACTCATCTTGAGCTTCTCGTCTATCAACACCCCCAAATCCTTCTCTTCAGGGCTACTCTCAACCCATTCTGTGCCCAGTTTGTGTTTGTGCCTGGGAGTGGTCTCACCCAGGTGCAGGACCTTGCATTGTGACTTGTTGAAGCTCCTGCAGTTTGCACTGGCCCATTCCTCCAGCCTGTCCAGGTCCCTCTGGATGGCATCTCTGCCCTCAAGTGAGTCCACGGCACCACACAGCTTGGTGTCATCGGCAAACTTACTGAGGGTGCACTCAATGCCGTTGTCCAGGTCTCAGACAAAGATGTTGAACAGCCCTGGACCCAGAACAGACCCCTGAGGAACATCTCTCGTCACTGGTCTCCATGTGGACATGGAGCCATTGACCACAACTCTTTGAGTGTGACCATCCAGCCAGTTCTTTATCCACCGAGTGGTCCATCTGTCAAATCCATGTCTCTCCATTTTAGAGACAAGGATGTCACGTGGGACAGTGTCAAACACCTTGCACAAGTCCAGGAAAATGACATCTCTTGCTTTTTCCCGTGTCAACCAGCGCTGTGATTTTCTTGTAGAAGGCCACCAAATTAGTCAGGTACGATTTGCCCTTAGTGAAGCCTTGTTGGTTGTCACTGATCACCTCACTATTTTTCATGTGCCTTAGTACAACTACCAGGAGAATCTGTTCCGTGATTTTACCTGGCACAGAGGTGAGGCTCACTGGTTTCTACTAAGCTGTAGGGGAGCACACGGTGCTTTGCTGTTTTTTCACTTGTAAGTCTTCCCCATGACAGTAAGTGTCTATGAAGGCATGACGTGAAAACCATAGACCTTACCAGGGGTGTACCAGAGACCTGAACATTTTAAGTGTGAGCTTTTTTTCTGAACATTTTTTTTGTGTGAGAGACACAAAAGTTCAGAGCTCCTGCAGTGGTGCTGACAACCTGGCCCAAAAGAAGCACAGAGGTCTGGTCGTGCTGTTGACCAGCACGTTTGGGAAGGTGACCTGGGGCTCTTGTGCCACAGCCCTGGTGAGGAAATTCAGGAATGTCCAAGAACCAAGGCACCACCAATGGTGGTAGGTGCAGGGCTACCAAAATGAGTTTTCGAAAGTATGACAGATTAGAATGAAAACTGTGCTTCCACATAAATGTATTTATGAAACTTCTCTCTCTTCCAAAGAAAGGGCCAGCGTTCCCGTCTGGCTCTGAAATTTAGCCTGATTAACTCTTACATACAACTAATAATATCGTATAATGCTATTGGACACAAGTAATTAAGAAAGTGAAACTGAGTAATCGTGTGTGCTGGAATAATTTACTGAAATGTAGGGAGATCTGTGCCTAGAAAAATCTTCAGTAGGCCTAATTTGATTATTTGAGTTATGAAAATAGGCAAAATAATAATTAAGGCAAAGATAACCCTGTAAATCTACTATTCTTTCTAAGCCAGAAGCAGAATGCTAATCAGTTTTCAGAAATTAACAAACTCTTTCCTGCATGCAGGCTGCCCACCTGATAATCTCAGTCTTTTACGTGGCATGCTGGTTTGCATAATTACTGTTAATGCAATGGCTTGCTTTATGAATGGTTCTGTGCAGATATTATAAAACTTTATGGAAAATGAATTTGGCTGATGACCTTTCTCAAAGGCAGATGACAGATGCTTGTTAATCTGGGTTATGTCTAAGGAAGTAGAGTAAGAAAAAGGTTAAAAATTGTCACAAGTACTTAAATCAGCTTTTCAGAGAAAGTCAAGTCCCGTGGCAGAGCTCTTTGCCAAACGGTGCTGAGTAAAAGTTTTGTTGCTGTCCCAATATAAATACACAATTTTTGTTTTATGGATTGGAAACATGGAGAAGCAGCAGCTTACCCAAGGCTTTCTAGGAAAAGATCTCTGCTTTGGTCAGTATCTTCTTCTTGTGATATATCTGTGGGATTTGGGAGACAGACACCTGAGAGTTTCAGTGGCTAGATAAGTTTTATTCAAAACTGTCAGTATTAACTAATCCAAGGAAATGATCCTATTTCCTGAACATAATTTGTTCAGATATTTTGTTCAGCACCTTAAAATAGTAAATATTACTATTTTAAAAAAAAAAAGGAAAAAAGTCACAATGAAACAACAGGCCACAAGCAGGCTGCAGTGGTTCCAGGGGCTCTGATGGTGATGGCATTTCTCTGAGGAAATGCTGCTTAGCAGTGTGTTGAACACTCTGGCTACCTTGGTATAGGAAATATTTTGCCACCGTGTAGGCAGCTGCCTGAGTGGGAAGAGACAGCTTTCTACATCACTTCCACCTCCTAAATTGAAGCAGTTCAGTGTGGGAAGGCTGCAGTAACAAAGGGATCTGTCAGGACTGAGCTCCAACCACAACAGTTAAACCTCTGAATTTGGAAGAAATGTTGTGGAAGGGAGGAAAAGAAATGAAGGTGGTTAAAAAATATTCCTCACAGTCACTGTCCAGCTTGTAGCTCATTAAGCGACTTTTTAAATTTCAGTCAACCCTGCGGTCTAAAAGAGCTGTGAGCAGAGTTCCAGCTTTTATTCTTGTCCTTAATCACAGAAATAAGTGATTCTGTCCAAGGGGTGCAGGAATCATTTAAGAGTATACACTCCTGTTATTTCCAGCCAATCTGTTTTAATGGCTTGTCAAGGGTAGGAAGAAGGAAGCACTTCTTTTGTCACCAGTGATTGTACGTAACTCCGAGTGCTGATATCAGGCTGCAGCAAGCAAAGCGAAAGAATATCCTACAGCATGGAAGCAACAGATACGTAAAATCTTCCTAGCACGATGGCCCTTCCCTTATCCTTTTTTTCAATGTCTTGGAACGAAACTGTAATGCCTCTTGTGTTTAGGGCAGTAATCTGGCACTGAGAAGGATATGTTTGTCAGGCAATTGGATTTGTGAGCTCCGTCCCTGTGTGTGTAATTCAGGAGCCTTTTATAATTGGGTGGGTACAAGCTGTCAGGAGAGATGAAAACTTGGGTGGAGTCACAATTGTGCTGGGAGGAGTGTGAGTTTGTCCTCTATCCTGTCTCATGAAGCTTCTACTTTGCACTTTAACTTCCATGTTTGGAATGCAATGTGCCCTTGTGGCCAAGAAGGCCAATGGCATCCTGGGGTGTATTAGAAGGGGAGTAGCAAGTAGGTCAAGAGAGGTCCTCCTGCCCCTCTACTCTGCCCTGGTGAGGCCACATCTGGAATCTTGTGTCCAGTTCTGGGCCCCTCAGTTCAAGAAGGACAGGGAGCTGCTGGAGAGAGTCCAGCATAGAGCCACAAAGATGGTGAAGGGAGTGGAGCATCTCCCTTCTGAGGAAAGGCTGAAGGAGCTGGATCTCTTTAGCTTGGAGAAGAGGAGGCTGAGGGGTGACCTCATCAATGTTTATAAATATGTCAAGGGGGAATGTCAGGAGGACGGAGCCAGGCTCTTTTCAGGGATGTCCACTGACAGGACAAGGGGCAATGGGTGCAAGCTGGAACACAGGAGGTTCCATAAAAATATGAGGAAAAACTTTTTTACTGTAAGGGTGACCGAGCACTGGCACAGGCTGCCCAGGGAGGTTGTGGAATCTCCTTCTCTTGAGACATTCAAAACCCGCCTGGACGCGTTCCTGTGCGCTCTAGTGTAGGTGGTCCTGCTCTGGCAGGGGGTTGGACTAGATGATCTTTAAGGTCCCTTCCAAACTCTTAACGATTCTGTGATTCTGTGATCCTGTGAATCGATGTTTAAACAGTACATTTTAGCTTCAAACTAAATGTTCTACAGTTAGTACAGCAAAATAAGCCTTGTTCCACAGGGCTCAGAAAAACGTATCTTGATTAATACATCAGTACTTTGCAAACGTTTGGTCTTGGTTTTGTGGAGATCGCCACCATTTTCTGCCACACTAGAAAGCACTTAGGATTCATCACCCTTACGCAAGTCAAATCTGAGGTGAATTTGCCAGTCAGCTTTTGAGGGGAACGCTACACTATTTGTTGTTGGATTGGTAGCCAACAGCTTTATGTGATCATAACTAATTTTTTCTTGTGTGTGATTCCACATGTGTACAACAATAACTCACCAGAGACAAGCTTCACGTACTTTTTTTTTTTGCACACACACCTCACTCTAAGATTTGGCCTCAACTGTGAGAGAATGAATGCGTTTGAGGTAAGTATCACAACACAGAAATGAGTTGGGAAATTACAGGAGTTTAAAAAATCTGCCAGAAAGAGTCTAAATATTTTAACCACCAGCTTTATGATGCAGTAGAGTGAGTGCATAACAGATTAAGCAATTTTGTTGTCATATGGCAAATTCCTGTCCTACAATGAAGTATAGGTAGGAAATAGGTAGATGTTTGCTATATAGACAGAAATTGAAAATACAAAACAAATATAAAAACATAAGTAAGTAGATTTGTAAAAGCAAGACTGTTTCTTTTTAGAAGAATGAGTGATTCTCTCTAGCAACGCTATCGTCTGTGACAAGAGACTTAGTTAATTTTTCCAGTGTCTATGACTATGAAGAAGTGTGTATCTTCCTCCTGATGGCAATTATTGTGTACATATAATTTCAAGTTCAAAAGGACACAATAAGAGTGTTGGATACTTGTTTTGCTATTTTAATATGTAGAATAATAGCAGTTTATGTAACAGAATGGGTGAAGTAGTATATTCAAAGTAGCAGAACAGATCACGCAGATTGTATAATCTCTGTAACTAAAATGTCTTTATATGTGGTAATTGGATTTCCTCATATGATCTTACCTCTAGCTAAGTAAAAATTAATATTGTTTATTGGCTACTTGGCACCCCAGCTGTTTCTTTTTAACAGTTGCTTATGTGAAGTCCCAGATGACATCTCATTTTCTCATTATCACATAGAATCATAAAATTGTTTGATTTGGAAAAGACCCTTAAGATCATTGAGTCCAAACATTAATGTAGCACTGCCAAGTCCACTGCTAAACCAAATCCCTAAGCACCACATCTACACGTCTTTTAAATACCTCCAGGCATGGTGACACAACCACTTCACTGGGCAGCCTATTCCAATGCGTTACAACCCCTTTGGTGAAGAAATTTTATGTAATCATGGAATCAGAGAATGGTTTGGGTTGGAAGGGACCTTAAATATTGTCTAGTTCCAATCTCTCTGCTATGGGTGAGGACACCTCCTACTGGAAGAGGCTTCTCAAAGCCTCATCCAACCTGGCCTTGAGCACTTCCAGGAGTGAGTCATCCACAACTTCTCTGGGCAACCTGTTCCAGTGTCTCACCATTTTCACAGAAAATAATTTCTTCCTAATATCTAACCTAAATCTACCTTGTTTAATTTTGAAACCATTACCCCTCATCCTGTCACTACACTCCCTCACAAAGAGTCTCTCCCCTTCTTTCCTGTAAGTCCACTTGAAATACTGGAAGACGAATATAAAGTCTTCCCAGAGCCTTCTCTCTTCAGGCTGAACAGACCCAACTCCCTCAGCCTGTCCTCACAAGTGAGGTGCTCCAGCCACCTGATTGTCTTCATGGTCCTACTCTGGATTCATTCCAGCAGGTCCATGCCCTTCTTACGTTAGGAGCTGCAGAGCTGAGCACAGTACTGCAGGTGAGGTCTCCCAAGAGCAGAGTAGAGGAGGAAAATGACCTCCATTAACCTGCTGGTCACCTTTGTTTTGATGAAGCCCAGGAATGCGATTGGCTTTCTGGGCTGCAAGCACACATTGCTATCTCATAGTCAGTGTTCACCCAGTAACACCCCTAAGTCTTTCTCCGACACCAAGCTGGGAGGAGTGGCTGACACGCCAGAAGGCTGTGCTGCCATCCAACGAGACATGGACAGGCTGGAGGGTTGGGCGGGGAAAAATTTAATGAAATACAACAAGGGTAAATGTAGGGTCTTGCATCTGGGTAGGAACAACCCCAGGTTCCAGTATAAGTTGGGGAATGACTTATTAGAGAGCAGTGTAGGGGAAAGGGACCTGGGAGTCTTGGTGGACAGCAGGATGACCATGAGCCAGCACTGTGCCCTTGTGGCCAGGAAGGCCAATGGCATCCTGGGGTGTATTAGAAGGGGGGGTGGTTAGTAGGTCAAGAGAGGTTCTCCTTCCCCTCTACTCTGCCCTGGTGAGACCCCATCTGGAATACTGTGTCCAGTTCTGGGCCCCTCAGTTCAAGAAAGACAGGGAACTGCTGGAGAGAGTCCAGCACAGGGCAACTGGGATGATGAAGGGAGTGGAGCATCTCCCTTATGAGAAAAGACTGAAGGAGCTGGGGCTCTTTAGTTTGGAGAAGAGGAGACTGAGGGGTGACCTCATTCATGTTTACAAATATATCAAGGGTGAGTGTCACGAGGATGGAGCCAGGCTCTTCTCGGTGACAACCACTGATAGGACAAGGGGTAATGGGCTGAAACTGGAACATAAGAGGTTCCGCTTAAACTCGAGAAGAAACTTCTTCTCAGTGAGGGTGACGGAGCCCTGGCACAGGCTGCCCAGGGAGGTTGTGGAGTCTCCTTCTCTGGAGACATTCAAGACCTGCCTGGACACGTTCCTCTGTAGTATAATCTAGGTATTCCTGCTCTGGCAGGGGGATTGGACTTGATGATCTTTCGAGGTCCCTTCCAATCCCTAACATTCTGTGATTCTGTGATTCTGTGATTGCCCAGTCTATATTTGTGCTTGCGATTGCCCTGACCCAGGTGCAGGACCTTGCACTTTGCCTTGTTGAACTTCATGAGACTGCCATGGGCCCAACTCTTCACACTGTCAAGGTTCCTCAGGATGGCATCTCTTCCATGAAACAGGTTGACCGCACAGCACAGCTTGGTGTCGTCAGCAAGCTTACTGAATGTGCACTTGATCTATGTCACTGTCCATGTCACTGACAAAGATGTTAAACAACACTGGTCCAAGTACTGATACCTGAGGGAATCCAGTCATCTCTAGTTTCCAGACAGACACCAAGTC
Organism: Trogon surrucura; assembly: GCA_020746105.1. Lineage (NCBI taxonomy): Eukaryota > Metazoa > Chordata > Aves > Trogoniformes > Trogonidae > Trogon > Trogon surrucura. The sequence continues at coordinate 1,292,453 of CM036658.1, forward strand.
ATTGACTGTAACTGAGTGTGGCCACTCAGTCAAACACTTATCTGCAGAGGTCTATCCATCAAATCCACATCTCTCTGATTTAGAGACAATGATGTTCAGGACAGTGTTACATGCTCTGCACAAATCCAGGTAGATGACAGCAGTTACTCTTCTCTTATCCACCAATGCTGTAGCCCCATCATAGAAAGTCATCAAATTTGTGAGGCATGATTTGCCCTTGTACCCAACGTAAATCTCTGCTGATGCTACTTGAGGTCATTTCCTCTTGTCCTATCACTTGTTGTTTAGGAGAAGAGACCAATCCCCACCTGGCTACAACTCTCTTTCATGTAGCTGTGGAGAGCAATAATGTCTCCTCCAAACCTTCTTTTCTCCAGACTAAACCTCAGTTCCCCCAGTTGCTCCTCGTAAGGCTTGTGCTCAAGACCCTTCACCAGAATCTTTGCCCTTCTTTGGACATACTCCAGCACTTCGATGGCTCTTTTGTAGTGAGGGACCCAACACTGAAAACAGGAGTTGAGGTGTGGCCTCAGCAGGGGGGCAAATCACTTCTCTACTCCTGCTGACCACATTATTTCTTGTCCAGGTCACGGTGCTGTTGACCTGCTTGGCCACCTGGGCACACTGTTGGCTCATACCCACCCAGGTCCTTTCCTGCCAGGCAGCTTTCTAGCCAGTCTTCCCCGTGCCTGTAATGTTGCATGGGGTTGTTGTGGCCCAAGTGCAGGACCTGGCATTTGGCCTTGTTGAACTTCATACAACTGGCCTCAGCCTGCTGATCCAGCCTGTCCAGATCCTTCTGTAGAGCTTTTCTACCCTCCAGCAGATCAGCACTCCCACCCAGCTTTGTGTTGACCACAAACTTCCTAAGGGATCACTCGATGCCCTCATCCAGATCATCGATGAAGATGTTAAACAGAACTGGCACCAGTACTGGGCCCTGGGGAACACCGCTTGTGACTGATCACCAACTGGATTTAGTTCCATTCACCACCAGTCTTTGGGCCTGGCCTTCCAGCAAGTTTTTTACCCAATGAAGATTGATGTTCCCTACCTTGACTAAAGTCCACAGCCTTTCCCGCATTCACCAAGTGGGTCACCTTGTCACAGAAGGAGATCAGGCTAGTCGAGCAGAACCTGCCTTTCATAAACCCATGCTGAATGGGCCTGTTCACCTGATTGTCCTGTACATATTGTGTGATGGTACTCAAGATGATCTGTTTCATAACCTTCCATGGCACTGAGGTCAGACTGACAGGTTTAGAGTTCCCTGGATCCTCCTTCCAGCCTTTCTTGTAGACAGCATCTTGCAGATGCCATATTTGCTGGCCTGCAGCCATTGGGACCTCCACCAGTTAGCCAGAACTGCTGGTGAATTATGAAGAGTGGCTTGGTGAGCACTTCTTCTCAGTACCCTAGGGTGGATCCCATCCAGCCCCATAGACTTGTGTGTGTCTAAGTGGTGAAGCAGGTCACTTCCTTGGATTATGGGGTTATTATCCTTTGTCACTGTTTCCCCTCACATCCAATAAAGGATGGAGATCCTCTTTTGTCTTCTTTATCTTATTAATATATTTATAGAAACATGTTCTATTGTCTTCTACAGCATAACTAGATTAAGTCCTGTTTGGGCTTTGGCACTTCTAAGTTTCTCCCACCATCTCTGTAGTCCTGAGTTGCCTTCCCCTTCTTTCAAAGGCCATAAACTTTTTTTAACGTATGTTAAAGGCCAGGCTGATCTCTGGCTCAAACACTTTATCTCTGTTCATCTAGGCTGATTCTTTTCCCCACTGGTTTATGTTTCAGCACATCAGGGTGGCCTCTTTCCTGCACTTTTAAGATTTTCTTCTTGAAGAAAGTCCGGCCTTCCTGTACTCCTTTGCCCTTCAAGACTGCCTCCCCAGGGACCCTGTCAACCAGGATCCTAAACAGGACAAAGTCTACCCACTGGAAGTCCAAGGTAGCAGTTCAGCTGATGTTCCTCCTTACTTCTTCAAGAATTTTGTGATTGCTGGGATCAAGATGGCCTCCAACTGTGGATACCCTACTAGCTGTGCTGGTAGCACTGTGTTGCAGAGTTAAGACTTTCATCCTTGAGCTCTTTTCTAAACAAGTACATGACTCTTGCTTGCTAATTATGAAAAGAGACCCTGACCAGCCAAGTACAGCTCATGTTGAGAGCTTGCCCATGAGAATGAACAGATAAGGTGCTTCTTGTACACCAGATGGGCACGGGAGTGACCAGGAGAGTATGATCAAAAACAGACCTGGCAAAGTCTGTTTTCCCTGTGTGATAAGAAAGTGATTGAAGGAATATGTGAGCTAATAACAACCCTGGCTGTATAGTCTCTCTTGTTTGTAATCCAAAAATAGTGCTTCGTGCTAGTAGGTATAAATATGTGTGCCTGCTTGCAATAAAGTGAATTCTGTTTTCCACCATCTCGGAGTTCATGCATGCTTCTCAACATACAACTACCACATCACCCACACGTATTTTTCTGTGTAGAAACAGCAGATCCAGTGGGCACCTTCCTTCATTGACTCTCACCAGCTGCATCAGGAAGTTTGCTTCCACACACTCCAAGAACCTCCTGGACTGTTTCCTCTCTGCTGTATTGTATTTTCTGCAGATATCTGGCAAGTTAAAGTCCCTCACGAGAATGAGGGCTAATGATTGTGACACTTCTCACAGCTGTTTATCCAATATTTCATCTGCCTCTTCATCCTCATTGGGTGATCTATAGCAGACTACCGCTACGATATCTACCTCATTGGCCTTCCACTTGATTGTTACCCATAAACACTCAATCCTGTCGTCACCATTGTTAAGCTCTCAACAACAAAACCACATTTTGATATAGAGAGCTCACCAATTCTGCTTGCTTGTCTACTCCGGACGAAAATTTTATAGGTATCCAGTGCAGCACTGCAGTTGTGTGAGACATCCACCACGTTTATGTGATGGCAGCTGTGTCATAGTTTTCCTGCTGCACAATGCTTTACAGCTCCTCCTGTTTGTTGCCCATGCTGTGTGCGCTGCTGTAGATGTACTATGTCACCACCTTTTTGAGGAAGAAGCCCTAATTCCTACATGACCATTCTCAGGCTCTTTCAGAGACTGTAACACATTGATAACCTTTGCATCTTTCCTGCCATGTGGATCTCCATCCCTACCTCTAACGTGATGGCACACCTAAGGAGCTCGTTAGCACACTCTCAAACACTGGCCTGCTGCTCCCATGTTTAGTGACCCTGGGTTTATTTCTTTCCCTCTTCAAATCTAGTTTAAAGCTCTTCTGATGAGCCCTGACAACTCCTGTGCTAAGATTCTTTCTCCCTTTGCAACAGGCATATCCCATCTCTTGCAAGAATCCCTGACGTCAGGTGAGACGACCCATGATGAAAAAACCACAAAATTCTGCTGGTGACACCAGGCTTGGAGCCAGGTATTGGTCTGCTGTAGAGAAATATTGAGCGCTTCACAGCTTTATGTCATGTTATTTCTGATATTCATTATGGTAAATAGTATATATAAGCCTTCTAAAAGATTTGTATTTAAATGGTTCATCTACAAAAGGCGTATTTTAAGGTTGTAGGTGATCAACTGGTACATGGTAGCAACTCACACCTCTTGATGTGCTTTTTTGTACACTGTATTAAAGCAGAGAGACAAAAGGTGAAATAATCCAAGACAACATAATTCAGAAAACAACTAGTTCTTTCTTCCTTCTTTCATCACTTCTTGCTCACTATAATGGTTTTTTTCTTTGGTTGTTTCTTTAAATATAAATTTAAATTTAAATATAAATTTAAATATAAATTTAAATATAAATTTAATTTTTTTCCGACACTAGCTGCTGCATCTGTGCTAAACAGCTAAGAATAAGCTTGACAGACAACAGAGGTTTTGAAGAAACTTTTCACATATTTTTTTCAGTGTTTTCAATAAGATGGAATAAAAAAAAAAAAAAAAAGAGTGGGAGAAGAAAGCTCCCTTCAAATCTTCTTTACAAAGACATCAGAACCTCCTATTGTTTTGGAGTGTTTAATAGCTGCAGAACAGCACTCGAAACACAGGAGCCTCTCCTGAATCTCATTGCTTTTGGCTTCAGCAGTGACAATTGAGTCTTTTTTTTGCCTGTCCCTGTATTAGTGCAGTAAAACGTAAAAGGTTGTGAAAGCATCTGCTGTGGCTGACTTTTTTTTTTTTTGTCAGAAATCTTCTCTCTGGTTACATGTTGTCTTCTGTTGTATTTTTATTACTCTCCTCTGACCTTTAAAGATCTTATGAATGCTGTTAAATTATACTGGAGCTGGCTGATAAGCAAACGGTAGGCAGAGCAATCCTACCCTGTGACGTGCAGGTCGTTGCCACTGTTTAACCAGGTCTAGCTCAGACACCTGTTTTTTGTGTACTTAATACCAGTCATGAGAGATCTGAAAACAAATCTGCTGAAAGTGTCTTAGAATTATAGAATTGACAGGGTTGGAAGGGACCTTAAAGATCATCCAGTTCCAACCCCCTCTCCATGGACAGGGACATCCCCCATTAGATCAGGCTGCTCAGAGCCCCATCCAGCCTGGCCTTAAAAACTTCTTAACAAAGCCCAAATCAGAAAATTTGTTTTCAGTGTCCTCAGCTCTGTGAAATGCTCTCTCCCCTTTAAATTAAGGGTCAACCTGCTGCTGCAGTAGTGTTAATTGCGTTGAATATTTTTGAATTAAGGTGTGGAAGAGTGGAATACCCAATCTGGTAAATTACATGTAAATCACATTTAAATCACATGTAACATAGAACTCAATGGACCTCAATGAATACAAGAGATGGTTGAGAAAGTCCTGGCTGAAAGCTGTCTGCAAGCTCAGTAAGTTGTACTGGTATTACTGGAGTTGTGGCAGTGTTTTGCCTTCTCTGTGTATCTCCAAATGGATATACTGTTTTTATTTTATTTTTTTTTTTGCATTTGTTAATAAATCTTCAAGTTTTCTGGTTTTAAACGTTTGTTGTGTAGAACTATGTTAGGCTAGGGGAGGTGTGATTGTCCCTTCTTCTAGATATTCTAACTCCTTGCTCCTTAAGTGATGAATATTTGGAGCTGGGGTGTGCTTCTCCATGACATGACACTTCTCATTCATTTATAAAATTAACATATGAAACTAATAAACAAATTACTTATAAAGCAGAGCTACTTTTATGAAGCAGCTGAGTTGGCTGCCGATCTTCTCTCTTGCCCGCTCTTTAAATGCCCAAAATGAAGATAATTTTGTGTTATCCTTCATATGCAAAGGATAGCTCTCTGTGATTAAAGATTCTTCACTTTGCTATTCTCTCACGTCTATCTCATCTCAAATGACTGACCATAGCCTACACCTGACTGTGTTTTCTGGGGCATCACTACATTGTTCCAAGGTACAGCTGGGGAAGGCAATTATTTGAAGTATTGTGTTTTCATAGGAAATCTATACCAGTTTGGAGAGAGTAAGATGCAGGCAACACTTAACTACTGCACATTAGGTTTTGACATGCTTCTTCAGCCCAGGGTGCAATCTGAATTATTAGAGAGGAGAACAAAGTCACCCTACAGCTACTAAACTCCTACCAACACCTTAGTAATTGACAGTTTAGCTTTACTTTCATTCCATTGTCATGTACTGAGAGACACAGCACTGCTTGCTTTCTGTTCGGTAGAAGGACTTCTACCTCTGAAACATTGAGTCCCTTAACCACATTTTTCCCTCTCTATTTTCCCCCTTTTCGTCCTCCAGGAGAAATAGAAGTGAGTTAGTGCAAGCCAGGCGACAATCCGAGGGGCTTAATTTATGCACAGGGGTGCATTTCTCTTGAGTTTCTGAAAGATGTTTTAAACTTTGCATGGTATCAGTGACAGCAGGTAAGAGGAAAACAGGGAAGAAGAGCAGCCTGTGTTTAATTTTTCTGTTGTTGAAATCAATATATTAATTATTCTTTCACAAGACATTGAGACAACATGAACTTGAAATCTATGTAGCTTTGTATTTATGCTTAGTTTCAGCCAGTATGTGTTTCAACTTAGGACAGAGAAAAAAGGGAGAGGAAGAAGAGGGTTTTAGGGCCAACTCAAAATAGCTTTGCTCTTGGGAGATGGTAGTCAGGAGACTCACTAAATTCCAAAATGAGTTTCTCTAGCAGCCTGGTTTGCATACAGAAGAGGGCAGTCTGGGGACTGTTGGGGAATGACTTATTAGAGAGCAGTGTAGGGGAAAGGGACCTGGGAGTCTTGGTGGGCAGCAGGATGACCATGAGCCAGCAGTGTGCCCTTGTGGCCAGGAAGGCCAATGGCATCCTGGGGTGTGTTAGAAGGGGGGTGGTTAGTAGGTCAAGAGAGGTTCTCCTGCCCCTCTACTCTGCCCTGGTGAGAACCCATCTGGAATCTTGTGTCCAGTTCTGGGCCCCTCAGTTCAAGAAAGACAGGGAAGTGCTGGAGAGAGTCCAGCACAGGGCAACTGGGATGATGAAGGGAGTGGAGCATCTCCCTGATGAGGAAAGGCTGAGGGAGCTGGGGCTCTTTAGTTTGGAGGAGAGGAGGCTGAGGGGTGACCTCATTAATGTTTACAAATGTATCAAGGGTGAGTGTCACGAGGCTGAAGCCAGGCTCTTCTCGGTGACAACCACTGATAGGACAAGGGGTAATGGGCTGAAACTGGAACAGAAGAGGTTCCGCTTAAACTCGAGAAGAAACTTCTTCTCAGTGAGGGTGACGGAGCCCTGGCACAGGCTGCCCAGAGAGGTTGTGGAGTCTCCTTCTCTGGAGACATTCAAGACCTGCCTGGACACGTTCCTGTGTAGCATTATCGAGGCGTTCCTGCTCTGTCAGGGGGATTGGACTGGATGATCTTTCGAGGTCCCTTCCAATCCCTAACATTCTGTGATTCTGTGATTCTGTGATTTGGTGGCTTGCTTAACATCATGGAAGGCTCTCCAGAGAGCCTGACTGCATCTCAGACCTGCGAAGTCTCAGACAAATGAAACGCTGCCATTGCAAGACCTTTCCTCCTCTTCCTCCTCGCTGCCTGGCTCTGATCTTTCTCTCTTTCTTCCTGCTGCAGCCTTGTCGTAGAAGCTGAAGCCGGGAACCCTCCACAGCAGACCTGCAGAGCCGTGCTGCAGTGCCTCTGGAGGAGAGCCAGCCAAAGGGCAGGTAAGCAGAGCGGGGCAGCCATCCAAAAATGTTTTGCTAATCTAGAGAAGTGGCTGAATCTTCCAAGCATTATCTCTCAGCTTTTCCCATCCCCTGAGGTGTGACCAGCAGTTCTGGCTGGTCCCTCCTTCCTCTGCACTCAGCCCACTCCTGCTTTGAAAATCTTGCTGAAAAGGAAAAACTTGCTCATAATAAAATGCTTGGGAAAATGATTGCTGTTAAACACCTTGAAGGGAGTGATTCATTCTGCCACCGTACATAATAACATCACCTGCTGCACTGCTTCTGAAATCCCTGAGCTATTTTTGCTGCATAAAGGGAGAAATGGAAGGTAATATAAAGCATAGCAGACACTGATTAGTAAATTGATGTCTCAGCACCACTGAGACTAGATCAATATCTGAGTCCATGAACAGGCTGGTTACTTTATGAGCACTTAGAGAATACAGTGCAAAAAGTGTCAGAATGGGTGGGGTGAAAGATAGTTCTTTAGCTGCTTTGTGCCAGACCTGTCTGAAATTAACCAGGATAATGCATAGTTTCCATCAGAGACACTGAAGAATTACTGCTGATACAGAGATTTGGTTGTGGTGTTGTTTTTTTTTTAATCACTCTTCCCTACTTTACCATAAGAATAGTTTAGTCGAGAGGAGGGATTTGATTTTACTAATAGATTCAATGACTTCATGTTCACAACTGCCTCCAGCCTGATATACAGTTGCTCTCAATTTAGGAGGTTGCAATTTTGTCTTCTCTCTGTTTCAGATATCAGCATTTTTGGTCTTCTTTCACATAATACTTTTTAAGAGAGGGATCTGTGAGATACAAGGGAACATGGCAGGATGTAGTCTGAAGTAGGGTGCATAAAAGGTACTTTTCTTCCTACCTAACAACAGAAATGAACACCTGAAGATTTCACAGTTGAGTTGAGAAAAGAAAGATGCAGAAGAACAGTACCACTGCTCTTTGATGCACGATAGTTGAAAGTGTGACTGCTGACAGTGGGTTGATCAGTGTAGACTTACCCTTTCTCCTCTGAGCAGCCCTCTTCCGCTTCCTTCTAGAAAGGATTCGATGTGGTGTCACTCTCATTCTGTCCCAATCAGAAATAGATAGCTTGACTGCAAACCTGAGGTGCTTTTGAGAGATGCTATGATTTCTCAGTTGAGAAGATGAGCTCTTGTAAAGTATGGGAAGGTCTGACTGCTGCAGTTGGTTGCCATGCCTAGAAAATGCTTTTCTAGGCTGAAATGGTGCTGAGCTCCAAAAATAGAGGGCAAATAGGCAACTGCTACTTTGATGGCACACCAGAAAAGTCCACAGACTCAAATCAAGCTGGATGGCCCAATCTATCACATGAAAACTGTTTCAGAAAGCCTCTTTAGCTGGATATTAACCTGTGCATTATATTTACAAGGGCTATTGCAGTCAGTACATGTGGTCAGTAGCCTGACCACGTGAATTACTTCCAGCCAATGGCTGTGGTTTTATCTCTCTTCCCAGATTACTGCATTTTCTTATTGGATATGGATACTAGAAAGGCAGTACCTTGTGCAAGGTAAAGTTGCATGATTTTTTTAGCTCATTAGTTTGAAGTTCGTAAGAAAAGAGACAATTCTCAACATGAATAAGTTATGAAATACAACCCAAAGGACACAGAAGAATTACAATTGACCTTCTGAAGAATAGTTGAGACTGAAGTCCTTGTGCAATAAAAAAAGTGTGAAGATCAACCGTATAAGCTGAAAAGTGAAAATACTCAGTTTGCTAGAATTAGGAAAACAGGTGTTCCTTTCAAAGGCTGCTTGCTTCTAGCACAAAAATGTTATATTGGAAGAAGTAAATTTCTATTTAAAATAGCAGCTTGCAAATGATATCGATTAAAGCTCTCAGCCCAGTAAACTATCAGGTTTAACTTGTACTGAAGAAACCTGAGAGAAGTTCTAGTGCTAATTACCAACAGACAGGTAGAGCTCCACACCTCCAGATCAGTGGTGATTCCTACCCATACCGTGGTCAGTGAACAGTTAACTCCTTACGCCTGAATTCGTCCTTCCACAGATTAGAAATGGCTTGAGTCTGAAGTTATTAAAACAACCCTACAAAGCATCCCAGATTTATGGTAATGGCTTCTTTATTTTTTTTTCTTCTCTGCCCCCACCCCATGTCTCCCGGAGAAGGGAAATCTTCCCATTGTTTGCTTCAAAGGATTGAGTTTATCTTCCCAGATCTGGGATACTTGCACTTAGTCCTCTACAGAACAAGTGACAGTTGTATTATGTGTCTTGCTGATGGGACATGACACATGCAGTGAAAATTCATCACATGCTAAAATTATATCAGAAATAGGTAAGATGGTTTGCACAGTGGAACTGCCCAATTCTCTTTGTTACACTTCAAGGAAGACAAATCAGACAAATGTACATGTCAGTATTGTAAATACCTGAAGCCAGGGGAAATGTATAACCCTTGGACTGTTTGTCACAGACTCATATTGACTCTGCAACTCCTTTCTGCATTTTGTTCAGTCACTCAGCTGGGTTATCCTCATTTCTTGTTTCCTAGGAAGCAAATCTATTTCCCAGGCTCATTGGTTGCTCTCCCATAACCCTCCACCTTCCAGGAGTACTTCTTACGTCTTGTCCATTTCTGCAATGGTAGAATAAACGTTTGCTTTGTTCCCTATTTACTTGTGCTTCTGTTTTTCTTCATATTATTTATCATGGCAATCTCACCTATGTGTGTTGGCATTCTTTGGAATACAGTGTCTGAGGATGGTGAGGGAAAAAAAGGAGAACTTCAGGTGAATATCCAAGAGAGGGAAAAAAGGAGGATGACGTCTCATTTTCCATTCATATTATCCATGTCCTTCCACTTGCACTACTGGTTTTACAAGCGTTCTGTCATCTGTTGAAACTTCCTGAAGGCAAAACCAGAACATCTTCTCTAATCTGTAGTGAGCGTGTTTGTAAGAAGCAAAGAAAAGCAACTTTGAGAATAAACCACAAGGACTTTGGTAGGTGAGGCAGGATCTGTACTACTTAATCCAGAACTGTGACATGAGAATGAAGTTCAAGTTTGATCAATAGTTGCAGCTGTGGTGTAGCTGGATAACAGGGCTCAGCCTGTGTCCCTCCCCCAGGTACTTAGTCCTCATTTCCTTCTCTCTGTGCAATTCTCACACTGGGCTGGCTCAAAATGATGGGCCAAAGAGAGGCAAAGGGGTTATTCACAGCCACCTTCATGGCAGAGTAACTGACTGAATGGTAAAGGAAATTGTGGGGACTACACAAAGCACAGCTGGATCATCCCAGGGAGCCCCACTGTGCTAAAGCTCCCCATTAGGCAGTTTTGATACCCCGAGATGCATTAATTAGCACTCTTAGTAGGGGTGTCTGGTGCAGTCTATGGCAGGGATATCCCCAGGTTGTTCCTGCTGTGGAAGAAAGTTGTGAACAAGCCATAAGCAAATTTTAAATACTTATGCAGAATGCATCACAAAAGACAGTTTCTGTATGCAGCTGGAGATAATAGAAAAAGATGGTATGTATGCTGGAGGAGTTCCACAGGACCAGAGGTCAGCTGGATCATAGTAACTGACCAGAAATATAATTTGGCACATTCTGTTTAATCCTGCTAAAGATACTACCACAAGGATGCTTCTAATAGAGTGTTTTGCCAGTATCTGGACAGCAAATGGCCCCTGTAGTTGAGAATTTCAGTTAACTATGTAAATAATACTCTATAAAAAATATCTTAATGAATTAAATTTTTTTTTTTTCCCCAAAAGTTCTGTCTGTCTGTGTGTGTCTGTCTAACCCCAGCCTGGCACTGTACACTCAGGAAAGTCAGTGAAAAACATGATCAAGTAAGAAATCGATGAAGTTTTTTTTTCTCTTTTGCCATTTGAGATGATTTGAATCAGTGGTAAAATAGTGACTGCCACAGACGAATAATGATCTAGATGTTAGGGTGTTAGTACAGAAGTCAGAGTCATTTAATGCTTTATCACATTTATTTTTGTGACCTTGAGTATGTTCTTCTGTATCTTGGATAATGGGGGCTGGGTAAGTACCATCAACAGAGAAGTACCTCTGCAGAGTGAAGATGAATAGTACCTGAGGACTCCTTAATCTTTCAGGCAAAAATAAAATGAAGTCTAGGGGCTTGAAGAAGTTCAAAGTACAAATAAAAGGTGCAGTTATTTACAGGTTTTTTGGCTATCTTGGATGGTACACGTGATTAACCAACCAAAAAATTTTGTGCAAACTGTACAAACATAGTTTATTCTCATAGCAACTCAGATTGCTATTTAAGTATTTCAGTGAAAACTTATTTTAACCCTGGATTTTTCTAAAGCCTATATTTTAACCAGTGGAAACTTCCAACTACTTTGAGAATAATTTTGTTAAAAGTCCATCTAAAATGACACAATGGAGTCAATTTTCCTGAAAGTAGCAAAAGACCATTTAAATCCATTTTTTCTACTTATACATTCCAGCTCAGCAGTTCTTATTAGACCTGAGTATTAACAACACGCAACCACCTTCTCACTTGCACTCCACAGAGCATTATTTCAGACCTATTCTTATGTAAATTTTATCTTTCAAAAGTTAGGAAAGGAAATTCTGAGAATGAATCTTGATAAGACATAGGAGTGTGCATCTTTGTTTGGAAAATCTGTTAATTTTATTTAATTTAAATAGGACCATCAATTCCTTGTTTATTCTAACGTAAAGTCATACAAAACAAGTGTCTTCGAACGTAAGCTGTATGGACAGAAATAGGATTACTGTTATATGAATATAGATTTGGGCATTTGACAAGATAAATGGTCTAGCTTACTTAGTCACAGAAAAAATAACTATACTTGCAAATATTTGTCATTACTAATAAATGTAGGAAATCCTGTTTGCTCTAATTTTCATGCAGCAAAATGTAGGAAGAATATAGACAAAGGTGGAACATAGAAACTGTGTGTTGTGTTGAGGCTCGTTAGTTAACTTGATGCACAAAGTAAAAGAGGAGAGAACAGTGAGCTTTGTATATTAAATATTTTCAGTTCAAGGCTTAGAATTTTTGAAGAAATTAATACAGACATTGGTTAGTGAGCAGCATGCATGAAATCCTTCTGACAACCGGAAGATGTTAGCCTAAGGTTACTAAATGAAACAGAAAAATATGCCCATAAGGAATTATATTCTGGAAGCATACATGCAAAGCAGTAAAAAGTATGTATATGCAGGCAGAAAGGGGAACCTATATAGGGCTACTGTGGTGCCAAGTGAATGGGAGGAAGAAAACAGGGCAGCTGAAAGGAGAGATTGTTGTCAAGGAAAAGACATAATCACACAGGTGGCCAATGTGAATTTGCAGCTTATTAACTTAGTTCCAATTTCTGGTCATGAAAGCTTCAGAGAACCTGATAGCGGGGCAGCTTTTCTTAGCTTGAAATTTGCTCAATGGGAGGTAAAAGCCGAAGAATTTTCTGCATTGCCTCCGTCATATGTTTTGATGCTCTGCGGCTTCCTCTCTCGCAGCTCCGTGCGTTCGACTCGCTGTGGTACCGTGATGGTGTGTGCAGGGCCACGCTCTCAGAGGCTGAGCTTAAATTTTGTGGAGATGCAGAGGAAAGAAGTGACGATCAACTGGCGTATTCTGCAGCAAAACGGATTTTCTGAGAAGGCTTCAATCCAAGTACTATAATGAGTTTTGTGGGACTGGATTTTCATTTATGCTAAATCAACTTCCATCATTCCAGCAAGTTAAAGGAGCCTTGAAGGGAGTACAAATTTAATTTATGCTCGGTTTAAAACCTTAGAGTCTGCATATGAATTTTAAAATTATGTTTGTATAATTGGAGAATTTGGCCCTGGGTATATAACTGCTAATTTAGTTGGTGGAGTTGTGGTTTAGCTGGTGACAAAAGCAAAACAATCTACAATTTCAGTCTGTAAGCATTCCGAACCATCCAAACAGCAGGATTTAAAAGTGCCTGGCATTGATTATTCTGCACAAAAATAACCTAGCTTTCACCGTGTCCTGTGCAGAAACATACTAACAGGAGTTTGGAACTTCCAAAAGTTGACCTTATTTAGACCACTTTCCTTATTTTTCTCGAGCTTTCTATGATACAACTGCTGGATGCTGTGAGGAGATGATCATCATCTTTAAACTGGGCAGATGTATTTGTGGTTTCCTTGCTTTGGAAAAACATATGCATAAAAAACTCTCTTTTGAAAAGAGGACTTTTCAAAGCCACTTCCATGCTGTACAATTCATAATTGTAGAGTAACAGAAGAAAAAGGTAACAAGTGCTTTTTTCCTGTCCCAGTTCTCTTTGTTTAGACCCTTTAATGATGGGTTTTCTTTCGGCCCGATTTGATGGGTAACGTCGGCAACCCAACAATGAGTTGATCCTTTGGCAACAACTAAGTTTAGAGCTGAATATTTTGGGTTTTTTTTCCTTCTTCTCTGAGATCTCAGAGATCTATGCCTATGCCAAGCTTCTTCCTCCAGTCTGTGACCTCCCAGCCAGTGGCTTTGAAGGCCATGAGTGTTGCAGAGCTGGTAAACAATGGAGAAGAGTCCTGAACCCTTCCAGACTTCTGCACTGCATTGTAAGTCTGATTCACTTGATCCTGCAGCGGTTTTGTATGCTCTGGTAGTTCTTTGTAACAATACTGTATGTGCTACCCAGCCAATTTCCAACTTCGATTGTGCACTTTGCATTAAATTGCTAATGCAGATTGCTGGCACCTTTCTTCGTGAAAAAGGGCACTCAGGGATTACACACCTTTCTGGAAAGAATCTGGTTTTGCTTAATTTTGTTTCAAAAGGTCTGTGTGAGATAAAGGACTATGGAAAGCTTTGTGCAGTATGAAAGTGCTTGGCACTTTTTTTTTTTTTTTGTGTGTGTGTGTGTGCTGTTTTCCTTCTTTCCCTGATAACCACAAAAATACATAAAGCATATCTCCTTTCCATGCAGTTAAGCTGGCTATTTTCTTTTATTGAGCTGCATATTTCTGTTGAAGACATTGAAATGAAATGCAGAGTTTCACAAAGTTATTGCAGAGCACTATAAAGCTCTCTGCGGACCAAGTTAATACTGCGCTGTATTTGTCACTGAAGAACTGAAATATTATCATTCCAGTCAGGACATTTAAACTGGTGTGTTGATATCCCTCCTGTAAAACTAGATTAACACTTCCATTGTCTGAGCTAGGAAGAACTGGAGTAACTAGTCTGAAGAATTCTCTCTTATGCATTTGTGCAATAATCAGTCTTAGCTTAAATTTCTTCAAAACATAACAAAATTCGGTATAAATTAGAAGGTATTACACATATATATGGAAAATTGCATTTGTAAGATTTTAGTATCAAACCAATATATTTCTTATTAGAATTTAGAGCTGTGCAGTTATTTACATATTCTATTCTTGACAAAAAAAAATGTGTTTTGGTTAAAATAATTTTCAATAAATTGCTTTTAACTAACTTTTCACTAAAGTCTATGCTACTTGAAGCAAAACAGTTTATTATATTCTGCGTAAATTGCACAACAAACAAAACATCATTTCAATATCAAAAATAAAAGCTTCACCCCAAAGAAAGCCAAGAATATTATAAAAAGGTGTAAATTAGAAATTCTCTAAAGCAATATTATAAACTCAACATGTTTGTAAAATATTTCAGGTGGATTGCAGCCCTAATTTCCAGACAGAAATATTTTAAGTCAGTGTTTGTATTCAAACCTTTCACCCTCATCTCATTAAAAATGTTAGAACAGAAATTTAACATTCTTTTTAATGTTAGCACTGTAATACATGTAAGAGTAACAGACTTTTTCACCTTAAAATGCAGTTACAAGGTATACACCATATGCATACAAGGTACATGCAAGATGCTGAGGAGGAAATCATCTTCCACAACGAAGTTTTGGCAACAGTTGGGATCCAGTGTGCTGATACCCCCACGGAAGAGCCCAGTCTGAGACAAAGCAAGACGCTGAGTTTAGCAGCACTGTCGTGGCACTGTGGGCAGGTGGAAATTCTGACCTTGGTCTCACGAGGGTCAGAGGTGCTTTTCAGATTGTTGGTCTTTACCACAGGTGACTTTCTGTGAGAGTGCTTGCTGATCAGCTCCTTTTTTTCAATCTGAGTGTATAGATATTTGTAGACATCCAGTCATCGCCATGTCTTTATGTGAGACTAACAAAAGGTCAGTGCAGTTGCTTTGTGGTAACCCCTCACAAAATATTACTTTCAGCTAGGGTCTGCCTCAAAACCCCCAAAAAGTCTCAAATAGAGACTTTTAATTCTAGCATGAAGAGTGAACCTGTTCTGATTTTGGAATCCATTCAGTTTTAAACTGAAATTTAATAAATATGCAGTAGCCTCTCCCTGTGTCCCCAGAATCTCAGATCCTAGGTGCTGCAGGTCCAAGAAACGGGAATGAAAATAATTTGGAATGGGTAAAAAACATGCGACTCTTATTCCAGATATTTGAACAGTCTCACACAGGCTGCCTTCAGCTTCTTAAAATGCATTGCCACAGGCTCGGCGAGCTGCATCTTATTTTTTTTTGTCTCATTCACTCTTCAAAGCATACTTTCTGGTGTTTGCTATTTTGTGATGAGATCTTATATTGCAAGTCTGTGGTGCTAAACCCTATAAGCATTTCCTGATGGATTATAGTCTGTAAACAATTTCCCCCCAAAAGTCCTTTTGGCTTGGCTGAAGATAAGACATCAGTGTGTTGGAGTATATTTTCTCCTGAGATATATTGATATTTAATTAATCTTTTTAATTTCTTTCATATGTGAAATATGAGCTCCCTGGTACAAAAATAAAAGGAGAGAGCAGAAAGTGGGAGAGCATCTCCCTGTAATGACAGGGCATAAACCCTGTCAGAGAAAAGATATAGACCTTTCATTACACCACATTTTCTTTCCTGCCTAACTACCTTTTTGCAGTTTTTTTTTTTTTCCTATTTTACTGGTAATTACTGAACTTCATAGACACAGATTTCTACCTGCATGGTGTTCAGGTAAAATCTGTGTGGCAGAAAACAGGTTGAAATGATTCAAAAGACACATCGTCCTGAGCGAGTTCAAACAAGTAAAGCAACTCATCCAAGTTCAAGGCAAGCCTACAGTATTGAAGATCACAGGTGGGATAAGGTACTCAATGCGTGTGCAATATATCCAAAATGTTACTAGTCTTGCTGGACAGATGAAGGTGAACTACACAACATCTGATGTCAAACTTAGTGCGTGCTGGCAGCTGCAAACCAAATGTGTGTGTTAGATGGCTCCGAGCCCAGATGTGGCCTGTGGAAGTATCAAAGACAACCTTGTGAATTAGTTTGAACCCTCCTTTATTGAATTTCATCTTGCTGTGCCTCCAAGATTTTTCTTTTCAGAGGACTGGGAGGGACTTTCAAAACTCGGTGACCTTTATTTAAATCTCATTTGGGTGGGAATTTGCACTTTCAGTATTCTTGAAGCAGTTGCTGACAAAACATATGTGTGTGGGAGAACAGAGGATAAGTGAGGTAAGGAGGAGGATGTTCTACTTGAATAAGAAATTGAATCATAGAATCGTAGAATCACAGAATGTTTGGGGTTGGAAGGGATCTCTAGAGACCATCCAGTCCAACCCCCTGCCAGAGCAGGGTCACCCAGAGCAGCCACACAGGAACACGTCCAGGCGGGTTGGAAAGTCTCCAGAGCAGGAGACTCCACACCCTCTCTGGGCAACCTGGGCCAGGGCTCCGGCACCCGCACAGCCAACAAGTTTCTCCTCGTGTTGAACTGGAACTTCCCATGTTCTAGCTTAAACCCGTTATTCCTTGCTCTGTTACTGGGCACCACTGAGTAGAGATTGTCCCCTTCCCCTTGACCCCCACCCCTCAGATATTTCTCTACGTTAACAAGGTCCCCTCTCAGCCATCTCCTCTCAAGGCTGAACAGCCCCAGCTCTCTCAGTCTCTCTTCCCAGCAGAGATGTTCAGTCCCTTGATCCCCCTCGTAGCTCTCCCTTGGACTCTCCCCAGTAGGTCCCTGTCTCTCTGGAACCGGGGAGCCCCAAACTGGACACAGAATTCCAAGTGTGATCTCCCCAGGGCAGAGCAGAGGGGCAGGAGAACCTCCCCAGCCCTGCTGGACACACTTTTCTTAATGCCCCCGGGATCCCACTGGCTCTCTTGGCCACAAGGACACATTGCTGTCCCATGAACAACTCACTGTCCATGGACAACTTAATGTCCACTACCCACATTCTCCAGGCTCCACTTCTACGTGAGGACCAAGCCTCCCAGGATGGCTTACATCTATCTTAAATTCTTGTAGAGTCAGGTTGCTTCCTTCAGACTGGGCACTGGAAATGCTACTGGGATGGTATCGGTTGGCCCGTGCCAAAAGCATGCCAGCAGTGGTAACAGCTTATCAGCACAGGCAATGAATTCTGGTATCCACGAACGTCTCACGTGTTAGCAGAAACGCAACCACAAAATTCAATCTGAGTGGCAGAATATGAACTTTCAGTTTATGAGATCATAGAAGTCCTGAAGCCTTTGTTCCAATCCAGAGCGAAACACTTTCTGTCTTCAAATCCTGCTGTAAACTGAAAGTTTCTGAAAACTAACAGACTGAGAATAAAAACAGCTGGCAGAGTCAACATTAAATACAGTCCTTAGCCACCCTTACCAGAAAAGGAAAGGATATGAGGCAACACACGATGAATGAACATAGTGCCCTTTCCATTGCATCATTTTGTAGTTTCTTTGGATGAATGGAAAAGAGTACTTCTGAGGAACTTCTGATTTTTCTTCAAGGAGAACAAAAAACCTACAGACTTTTTTTATGCTTTCTAAAATCTGTTTGTAGTGGGAAATATAAATTCTCAAAATACTAATTTAAATTGATATTGTGATTTTGCAGACTCATCATCAATTCAGTCTTCTACAATTTCATACAAGCAGTAACTTGTAGCAGGACTATGAAGGAGTGTCTTCTGAATTACTATCTAGACTTAAATGACTCTGTTCTTAGGCTTCAGGAAAGATACCTCTGTCTGGTGTATATATGCATTACTTTAAAGTCTGAACCTGTTTAAGTATCTCTTACCATGCTTATTTGTGGTAGTGACCTGCACTTTAGTTTCTCATTAATTTTTTTATCTTCCTTGAAGCTGGCTAAGAAGTAGATTTATCAGAGATCCAGGGTGTGAAATCTTCACTGTTGCAGCTGAGCAGGTTTCCAGGGCCGTGTGGGATCTGATAATTGCAAGGGGTCTGATCTAGAGCAGTGCTGAGGGAGGCAGTTGCTTTCAGGACTAGGAGCCTGTGCTCTTTGTTGAAGATCTCTACCAGTCATCCTCACAGGGCTGGGGCAGATGATTTTACTGGCCGTCCCCAAGCCATCCTGCAACTCCATGGATGTCCTTTACCAACGTGCATGGTTGCATCTTGCTGCACACCACCGTCACAAACCGTGCTAGGCTGTTATGCGCATACACAACCATACAAACTAAAAACTCCTGCAAAGTATAGTAAGCTTGTAATATTATTTTTCCTCATTTGCTTTGTTGCAGTGCTCTGAGATCCCCCTTGAAATAAGGATTCCCAGACTGTTGTGTCGTAAACAGGACAGGCAAGTAAATGAGGAGAAAACTCTCTGCAGAAAGAAAGTTTTGATTTAGAAAAATTCGTCTGCCTGTCCAAGGCACAAGCCAATCTCTAATAGTACTTACAGCTCGAGATCTTGTCTTACTTGTGGTGGACATATCCAGAATCCTGCAGAAGCAGTTGATTTCAGTCCCCAAATAGCTAAAGCTCAATTTCTTTCCTACCAATAACACATCAGCGACTTCCTAATGCTGCAAATATAGCATAAATATGTATTTATTTATCTATACATGTAACTATAGATACATGCATGTTTAGTGCTTAGAGATGACATTAAAAGAACCAGAATCATCCCCATCACAGAATGGAAAATTTCTCATAATCTAAGACTTGGGTATTTTCGGAAACATTTCTAAGTGCCGAGAAACTTTCTAAAGTGGATTTTTTTTTCTGACAGTCTGCTGCAAAGACCTTGGATTATTGGCTCGCTCTGACCTGTTCTTCAAGATCTTGTTCTGTCATTCTCTGACATTCACAAAAGTGAAACTCTATGTCTAAACCAGTGATTATACATGAAAAAGGAATCATGGCCTGTCAAGAGAATGACACTCTCTTTTCCTTATCATATTCTATATATGAAAGGTTTTTTTCAGCCCTATTTCACATATTAGTTCCTTCACTACATTCAATAGTATTTTGCACTTTGTGATTTTCAGTTGAAGATCATAAAGCAGCTTGGAAGCACATAGAAATTCATATTACCTGTTAGGTAACATCCGAGACAAATGGGTTGGAAATTATTTAAGTCAAGGGCAGGGGGAGTTGCCAAGGATTTTGTTCAGTAGCAGAAGGGACTTGACAGAATGGGACTCAGAAACGCATGAGCTATTTTTGACAGAAGAATTCAGGCAGCTGGTCCGAGGCAACCAGATCTGACTGATGAACCTCTGATCTTGGCACCTTCCCTTCCTGCCCTCTCCCTTGAGTCTCTCATGTGCAGCTTCATCCCCAAAGACAAGAAACTGATGTTTCTGACCTTTTCCAGCTCCTTTGTAGTTGCTGGCCTGTTGATATGAGGCAGGAAGGTCGAGCACCAGTCCTGCAGTTTGGACAATGGTGGCAGTCAATGTGAAATGGTTCTGTGCTTTGTGAACTATAAAAAAAATAACTTTCTGTCTCCATCTAACAGCTTTGCTTTAACTATGCATCAACAATAGCTTTGAGAGCGTGTCAACACTGGTTTAAGTGATTAGTTACCAAGTAAACACGAGAACTATGCTGGTATCGACCTATCATGCATCAGGTGTGCAAAAGATAGCTAAATATCACACACAGATATAACCCCCTACAGAAAACTGGGGCCTGCAACGGAAAATGTGTGCGCACCACAGATGGCTGGCTGACTCATTTTCAGATTTATTCGTGGATCTTGACAGTCTGAAGCAGAGGTCAGTCTCCTAATTGAACAGGTGAAAATAATGGTGAACTAGATTGGCCTGCTGCATGTCCCTTGCCCGTGGCAGACTGGATGCGCAGCTAGGGACCTTGAGATGTCATCCAGGATTTTATCCCATTGATTGTAATGCAGGTGATGACCTTGAAAGAAATTAAATGACAAAATGTACAGGAAAAAAAAAAAAATTATTTTAAAATTTCTTCCATTATAAACACCTACAGAAATAAAATGTTTAATATCAGCATGAGTTCTGTGTATTTTTCATGCTCTCACAGGCTTCCAGTTAACAATACTCTATAAATGCCAAGCTATTGTTCTCTTACTGGTATTGAAAGGGTGTTATTGCTTTCTCTCACTGGATTTTTTTTTTTTAGTGCTTTAATTACAGTAAATTGGAATAATTAGAGTGAAATTATATGACCCCTGCAATTCCCTATAGCCTTTATGCTGCTTTTTAGACTGATAATGAATGTTAATGTAAATCATCAATATATTCTTACTCCCTTTTAATGTTTATAGCCACCTTTGCATTTCACAGTTTTGCTTTAGATAGAATTCCGTGCATTCAGCACTAAGAACAATATAATGTAATATTCCAGAAGAGTAAAGAATGTTAATTAGGCTTTTGGTGAACCATATTGTAGATAAAACTTAGCAATGGGCAATTTCCTAATAATGGGTATCTATTTTAACATGAAATGAAATAGGCTTCTCTAAACTACCTCACACTTAAAAGTGTGGCTTATTACTAACAGAATAATAAAACAAGATAGAATAAAAGAAAATGGAGTACTCTCCAAATATATTGACCACACAAAGGAATCGCACTGCATGAGTTGCAATAGGAGCTGATCTTGTTCCTCTTCAGCTTAGGATTTTTTTTTTTATTATTATTATTTTTTTTTAATTAAAAGCCTACATACAACACTGCATTATCTGCAATAGTTCTCTTCCAGATTCATCGCTGGATCACTACTGTAGTCGAATGCCCTCCAGCATTATGCAACGTGACTAACGATCTGTCACCTGAGATTAGTTTTCTCTCTTACTCTTTCCTGGAGGAGAGTGATTGTGTTTATAGTACTGTTATATTCGAAAGGCTTGCTCCCTCAGCGTCTTTATTAGTACACACATTTTTTTCTGCATGTTCATGTTATGAGAGTCATGTCGTTAATGTGCATTTTGCCACTGGAGCAGAATTTGGAATGTTGTGTGGTAGCTCTGCTGTTACTTATAGAAGATGTTCAGAGAAATAATTTACCTGCCGGCATGGTATTTTATCCTTGACTTAAAGGAAACTGTTTCCCCCACATCTTACTATAGACAACCTTATACCCAAGAGGGAAATAACTAACGTAGAAAAATAGGGAAAGGAAACTGTAATAGCCCCTTGTAAAGGACCAGGGGAAAAGAAAGAAAAACAGAAAGAAGTTTCTTTCCCCGAGGCAGCCTAGAAGGTGATTTATTTCAGTGAGAGTCCCAGAAAAACATAGAAACATGTCTGTGCCAGGGCAACATTAAAGGAGCTTCTCTGGTTTTGGGCGCTGTGAAGATAAATAATATCGGGAAGACAGTACCCAAATTCTTATATGTTGGCCATTAAATGATGGTCACTTAAAGAGCAGAGTTCAAAGCAAAACAGCTCAGAAATGGGCTTCTTACAGTCTTATAAGAAGAAACTGCAAAATAGAGATACCAGAAATTTGTATTTCCACACAACAGAAAGAAGGTAACCAAAGCTAACCTGTGATAGTGTGTTTAAATCCAGTTA
This sequence comes from Trogon surrucura, assembly GCA_020746105.1. Classification (NCBI taxonomy): domain Eukaryota; kingdom Metazoa; phylum Chordata; class Aves; order Trogoniformes; family Trogonidae; genus Trogon; species Trogon surrucura. The sequence continues at coordinate 1,314,486 of CM036658.1, forward strand.
TGTGAAATGTTAACCTTGGGACTCATTTCCACAGGTTTTGCTGCCAGCTGTATTACAGGTGGGTTCCAAAATTAGGCAATCACATGATGATAAAAGCATGTATGATAAAATAAAAAAAAAATTAAAAAAAAAAAAAAGGAGAAGGAGAGAAATATAAACCAAACTTTGGAAAATTAGCCTGTCACTAATTGGCTGGATTCAGAAACAAAATGCCCTTTGAACCACAGTTATTTTATACTTGGTATGTTGTCATCCTTTCAGACACCTGTGACAAAAATGATGAAGGGAGTGGAACATCTCACTTATGAGGAAGGGCTGAAGGAGCTGGGTGTCTTTAGCTTGGAGAAGAGGAGGCTGAGGGGTGACCTCATGAATGTTTATAAATATGTCAAGGGGGAGTGTCAGGAGGACGGAGCCAGGCTCTTTTCAGGGATGTCCACTGACAGGACAAGGGGCCATGGGTGCAAGCTGGAACAGAGGAGGTTCCATCAAAATATGAGAAAAACCTTTTTCCCTGTGAGGGTGACAGAGCCCTGGCCCAGGCTGCCCGGGGAGGGTGTGGAGTCTCTTTCTCTGAAGACTTTCAAACCCCACCTGGACGTGTTCCTGTGTGCTCTGCTGTAGGTGATCCTGCTCTGGCAGGGGGTTGGACTAGATGACCTTTCGAGGTCCCTTCCAACCCCTGACATTCTGTGATTCCGTGATTCTGTGATTCTGAGATTCTGTGATTTGCACTGCCGTGGGAAAATGTGAATGAATGGATCACCACTATATTTCTGTGCAGATGTTTAAATGATTCATTAATTTTCTTTGCAAGAAAGAAAAATCTTAAATTTCAAATAGAAAAATGTGAGTGAAGCCCATGTTTTAATCCTGTATTATAGATGAATTTGAACTTACTTCTTTGGATTTGTGATAACTGAGCTGACATAAAATTTTACTGGAAAGCTCATAAACTTCATATGCAACTTAGCTGCAAAGTAGGAAGAGGGCAGTGGATATGTAAGGTTAAAAATATTTTTTTCCCCAGCATGTTGGATAGATGTGAGAGGTCTTTCTTTTTACTATGTGAAATATAGCTGGAAATGGACTCAGCTGAAAGAAGAGACACATTTCACCTGAAAACGAGAGGACCGAAGGTTAACTATGGAGTTGGTTTCTGAGCTGATGCCCAGAAGAGTGTGAGCTCTAACAGTACATTTGTAGAAGCACAAGAAATTTTGCAAGCCCTTTAGAGTAGAGGAATGAGGTTTTGTAGATCAGGATTATGTTCTTGAACAGCTGCCTTGCATGCTTAGACTTAAGATGGCAGATGTTATCATGGCAGAAGATCCAAGGAAGGAGAATGGCAAAGGCCAGTTTACTCTAAATTTAGTCAATGACAACTTGAGCCAGGAATTCGAGACATTTGTGTTAAGTGCTCTCAGGGCTCTTGTCAGTCAGGCGCTAATAAGGGGATGTAGAGCTGTCTTGTCCTCAAAAGAGAAATCTCGGCATGGCAGTTCGCATCAACTTTGGAGCCATCCAAAGAGCATATGGATACTTTGTGTACTATAGCAGATGGTAATTATGATTGGCATCGTCTCTTGCCCTTTAAACAGCATCAGAACAATGACTGCTCTCCCTATTCCCTGCTTGTTCACAGAACATCTGTTCCAATAAAATATGCTATTGATTCAGTTGCAGCAGCTACTTTTAATGTTATAGACTGTCTTCTATTAGTCGAACCCTTAGAGAAAAGAGCTTCTAGATATAAAACCACAATCCATACGATGATTTCTCACATTTTAAATAAGCCTAATCTGACTACGTACTTTTACTCTCAGTCTTCAGTTCTCACTACCTGAAGATGTATCCGAAGACATGAAGGCCGAAAATGAAAGTATATGTTCCCTATTTCCTTCTCGGATCTTCATTTTAATGCATAACAGGTGAGTCCAAAGAAGGCACCACATCCTAGGACTCTTACTCAAAGTAGGTTTGGACTCAATTTATGCTGACATTCAAAGATAAGAGGATCTCAAACAACTGAAAAATAACATAGACATGAGTCTAGTCAATGTAGTGTTCCACCACTGTACACACCCCTGGTTAACCACAAGTCCTGAGAAGATGAACTGTGCACACCCTTGCTCATCTGTGTGTTTAGTAATACACCACTATAATACTGGGGTTGAGTACAGACTGACGTTAACTATTGCTTAAACAGAGCCAGCAGAGGAGGTTTCCTAGAAGCAATAGGTTTGGGACATGAATGTTGATGTTACACATTCTTATCTGTATCTTTGAGGTAATCCAATGTGATGTAGCCAGATATGGAGTCCATATCTTTTCTGGCAGATAAAATTTTATAATTTTCTTCTACATTTAATCCTTGATGTGCACTTGTATTTTCTTTTTTTTCATATAAACTTCATTATGTGATATTTTGTTTTGGTCTTAATTCGTTTCTCTATTAACTCCTTATAATGATCCCTCTTACTGCACAACGATCCCCTTACTGAAAGGGTAGAATTTCAGGAGAGGATGGACATTTTATCCTCCGTATTCCTGTACTGTCTTGTGAACTCAGTTGGTAAATGATGTAATTAAAAGCTTGGCTATAAATGAAAAAATACACTAGACAAGCATCCTCCTGCTTTGCTAGTGTGGGCCTTGCTTTGCCGGAAAGCAGAGACTTTGATAAGGTTGGACCTTCCATTCTGAAAGGCCCTTCACAGGCTGGATATTTAGGCTGGGCACTTAGAGTCTGTGCTGGATTTAGTAACAGCTTCTCAGGTCTCAGCAGGATGAAAGAGATCTGATACAGGAGAGCGTGCAAAGCCCGTGCAACAAACACCCGTGTGCACTGACTATCCAGCCAGCATGTGACTCGGTAAGAGGAGGCTCTTATCCATTCTGTTTCCTGATGCCTCGTTTTTGTCTCTCTTTACTTCCAAAGCTGCCCTATGAACCCCTCAGTGTATTCAACGATCAGTGTTGTAAGTAATTCCGTATTGCCAGAAGCATCAGTGTTCCTGACCAATTATGTCTCATAATCTGTTTCGATCTTCAGCCAGTCCTGTTTTGAGACACCCTGGTGTGCGGTGTTTGTAAACCCTGAGTAGGTCTATAAGTATTGATGCCTGCTCAGCTGTAAGAATTGCTTGGGCTGTGCTCTTTCCTGAACTCCTGATTTTGTCCTCTGACGGATGAAAAGAAGAGAATTTAAAAATGAGTTCTATTTGGCCTCAGAAAACAATATGCCATGAAGGTACATTATCCGTTCTGATTTGTGTGCTGGTTGCCTGGAGTGTGATTGATCGCTAGCAAATTAAGGTATCATCCCTCTACTTGCTCCAGCGAAACGCCTAAGGAATACCCAGATTAAAACAACCTTTACCTCCCTCCCCAGCTTACTCTCCACCCCCTACAGCCCTGTGCATATTTGTATTAAAAGAAGTAAGAGCAAGCAGATTCAGCGACCAAGCTGTGAAATAAGAAATGCAAAGATACTCCATGCCAAAAAAAGAGAACAGCAGCGTTTCTAAATATTTTCTGTCCTTGTTGCTGCAATGAGAGTGCAGTCTGTTCCCTCCTCGTTTCACCAAGCCTGGCCAAGAAGACGTCTGTAGAGAACAGTCAGTCATGAAGGATAACCAGTTTCTTTTTAATCAAATAATGGAATCTGCTAGCAGCGACAGATAAGCAGCCATTTTCCGCAGCAGCATCTTGCAGCAGTTCTTTCAAATATGGTGATTTCTATTCCTCTGTCAGGAACATGAAAGGAAGAGGGGCTAAAATAAGAAATGGGATCTGCCCACCCTCTTACTTAAACGTGAGATTTGCAGGTTAAATGAGAAGAGGAATCAACCACTAGATTAAAAAACTGTCCACCTGCCTCCTGATCTCACAATCCTCAAGGTGACAGAGATCAATTTAAATTAATTAATTAATTACAATTCATGTGATCAGATATGGTATGGACAAACTACATAATGCATAGGCAGACGTGTGCTCCTGAAATGTTCTCAGTTTGTAAGAAAACACTCACTTTTGATTTGTTTCTTAAAGTAATTAAGCTTATGTGATCTCTCAACATAGACGTTCTTAAAAGAATGCTTGTATATATATATATATATATATGACTCTGGCCAATAGTGTTTTAAACTAATTGGTCAATTCAAAATAAATTAGAAAGAAGGGCCGAGGAAGCAGAATTACTCATTCACCAAAACCTACTGTGCAAATAAAAGTTTAGAATAGAGAGGGGCCTCAGTTAACACGAAGGGTAGGTGACAGAGTGGTTTCAAAAAGAAGTGTGCAACAAGGAGGGGGATTTGGCTATGAATTTGCTTTTTGGTGTTTGCACATCATTGGATAGCAAAGTGGTATTTTCAAAATTAGATTAGGATATCATTCTGAAATGTATTTAAATAGTTTTACAGTCTAGATTTTTGCCGTTGGGGAGGCTTTAGCCCACTGTTGCTTTTGTATTTACACAATGAGACACTTGTACTTTGTGATAGGTCATTGGTGCTTTTTTTCCACTAGCCCAGACCTGGGAGCCAGCAGGAGAATATTATGTCTTCCTTCCTCCTCGTGCACTTAAGATTCCTTTTTCAAGAAAGTCTGGCAGGCAGAGGATGAAAGTCCGTGTCCAGGTCACGTTCTGACACAGAAAAAAGATGTGACCTGCATTTGGCTCAGGGTCAGGAACGGCAACACTTCAAGTAGCGTGTTCCTGTCCCTTTGCGAAGCTGCGGTCACTGAAATGCAAAATCAGAAAAGCTGGAGATTGTTTTGCAAAAATCTCCTAAAACCTCTAGACAAATTTTTAAACCTTATCTTACGTCTGCTGTAAATCTGATCCAGAGGGTTCTGCTCGAATGCAGGTGTTTCGCTGCTTTATGACCCTGGACACTATTAAAGACAATGGATCACATATAAGCTGTTAATTTTCTACCTCACGAGTCATCTTCTCTGAAACCCTCCTTAAATTTCATAGCACCAGTTAACTGGTTTTAGTGTTTAATCTTTGTATAGTTTGGGTAGAGAGCCTTACTTTTTATATTAATTTTTTTTAGCTGCATCTTTGTACTAGGTTTCATCCTTCATGAATTACTCTCAGTTTTGAATATTTTTGTTTATATAAAATGATAATTATTATTATTTCTGTAGTTACAGAAAGTTAGTCAGTTTTGAGGTTTTTTTTTTAAAAATTTTATTTTTTTAAAAAATTTTTATTTATTTTTTTCACTGAGCTGATCAATTTCATGTAAAGGTTTTTTTTTTTCCTGCTAAACCACCGTACTTATTTTTGATCAGCAGTGGGCAATTGTAGATATTTAATAAACTCTCATTTAAAAATTCACATTTAATAAATTTTTTTCTCTGCAACTTTTGCAGCAGCTTCAGGCCACAGAAATGTTGCAGCAATTACGAAACACTGCTTACCTTGTTCGCTCCACAGAGACTTAAACGTGAGGTAAAGTCATCTGAGGCAAAGAGCTGAGTGACATTATGAAAAGGGCTGTCCCCTCCTCCTGGTGTTGGGGTGAACCCATGGACTTGAGCACCGGGGGAAAAAGGAGAGTTACTTCCATGGACGAAAAAAGGCTTCTTATTGTCACACCGTGAATGAAAACACCAAGAGAGGAGGCACATATTTATACTTAGCAGAAAACACAAGTGCTCTGGGAGCTTGAACAAGTCAGTGAAAACAGAACTGAGCGTTAGCACAGAAAAGGTTGTTTGTGAGCAAAGAGGGAGGAGGAAGGCAGAGTCTCTTGCATTAAATATTTTCTTTTTCCCCTCGCAGTCTGCAGCAGCACAGGGAGATGAATACGCCAAGAAATCCCTCTCTGAGCTCCAAAGAGTTGCAGTTGTTGGGCATGGAAGCTGCCAGGAAGGATGTTCTCATGCTCACATTGAAACAATGACAAAAAAAAATGGTACTATTAATAAAACCAAAAAAAAATTAATTCCCTCAGCCAAGAAGTTCTAACTTCTAACCAACTAACTTCGAACTTATAACCAACTCAGGCAGAAGAAAAACATTAAACACAGCAGTTAAAGTTAATGTGGGAGGTGGGATGAAGTGGTCGAGGTCAAGGAGAGTGCTCCACAAGGAATAGAGACATGGGGATGACTCTCAGGTCTTCAGGTGTAGACAAGGTGTAACTCGTGAACGCAAACAGTGAGGGCTGGCCAGAGGTAGGACACACACACGGGCAACACGAAAGCACAAGGCGTGGTGCTCGGAATGGATTTTTAATTCCTCTCTGTTTCATGATGACATATGATTGGTGCTGTGGGGAAATTCCACTTTTTATCACCTAGTATTTTTTCGCTGTATATGGCAGAGGTGAATCAAACGGTGAAACACCAAGTGCAATGAGGGATGTCCAGTGCTGGACACCATCAGGCTGTGCAGTGGGACCTCTCCACAGAACGATGTCTTTCCCAGGAAACCCTCCCTCCCCTCCTCTGCCCCACCACCCTAAACACTTTCTCAGGCTTAAATAACCGAGGTGAAGAAGGAGAAGCATCTGGTTTCGTAGACTACTGCAATTTTCAGCAGGAGGATGGAAAAGAAAAAAAAGTGCACCCTGAAAGATGGGTAGCTCAGTCTTCTCTTGAACATAAACTGGAAAGCCCCTGAAGAATACTTGGCAGTGTTCATTTCCAGCTTCCTAATTTGATGATTCTGTATTCAAACACGCTCTGTTTCATCATTGTCCTTTAGAAAATAAGTGTCGCTTCTGAACAGTGGGTACTTTTCTTCGTTTTCCGTGTTGATGGGCTCTGAAATGAACAGGGATTTCAGGTCTGTTGCACCTTTCTGCCCAGGGCCAGACTGCTCCTTCGTGTTCACTTGGCCAAATGAGTTTCAGAAGAGCCTGGGAAGGTGGGAGCAGATGGAGAAAGTGCCTCTCACAAATCTGCTGGCAAGATACAAACTCCAAATATCTCTGGGGATCCAGGAAGAAAAGCATCTTAAAATCTGTTTTTCCTTGGATAGTGTCAAAATACTTGTTGGAAGCTGTCCCTGTGTTCCCAAAATCTTCATCCTATACTCAGATGGGATTTTTCCCTCATTCATGGGTTTCTGCGTTTCAGTGGTTAAGAACTCATTTTTTCAGGAAAAGAGACAAACTTTTTGGAGCAAAGTTCCTCCCGATTCGTTTTGAAGGAGATCAATAACAGTTCATGGAATTAGAAAGCAGTTTTTCTTTAAGGATGTTCTATTTTGTGTGCTTTTGCCTGGAAAAATAGTGAGGTAGGAATCACTATTTCCAATCACGCTCCTGGATCACTACCTTTCCAGAAAGCATTTTACAGTTGTCTGGCTATACTCTGTGGAGGTATCTAGAAAGTATAGTATAGTTAACAGTAAATTATGGTCTGTGAGGAAATCTTGTGCAAGATAAATCCTTCTGTAGCACCTCATATCGAGATGAACTCCTGTTCCGCTACGTCATACGTAGTCAGGTAGAGTCATTAGTTTCTTACTTCTTCAACTTTTCATGTATTCCCACAAGGTTCTCCATGAAAAAAAATGTGGATTTCTCCTTATTCAGTTCTCTACCCATTTAGGAAGGACTGTTTCCTGTATTGATAAGGCAAACATAATTTTGTTTGGTTAAAGCACTCAAATAACCCTCCTCTGACTGTGAGTTCTCATCACTTTTGCCACCTTAGGTGAGACTGATGGTATGCCGCAGTTTTACAAAATCAAGCTTGTTTTATTCAGAAATTTCCATTTCTGTTGATGTTTTAAGACGTATCTTAACGCTTCAAGTATAATTTTGTGTCACAATCTATGCTACTCTGAACAGTCTTGTTAATAATCTAAGAGCATAACATTTATATTATTGTGTCATAATTTCTCATATATTAACTGTAATTGTAATGTTTTATACATAAAAAAATAGAACTAGAAGAAATACAGAGTAATATAGACCATGGGAGCACAAAACTCACAAAGTTCTAAATGTAGACCTGTAATAATTTTTGGCATTTTACTTCCTTGGTTATTAATTATGCCCAGACTGTTCTTTCTTCAGAAATGTAAGTCTGTGTGCTGATTTATAGCTTCTATAGGTGGTTAATCTTTGCCTCCTAATTTCATCTTTACTATATATTTGAGAAGTAACTGCTTTGTCCCCAGATTCCAAAGATGTTTAAGAAATTTCAATGTAAGTTCAGCAGTTGAGGGTGCAGAAAAAAAATCACTATAAGTCTTCCAAATGTATTTTACATATTTTCTGCATCCCCAGAATGAATGTTATCCTGAGACCTTAAGTGCAGTGAATCTGAGCAGCATTCTGTCTAATAACTAAAATGGCACCTTATCAGCTAACTAGAAGTTGCTGAAAATATTTTATTGGAAATGCTCCTCACTCCATTTTGTTTTGAGCCTCATAATTCTGTTGGTGATAACATTACATCTTTTTCTAAGAAATATGTTAAAATACATGAATAATAAAATATAATAATTCTCAATACTTGCCTTAATCTTTTTTGAGATAAGCACAAAACGTAAAAAAAAAAAAGTCTAACTTTATTTTGGTAGGCAGCTATGAGGTTTATTCTCCTTATCTTACACCAGTGGAAATACGTGCTGTTTGTCTTTCAAGGCAGACTCTCCAAAAGTGGATTAATGGCTCTGAATACATCCTAATGAATAAGCTTTTATGCCAACATTTATCACCACGCTATCTGAATCCTTCACAAATATTAATTAATTTATCCATTATTTATGGATTTTGTGGAGACCAGTAAAGGCTGAAAGCAAATGCTAATATTTCCTGTCTTCCATAATGACGAATCTATCGCTGTGAGGGACTGAGAGATCAGATGGTAGAGCTGTGAGTCTTTTTATTTCTGGAGAAAGCATGAGAGACACAAATCTGAGTTATACTGTCCCTACTCCTCGGTAAGTGGCAGGAGAGACGGGTGAGCAGCGCAGAAGAAGGGATGGAGAATTGGGACACACATGAAGTGAGGAAAAAGTAGATCAATGACATAAGAATATATTTGTTGGAAAAGAAGCAAGCTAAATTTTTGTGTTTATGTTTGGTAATTATATACTTCAGTGCTTCCTCCTGAAAAGGGTTGGTTAGGAGGGCAGAACTCATAAATGGATTGACATAATCCCATCCCAAAGAGAATTTTTCCCAGCTTTACACTGCATAAATATCAAAACCTTCCAAGATTTTCTTAAATTTTCCTTTATCAGTCTCTGCTGATGCTTAATCAGGGAGACTCAAAGACTAAGAGACCTGAGTGCCCCCCTACAGCAAAGACCATGCAGGTGTTGTTCTCTTCTCTTGGACTGTATTGCAACATTTCATGTAGCCACCAAATGGATCACTCGCTCTCACAAATTCCATACTCACTGACTTTTAATCAAAATTTTGTATATCTAAGACTAATCAGCTTGAACAAGCTGCATTCTGTATCCGCATTTTCTAAAAAAAAAGTCAAACATTTCCAGAACAGCTGTCACCAGAGCATCTGAAAGTTTAAGGACCTGAATATCATCCAGTCCATTACACTATATTTTTCTTAGAAGGAAAAAAAGAGGAAGACTAAACAGAACAGACTGTAAGGATCCACCAGACTGGATCAACTAGGCTGTAGTTTTTTGGATCCTAGTATGCCAATATTTCTAGTGCACCATCTGGTCTTTCAGGAACTGAGCTCTCAATTTTTATGCTGTACTCGTGAATTCAATCATGTTTTGGTCACTAATGGTGACAGAAACACAAATGCTTGTCTTCAAACTTATATACTATGAACTGCTCTTGTAACTTTTTTTTTTTTTTTAATAATTCCTTTTTTGCAACATGTGCCCTAAAGCTCATAGAATATACTGGGAATTCCTCCTGACCGAGAAGCAATTCTAACTTGTGGTTTCAGAAGTATTAAAGCAGAGCAGTTTAAGTGTTTTCTTTGACACTGGAGAACACTATCTACGCAACCGTTATTTTTGGTGCAACCACAAAAGAGCAAGATTTATAGGTAAAACATAACTGCTAATGTTTGTTTAACTGTAGTATTTGTTTTGCTTGGGTTCACAGTAACCAAAGAGATTTCTCTCTAATCAGCCTACACTCTCACTGAAAATCATACTTTTGTTGAAGAAGGCTAATAAGTACAAAGGAACCAAATTCTTGTTGTTGCACAGATTTCATGCAGAAACAAGTGAACATATATTTTGTTTTAATTTTCTTTTTTTTTCCCAAGAAACATGTGCTGGACTAGTCATTACTAACTCCTAGGGCCTTTTATTGAACTTTTAGAGACTACATTTCTCCCTGCAGGTGAACAAAAGCAATTGTTAACAATTCTTGGCACCTACCTTCTTTTTTTTTCTCAATAGTTCCTCTATTCTTACTTAATATGCAGAAGGTACGTACTGTCTGAAGAGGAAAACCAGCATTAGAGGGAAATAAAATGTCATTCTACACAATTGTTCTTCTTCAAAATGGTGCTATTACAGGTGCTAGTACACCTGGTGATTGTGCTATTTTGTCTTTGTGTTATCTGAGATCACTTTCTTCTCGTGTGATGTGTTACAATGGGTATGAAAAATATTTTAATAATATTTTATAGGCAGCTTTGGGGATGGAAGAACAGTGCTGGCTTTTTGTTCATTATAATGTCAGTTCTCTCGAATTCCTGACTGGCCAATTATTCCAGCTGCACTGGAGAGCGAGCAGGTGTTAGGGTATACCTTGTGAAGTTAGGTCCCCATCTGTCTGAAGTCCACCATGGTGCCCTGAGGCTACTCTGCTGCTTCACATCCCCTCCTTACTTCCACAGTGGGGACCAGTAAATGAATCAGACCGCAAATAAGAGCACAGGACAGTTTAAAAATATGCTGTAGAGTTATAGCTGTTATGGACTCAAGTAGCTTCTCCAAAATCAGAGGAAAAATAGCTATTCTCATCAACAGAATACCTGATCTTATGTGTCTTCTTTTTCCTATATATTCTCTTACGGCCGTGGGGAAAAAAAAAGATTTCTGAGCTTTAAAATTCTAAATTTATTCCTTTTCATAGAGTTTGTTTTTTTTTTTTGTGGCAAGTCTGAGAAAAGCTCAGCAAATTCTCCTTCACTTAAGTATTTGCAAGAGAATCATTCTTACTCTTGCTTAAAGACATGAGTCAGGCTCCTCCTCCTCCTTTTCTGGAAGATCTTATAGTATCTGCTGAACTCAAATAAATCCTCGAGGTGCATATTTTCATCCATTGATTTTGTACCTGTTTTGCCTTCATATCATAACTGCATCAGGCTGGAAGCTACATATTTATTTTTTCTAATCTCTGATTTTGAATAACCTTAAGTTTTGTGATATCTGCAAGCGGATTATGTCTCCCCAGTGCATAGAAGAAGGTGAATCTGTACACAAACCCTTTTACTTCCTCCACGGAATTTTTCCTCCAGAGAACAAACTTTCTGTTCATTCGTCCATTCTGTGATGTTGTGATTCTGAACCAGCTAGAGAAGGAAAGACAGTGCAGGTTAGGCTGGATTACAAGGTCTGTGCCGTCCCTGGATGATGAAAGAAATCCTTGTGGAGCACATACATGTTTATGACGGGCAATCACTGTGATTGCTGGGGAAACGTAAAGGTTTTCATAAATTAACTGACTTAAGCTATATTTTTTTTTCCTCTTTGAACCCAGTCTTCAACACAATTCTTATTTTGGGAGCATACAGCTTTTTAGGAAGTGCAATGACAGAGTGTGATAGTTGTTTACATGTAGTAGCATTCCTGAAACAGGTTCCTGCCTGAGCAATAACATGTCAAGCCTGCTTCTGGGCTGCTCTGTCTTATGTTGGGCTTAATTACTCTGTGTAATTCAGTAAAGGCCTCAGAGGAACTTTGCTGTAACTCATTCCTGCCCTACCAAATACTCTTATGTTCAGAAAAAAACCACATCATCTCCAGCTGTGTGAAACTAGGAACTATTACCACTACTCTGGTTGGTCCTCCTGAGTTCTTACTGCGTAAAATGACATGTCTGTACTCCCACTTAAACAAAATATCAAAATCCTTTTGACAATTCTTGCAGTACAGGGTAGGTCTGCTCTTGTTAAACGAAAATGAAATTGATTGCTTATTGCAGAAGGTGTTGGTAGTCATCGTTTCTCTCATATTTTATTTCTGAAAACCAGAACTGGTGAACTACAAACACTGCTAGTGCCAGCTAGCCAGGAAAGTTTTAGAGTTGTGGTGCTTCTGCTCCTTAGTGAGACCTTTATCCTGCCTGTTCCCTTGTCAGCAGAGCACTACCCAACCCTTCATCAGAGATGCACTTACAGTGGTGGCAGAACTGATGGCTCATCCAGTCACAAAATAATCACTCCAGGATATTTCCCTAGAAGAAACAAACTTCAGAAAATGGAAGGGAAGTCCTTTCTTCAAACCAGCAGGAAACAAAGCAAAGACAAGAGTTGGAAAGAAACAGGAGAGGGATTGCTGAACTGAGCATAGAGTGTCTGTCTCCGTGGTGTTTCGTGCAGTTCTGTGACTCCTTAGTTCTGGTTGTGTTCGTGCTGTTGTCCTGCCTGTTCACTTTTGTGTTGGAAGGATTTATTTTCCCCAGTGGTTTATCTTGTGGGCTTAAATGAGAAGCAAGGAGGGGATGGGAATGCACAGGCAGCAGAGGGGAAAGCGAAGGGTGTGACTGGCAGTACCAGCCGGTACCTACAAACTGAGAGAACACGGCCCTGCACAAATTCCATGTTACCAAGTTTTTGGTTAAGGTCCGATTTTCCATGAATGTAATTGATCTAACACCCAGTTTCTAAACTCCGGGAAGATATTCTCTTTTGTGCTGCAAATACGGTGTATAGGTATAAAGGAACAACAAAGACCAAGAAGGTCACAGACATCTCAGTACTGGTTACACAGCTGTTCAGCTGAGCTGCAAACGGTCACCATTTGAGACAGGTTCATGTGAGATTTGCACAGTGTCAGAAGCTCTGCCGGATTATGAGTGTAGAAACGTGGGGGATGATGGTAATCCCTTTGTGCAGTCTTAGTTATACATTATGTTCCTCTTAAAAGAATGTCTGCCAGGGAAGGAGAGCACACCTGCCTAAGGAAACAAATCGAACCTGTTGAGAAAAGGGGAATTTCTGGTGGTCACAGGCTGTAGGGGACAAGAAAAGGGTTAGAGACAGACCATGGATGTCTTGAGCAGGAAAAGTAGGTTCCTCCCAGGCACCAGAGTGAAGTGGGCGTGGTGATCCAGCTCAAATATCAAACAAATCTGATGAAGAATCAAGGATCTGCTCACAAGGAAAAGGCTGGCAGAGGAGTTATGTGTGCAGCTTTTGTATTTTTCCCATCTGACCTGATCATTCTGGCTTTTCCTACAAGGAGAATTTTCTAAAATCATATTTCAACAAAATCTGGCTTTCTGAACTAAAGAGACTTTTGCACTTCGGGGGAAGTAGACTGTAGGAGGAAGTTTAGCTAGATCGGACTCAAAGCCCTGGCTGACCTGGCTTCCTAACACGATCCCAATTGAGAGAAAACCAGAAGCTCAGAGTTTGTAGTAGCTTCTTACTGTACTTTTTAATGCAGATTCAGGACTAGTTTTGCCCGTGGTTCAGACCAAAGACTTGCCAAAGCACGTACGGGCTCCCATGCAGCCCGTGTATCCCTTCCATGGGAATCAACGGCACACAGCACCAGAGTGCTTACATTTCACATGTGGGACACAGGTGAGGCATGCCTCTGGATTTGTACTCTGGGAAACACTCCTACATGCTCCGCTTTAGGTACAGCCAGGGCCATAAGAAACATCCCCAGCATGAATAGATGTTCACAGAGTGCACCTTGTGGCATGAGCACAAAGGCTCTTTGCTGGTACAGCAAGAGAAAATGCTCCTGTGTCATTTGGGTTTTTCTGAGAGGAGGGAAGGTAACTTATTTCTGCAAGACAAAACCCATGAATCATAGAATCATAGAATGGTCTAGGCTGGAAGGGACCTCAGATCTAATCCAACCTCCCTGTCACGGGCAGGGGCGCCTCTCAACTAGATCAGGCTACTCAAGGCTCTGTCCAACCTGGCCTTGAACACCTCCAGGGAGGGGGCAGCCACAGCCTCTCTGGACAATTTATTCCAAAGTCTCGCCACCCTCGGACTGAAGAATTTCTTCCTAAAATCTAATCTAAATCTATTCTCCTTCAACTTAAACCCATTTCCCCTTGTCCTATCAGTGGATGCTCTTGTACAAAGTCCCTCCCCAGCCTTCCTGTAGGATCCCTTCAGGTACTGGAAGGCAGCTCTTAGGTCCCCCCAAAGTCTTCTCTTTTCAAGACTGAACAACCCCAGGTCCCGCAGCCTGTCCTCGTAGCAGAGCTGCTCCAGCCCCTGCATCATCTTTGTGGCCTCCTCTGAACATGCTCCAACAGATTCATGTCCCTCTTATGGTGGGGACACCAGAACTGGACACAGTATTCGAGGTGGGGTCTCATAAGAACAAAGGGGGAGAATCCCCTCTCTTGCCCTGCTGGCTGCGCTTCTCCTGATCGATCCCAGGATGCCGTTGGCCTTCTGGGCTACATGAATATCTTACTTCTAAAACAAAATTAACAAACACACAACCCAGAATTTTACCAGAGACTACACTGGTGAAGTAACTTCCTAGGGGAAAAGAAGAAATCTGGTGTGTTAGTTTGTGTAACACGTAATGTACATTTCTAAATGGAATGTTCTCCCTTAACGTTAAACAGACATTGTAAAGGAAAGGGGACAATTTTAGTTATATTGTTTTCTCCATCCACCAAGAAGTTTTCTTGAATTTAAAGGAAAACTGTGCCAGAGGGTGTTGTGTGGGCTTTTTCCTTACTTTTTTTTAAAGAAAAAGAAATAATCTCTTTCTTTTATGCGCTTATCAAATAACTTCTATAGTCTTTTAAAGTGTAATTCAGGGAGCGTATAGTCATAAGGCAGTTTCCAACTGCAAAACTCAATCTGAGCAAACCAGAGCATGAAATAATACAGTGTTATTTACCAATGCCTTAGGAAAACGAGCACTTTAAAATCTTTTTTTAAAAATGAAGTCTGCTTGCTTAAGACAGATAAGTTCAGAAGAAAAAAACCCTCCAACCAAACAAAACAAAGCTTGACTATTCAAATTTCAGAGTAAGGGAAGCCTATTAAGAATAATAACTCCCTGCATAATTACTGGTACAAAGCAAAAATTATAGAGCTGGTGGAAGAAAGGCTGATTTTGTGACCTCTTTTGACGAAAAAGTGAAAAATCTTGTCACCTGAATGGGATGCAAAGTAAGAAATATCTTCAGTCTTCGAAAATCATCTGCGTGTCCTGGAGAGTCCCTGACATCTACTTGGAGAAGATGGCCACGAAGATCTAAGCCAGGCAAATGCTGGTCTGCAGTCCCATTTGAACTGAAGAAAAGAGAAGTTTTTTCTTGGTTAGAGTGACAGAAATATATGGAGAAGATTGTGGCTTCTTTTAAAGGCCCGATGATGATTGCTGCTGCTGTTTTGTGTATGTGTGTACAGCAGAGGTCCCATGGGGCTCACAACCCCACAGCAGCCAAGGTCCAACTGAGGATTTGTGTTGGGCACAGCAGAAGTATGAAAACTGAGTTACTTTGCTACCCCAGAATGTAAAGAGTTGGTGTGCACAGCAAAAACCTGCTTCTACTTAAGAGGAGCTGGACATGGGAATCAAGGCTAACCTAAAGACAAAGGAAATTTGTTCAGTGTTGGATGGAAAATGGTGGGGAAAAAAAATCTGTGCACAAAGGCACTTGTACTGAACCAATTTTGTCAAGAAAGCCAATGTAAACTGGAAATGGCACTAGAAATAACAGATTTGGGTCGTGTATCAAATCTGGAAAAAATAAGGAAAGTGCAACTAGGAGTATGCTGCTGGTAGGAACGTCAAGGGAGAGCGAGGGTGGAAAGATGACAAACTGTGAGCCCAAACTCAGAAAAAATAGAGAATAAGTTTTAAAATCAGGCAGGAAAAAATATTAAATGAGTGGGTCCTTAAATGGGAGAAGTGTGGATGGCAACAGGCAGCAGTGACGATGACTTGCATGCCCCAGCTCACCAGGGACCTCCTGTTCTGCAGACAGGCTGTTCAGACTTGGTGTAGAGGGAAATAGATTTGCACCTCCATGCTTACAAAAGTGTAATTCAGTAGTTCTCAGGTATGTGATTCATTAGGCTTAAGAGCTGTAATTAATAGCTTTATAGTCAAGCATAATAGTCTGCATTTTATTATATAATTACGATGATTGCTGAGATAATTTATTCTTTTGCTGTTCTACCAATTTCCTCACGATTTGCTCATTAATCAATAAATATCTTAATCAATTGGCATCAGTTGTGCTGTAGCCACTGATTTAGCTGTGGGAGTGTGGTGCCTTGGCTGCAGAGAAGTGTTGGAAATCACAGAATTACAGAATGTCAGGGATTGAAAGGGACCTCGAAAGATCATCAAGTCCAATCCCCCTGCCAGAGCAGGAACGCCTCGATTATGCTACACAGGAACGTGTTCAGGCGATCCTGGAATGTCTCCAGAGAAGGAGACTCCACAACCTCCCTGGGCAGCCTGGGCCAGGGCTCCGTCACCCTCACTGAGAAGAAGTTTCTTCTCGAGTTTAAGTGGAACCTCTTATGTTCCAGTTTCAGCCCATTACCCCTTGTCCTATCAGTGGTTGTCACCGAGAAGAGCCTGGCTCCATCCTCGTGACACTCACCCTTTAGATATTTGTAAACATTAATGAGGTCACCCCTCAGCCTCCTCTTCTCCAAACTAAAGAGCCCCAGCTCCTTCAGTCTTTTCTCATAAGGGAGATGCTCCACTCCTTTAATCATCCTAGTTGCCCTGTGCTGGACTCTCTCCAGCAGTTCCCTGTCTTTCTTGAACTGAGGGGCCCAGAACTGGACACAGTATTCCAGATGGGGTCTCACCAGGGCAGAGTAGAGGGGCAGGAGAACCTCTCTCAACCTACTAACCACCCCCCTTCTAATACACCCCAGGATGCCATTGGCCTTCCTGGCCACAAGGGCACAGTGCTGGCTCATGGTCATCCTGCTGTCCACCAAGACTCCCAGGTCCCTTTCCCCTGCACAAACACTTGTGCTGCTCTTAAAATGAAGATGTCTTTCACCACGAGCAAGATTCAGCTAACGATGCATTTGGGAACGAATGTTAGCTGTCAAGCAAGGCGACACACAAACGAAACCCCAGTCGCTTCTTGTTCCTCGGGCAGCGTTTCGCAGCGTTTCGATCAAGATCATTCATGCTACATTATTCTAGGGACTCTTGTGTTTACTGCTGTAATAATGATTGCCGTAGTGGCTGGAGAGGGAAGCTCGGTCGGTGGGATGTGAAGTGGCTCTGCTGACCTCACACGGCTTTTGCTCACTTGTGTCAGCCAGGAGATGATCTGCTCTGTCTTTATATGTTTCCTCGCACTCCTTACAGTCTCAGTTATGCTCCTTCTGAGCTAAAATTATTCCACAGATGCAAATTTGTCTTACCTTCAAGTAATATTTTTTTTTTTTCTGCTAAAAGCAGAATTAATTTTAAATACATCCAAATATTTTTAAAGATTTTAAAAGACTTTACTTATAAAGACTTTCAATTTACAGTTTATAAAGAGAACAAGGAATGAGGCAATGACAGAGAAGAGAGGTCTGGGAGAATTACTTGAAGGAGAAAGCTGTGTTTGATGAAGGCTGACTGTACATAATTTTCTTTCTGGTAGATGTCCTTGTGTTTATAGTATTAGAGTCCCTAACTCACTGCATTGGGAATCCTCTTTTAATATTGCTTATGTAGAAATTGATAAGCAAATTTCTATACAATGCTAATTTGACACCTCTGGCCAAAAATAGTGCCTCATTAGAAACATCAGTCTCAGATAAGCACATGTGGACTGGTACTTGTATTCTGCTTTAGCTTTTGCAGTCTGGACTTTGCAACACGACTTTTAAATCCACAAAAGACAAGAAAAGAGAGGAACTGTGAGATGCGGGTTGTTGGTTAGTAGCCTGGAGCCATTCCAGATCAGATGGCAAACTGATACCAAAAGGAGACCAAAATGAGAGGCAGAACAGGCAAATGTGGCTCTAGTCTGAATTATTTGACGTGGTGTGCCAACATGAGGTTTTGTCTCACCTCTTTTTCACCCAGAGGTTTTTTCACATGCAGTCTTTAACTTTGTAGGTTGACTCATTGTTCAGTGTGGGTTTACATGTCACTGTCTTCTTGGTACCACTTTACACCTGAAACCCCCAAAATGGAGATTTGATCCTTGATCAACAGCTTCATTTTAAATTACATTTATAGGCTAAAGAAAAATCAGTCCAACCTCACATTTGAATTTGATCTGACAGACCAGCTCATCACAGAAGGAGTTTTTAGACACCTTAGTTTCTCATGTGGTGCGTAAAAAACCTTCATGGAACTCAGTCATTTCTCATTGTAGGTTTTTGCAGCCAAACTTTGTGTGAATCCTCTGAGGAAGTTCATGGCACAAGACAGAAATATCTCACTGGAAGAAGACTAAATGAAGGTGGTGATAGAGAAAGAATCTAAGCCTTGTGTTTACACGCATCTTTTGTGGGGGAGGGAGTGGAAAGAGCTGAATTGAGAGTCACAACCATTAAAGAGCCAATAATAAAATAAGTGAGTGGGACAAAAAGTGTGAATGTGCGTGCACATACATATGCACTGATTCGAAGTGTCATGGTAGTTAATTAGAAATTTAGCAGTTTCATTTACTAACTCTAGATCTAATAACCAGTATCTGATGGAGAACGTTCACAACAGTGTCATATGCACAGTATGAAGACATCAAGAATCTCACCAGAAGTGTTATCTCAAAGCTCTGTAAACTTTTGGAAATATTTCCCCACTCCTGCCTAAAAAAGAACAGTTCTTGTAAAGTAGAAGAAAACAATTACTCACATTTCAAAATATTTATAAAAGAAGTGCTGGCTTTTCCTTATCCTTCAACGTGTCTATTTTTCACTCAGCTGAAAAGATAGGACTGTGTTTAACAATAACTTTTCTTAACAACTGATATTTGCATAGTGTGCATCCGTTCTTCCACATTTTTTTTTAAATTCTTAATGCAAATTAAGAAGATAGTTGTTACACGAGACCTCACAGTTATTTGCTTCTTCTAGAATGAGGATCATTTATAAATTTTGTATAGGTTTTCTTCATATTTCTGTGTAATTACTAAACCATATATGAAACTTTCTTTTCTTCAACACAGCAGAAGCAAATAATGTTCTTGCCCTCTAATCCAAATGGTTGTCCAGAAGGTAAATTCTGCCTTTGAGAACTGGATTTGTAACTTTTGCTTCATACTTTTTTTTTTCTGAGCTAAAGTACACACACCATATAATTCAGAGCTTGGCCTGCCTGCTTAAAATCAATGAAATGACTTCAACCTCTGCACGACCTAGCTCTGATGTGCTATCAGCCTTAGGCAGCTTCTCTGTTTGTAGCTCTCTTAAATATGTAAAAGAGGATAAGTGGCTTATTTCAGTGAATCTGAATGTCTGAAAAAAAAGACCCAGCACCTTCAGTAAGCTCATTTTATCTTCGGACAAAATCATTTTAGGACAACCTTGCTGCATAACAGTATTCGGAGGAAAAAAAATCTCAAATTACCCCAAACGAGAGCTGAGAGGCAGATGTTGGGAGGTTGATTGGGAGAGCAGAAGAGCTGCATCAATCATAAGACCAAACCTGAGGCTCATTTGTAGGCTGAACGAGTTGTCTGTGCTGACTTAGCATAGACAAGATTAATATACTGCTTCATATCCCCAGGACAGATAGTCTCACCTTTCTTCTCATTTTTCATCTATCTTCTTAATATTTTGGAGCTTTGTTCTCCCCTTCTTCCCCCCCTCTCCCCTGGACTATTGGTAGAGCTGTTATAACCCACTCTTTTTCCAGCTTTAATTCTAGGGAGGCTGACTTTCACCTCTATCTGGGGCTTTCATGGTATCTTATTCAGTTCTTAAGACCTCCTGCTGAGCAAGCAATCACTACAGCGCATCAGGAGGAGGAGATTCAACCTTCTGCTGCTCTTAAGAATACAGCTGAAATGTACCGATCACTCCTTCCTCTCTTCTGTCATTGTGCACTCAGAGCTACATTCGTGTGTTGAAATCCCTGCATAGCAACCACGGGACCAGTGCAAAATCATGGAAGCTTTGATACTTCAGGCTAGTAAGTTTTTTTCCATAGTTACGTGAAAATAAAGAGTGTTTCAATGACTTTTTAGCTGAATAATAACGAATGAGTTGGGAAGACTTGTGTGCTCCTGACTGTATTT
The DNA here is from genome assembly GCA_020746105.1 of Trogon surrucura. Classification (NCBI taxonomy): domain Eukaryota; kingdom Metazoa; phylum Chordata; class Aves; order Trogoniformes; family Trogonidae; genus Trogon; species Trogon surrucura. The sequence goes on from CM036658.1 coordinate 1,334,837, forward strand.
CGGGTGGTGGGAAGCTCAAGGTACTTGAGTGGGGAAGTGCAGAAAAGCAGAGAGGGAGAAGGAGCTCCACAGGGGTGTAAAAGCCAGAAGTATTAAGTCCCAGGTCTGCCAAGTTCAGAGATGATCTTTAAGCCTGAGTTTTTCTTAACACAGAAGAGTGCCTGGATTTCAGCTCTCTCCCCTCTCACTGAATGAGTATGGATTTACTGCAAGAGAATGGATCGATGCCCAAATCTACTGTTCCATGTCTAAGGCAGGGCGAGCCAGGGACCTCAATTTCCCCCATTAGCTGTGATGACCATCACCACCCAATGGAGCACCGTCTGCTGAGGACCTTGTCCTTATCCTTTGAGACGGCAAAACATCTTGATAGAGACAAAATTAACAAAGTCATTTGTCCAGTAAGAATGTGTTAGCAGTAGCTTTTACATTAATCAAGCAATAGCAGCTCCCCCAAAATCCTGCTGACCTCAATGGGTGAAAAAACTGGTAGAGTGGGATTTGGATTAGACTGCTGGTTAGAAAACTGGAATAATTTAAGCGACTCGCACAGCTTACATCTGCTGTCTGTAGCCCATATCTGCTTGACTCTATCTTCCTCTTTAAAATCCTGACTTCTCTGCTGATTTAAAAGGACCCTGGCTGACTAGATCAAACTAATAACTCCTGGAAATCCCATTCCTAGAGAAAGCAGCAAGTCTTAAAGCCTTAAAGTGGCCTTTACAGGATAAACCTTTGCTGGTGACCTTAACAACCCTTTGCATTTCGGACCAGCTGTAATTGAGCAAACCCAGAGAGGATGGTTCTGCTCAGCATTATCACCTGGGTGTGATGACAGATCTATGTCAACAGGAAGGTACTGGTCTGAAAATGGGAGTTGTCTTAGTCTCCAAACACAATTAGAAGAATACAGAATCACTGAGAATATAGAATCACGGAGAATCAGAATGGTTTGGGTTGGAAGGAAATTTAAAGATGGACTCCCTGCCACGAGCAACAACACTTTCCACTAGATCAGGTTGCTCAAAGTCCCATCTTAGCCTGGCAATGTTTACTTCCTCTTTTTAAGTTTTATTTTATTTTTTTTAATTTTTTTCTTTTTATTTTTACTATTTCTATTATTATTTTTATGTTTATTTTTATCTTTATTTTTTATTTTTATTTTTATTTTTATTTTTATTTTTATTTTTATTTTTATTGTTATTTTTATTTTATTTTTATTTTATTTTAATTTAATTTTTATTTTCATTTTTTGTTGCTTTTATTTAATTTTTATTTTCTTCCCCTTCTTTCCTTCTATACTCCAGTCCGTCACACAGCAGAAGAGATACCAAACCTTCACTGAGCAATACTGGAATCAGAGAAAAGAGCAGGAAAATTAAGAGGACCCAGCTTCTACCCTCAAAATGAGCATTGACTGCTGCTTCTGCTAAGAGATCTTACTGGCTACTCAGGGAAAAATTGTGATGATTTGCAAGCCCTCGCTGACAGGGACATGTTTTACTGAGCCCACAGATCTTCTGAGATTTTACTTCTTGGCCTGGCAAGTTCTTCCTCCAGCAGATGGCATTCGTAGCTCATTTCTGCCCAATATGCATCAAAATCACACAGGATGTTTGTGCCCAGTCAAAGCTCTCTTGCTTGATCAGTGACTGCATGTTTTAACTCTGCACTAAAAGTGATAATCTAAGCACCAGATTCTTATAAAATAATAAAGGAAGAAAAGGCTATAAATGGCAGCTGTTCCAAAAAATGTGGGCTTTTTGTCTTAAAAGAAAAGCCTTGGGCTGCTATCACTTTTATTTTCTCTCTGTTATGATGCCTGCCAAGTGGATTTTCAGGAAAATAAAAAGAGATCATGAAACTGACGCACACATACACGTGTGTGCTGCTACAAAATAAAGCTATTTTTGCCCCGTTTTCATCTCTCTAAGCTAGGGATCCCTGCTGAATCTTACTTTGTGTAACATGTGAGGTCCCAGTAAAATTAATTGCTTTTGAAACGATAGGATATTAATCACAAAAAGAAATAATAATAATAATAACATTAATAATAATAGTCAGAAATTATGGTACATTTGCTCTTTTTACTCTGATAGATAATGACAAAGTCCCTCCTGAGCTTCCATCAAGGCCTACTGCATTGTGATTCCTTCAACGGGCTTCACGCTGACAGGATTGTACGTATTAATTAAGGTCTTGCAATAGGCAAAGTGAATATTATTTCTTCTCCGGAACTTTGTTTTTCTATTCCAAGGACTCTGGAAATTGAAAACAAAGGACCAATCAGTGGTTATGACTTCTGGCATATATGTTACTGTACATGAAATTATCATCGGAAAATATTTTGTGCCATTTGTTCCTATTACCTTCTAATGAATATTAACTCAGCCTCCCAATTTAGTGAAGAAAAGAAGCACTTATTGTAGGCATAATTCATACACACACAGAGGCAAAAGCTCAGAACCCTGTCAGATTCACCAGAAAGTATTATTCAACCAGACTAGTTGCTGCACTGAGTGAATACAGAGCGAAGGAAAAATTATCCTGAGCTTTAATCCTTCTACAATTTACTGTATCTTATTTAAAGATATGAGTGTGTGCAAAGTATTTTGTTAATTACAGATGTTCTTAGCCTCTCAAAGCATTTTAATGCTTTTAAATGCTGGACAAAAGAAGTTCCCAGCTATGCTTGCATGTAGGAGTAATGCATCTAAGGGAGGATGTGCAGTGGCATTGCAGTGAGTGGTACTTTGGTGAAAGAAATGGCCAATTAAGGAAACTGGTAATGTAATATAGGGACTTGCCATTGTCCAACGTTGTATCAAATCTGTCCCTGTTTGGTATTGGCTGGGAACTATTGGCAGCTGCTGGCTGTTTATGTGGTCCCTGTGAATTGATTTGGCCTTAATTAAGTTTTTGATGCAGATGTCAGGGTTGTAAAGAAGAGCAAAACAACTGGCAGTGGCCAGCAATTTCCTGGCAGAAGCTTCAGAGAAAGGGAAAGACTTGGGGAGCCAGAAGCTGTGTGGGTACCCACAGAACAGGTTTTGGTGAACAAAGGCGAGATGCAGGGAGGTGTTTGCTCAGCTCAGCTCTGTCTTTCCTTGACAGACCCTCAACTGTGATGACCTAAGGGGGGTTGTGGAAAATGACCCAGCCCTGAATGGAACAGCAGACAAAGGACTGAAACCTGAATGGAGTCAAACCCCAGATAACAAACATTTTTGCCCTGAATTTCATATTCAACCATTATCGACTCTTGAGATGTGTTAAATTCGGCTGAGTAAATCATGTGTGTGTGAAATACATTAATCTGGCTGAGTATCAAGGTATGTTAATTGTGCTGGTCATCACGCACTTAGCAGGGGGTGCCCAGGAGAGATAAGGGGAAATCTCATCATAGCACCAAAGAGAAACATTCTAGATAGTCGAAGTCCCCTCGGGCATGCCTCTGCCCCCCATCCCATCCTTACATTGTAAAAGCTTTAGGATTTGGGGTAGAAGAAGAAGTTTTTTTCCAACGAAACTGCTGGACTGTAGGAGATTCTTCTCCCCTTACTCAAGAGGTTGGATAAGGACACCTTCCCCAGGACTGCGAACCCTGACCTGAGAGAGGTTGACTAAGACACGTGTGACATACTTTAGGATTGCTGTTGTTACTAACTTGCACACTTCCTAAATCTATATTGGGATGCTTTTTTTTTCCTGGGAATCACTTGAATTCTGTAATAGCGTATCCTGTGCATTGTTGTGTTGTTGTTTCTGTCTCTAATTGCAACAGGGCATTCTTCCATTGCATCCCTAAAACCTGCATTGTGACGTGTTAGACCTGTAAGCGTAGTTCTAATAAACTGACAGTCTGAACCTTGCAGTGATGTCCATGTGTGGGACCCGTGATGAAGTTCAAACAGGTCTCTAGCCAGAGCCTTGCAGTGCAGTCTCTCCGTCACAGAAGCCAGGTATCAAGTCTTGTGCTAGAGGAAACTGGATGTGATTCCTCTGTACAATGTGCCTTCCTCAGCTGATGGAGGAAAAGCAAATTTTTTGGTTTTTCTTCAGTTCCTGATTTCTGGCTTGGCCATATTAATGTCTCTTTGCTTGAAAAGCACCGACTTTTCTTTTTTTTTTTTCCTAATCCAAGCTACCACAATACCCACTGTGAGTACTTTTTCTATATGCGAGAATTTTCCCAGGTCAGAAGGAAATTACGTATGTCTTTATTATTCTTAAAAAGGGAAGAGAAGACCTTGGTTTCCCAAGGCTTTTTACAGCATCAGCTTGGTAAACTCAAAACAGGTCCCTGTGTTCCTGAAAAGATGTGATCAGGTTATTTTAAATCAGTTTTTATTTACCACTTGGCCTTAACAGTGGATACAATTAGAAGGTAATATAAAATATTTGGAGACTGGAGGGAAATATTCAGCAATTTAGTTCTGGGCCAGAAGCCACCAACAGCTTTCAGCCAAATAATCCACCCATCTTTCTGTATCGTTCTCTGTCTTACAAAAACTTAAACATGCACTAAGCCATTCTGCAGCTGGATTATCAGTGGGATTGCACACACAGTAGTTTTCTGTATATTGCTATCTCTACTCATCTTTAAGGTCCACCCTGATCCTCACAGCACCCAGTGGAAGTTGTCAGAGGTCACACTCCTTTAACTGCGGAATCTTCAGAGTTTTGCCATTAACTTTAATTCATGCAGTATCCAACATTTGGCCAGTGGCTTTATGTGTCGTGGTTTTTTTTTTACTTTTTCCCTTGGTGATAAATAAAGTTAACTACACGCTAACAAAATCCTTGGCTTAGTTGGCAGGCTGGGAATGACTGCTATGGCAAACGGGATGTAAACTAGACCATCAAAATCAAATTACGTGGGAAACCTGAGATCAGCATCTCATTTGTGTCCTTTCCATCGCAGTTTCTGGGCCGCCTAAGAAAAGGTTTGTGGCTCCTTTAGCATTTTTACCATCCAGGATCAAAGGGAAGATATTCTAAACCTGGTGAAAGATGCTTCTCCTAATATGCCTTTGTCGCTTTCTATGAATTACAATTTTTAACTTCCTGCACTTATTTTCTATTTGTTGTTTATATGGAATATATTTTCTTTATACAACAATTGAGATGTTTAACTTTGGGAATTTTCTGCCTTTGTGATGTTTAACATTCCGAAAAGGAGATTTGAGGAAGGCTGCCAAATGCTGTCTGGAGCTTATTATCCGCGAGTACGAGAAAAGACATCTGTCTTCTGCAGTTCTGCTGCGATCTTTGGGGTGGATAACTGGCCCACCTGTGATCTTTACATGCTCTAGCCTTTTCCCCTCTCAGCTTTGCATCTACCTTTTCCACTTTTCCGTACGGTTTTGCTTTACAGAAGAATTTCCCTGCAAGACAGAGCCACTCCTGCAGTTGCTGCAGCAGTTCTGGAGCCCTTGTTAGAATATTCTGATAACGATTTGAACCTGGTACCAGCTGGGAGGGATTTCTTTTCCTTTACTTCTCTGAACAGCTCTTTCAGAGCGAGTAAAGTGTTACAAAAGCTGCTTTTTACTATGTCTGCTGTTTACTATGCTGCTGTTTTCTGTTCTCACCAGCACATTTGCAGTCTGTACTTCTGATTTTTCCCCTCATCTTCCCCATGATGACTCCAGTTTCTCATTTCTTTTCACAGCCAGCAGCTATCAGGGTGTGTTTTCCCTTTCTCTCTCAGCACAAAGGTTTTCTGTGTCCTGTTTTTTGGAACTGGAGTGGTTGAGGACCGATCCTTCTTGCAAGAAAAGTCAGTGACACAGGGACTGGGTGGCTCAGGGGGATGGTGAGCCTTGTGCCCACCTGCTCGTTGTACACGGCATGCAGGTATTTGCCATTTACTATTTCAGAAGGACTAGAAAACTCGACTCAGACTTAAAGGACACACATTTCTATGGATTTTTATTTTTTTTCCTAGGGAAAGGCCAGGCTGGGAAGATTCTTGAAGTAAAGTTGATGTTTCATTGTGGAGTTCCGAGCAAGAGAAACAAGATTTGAAATGAAAGTGGTTTTGTGATGGTAACTCAAAAAAAGCTTCCTGCAAACACAATAATCTTGTAAATAGGTTGCCTAGGCATCTAGAGATATTTAGAGTGGCATACTGCCTTTTTTGTTCTTTTTTGTTTTGACCTTTTTGTGATATCTTCTGTAGTCTGATTCATACTATACAGAAAAAAAAAATAAAATTAATGAATGTTGAATATCCTTGTTTTTTTCCTGTCATGTAATCCTTATCCTTTTTCTAAACAAATGCTAGTCAAACCAATTGTTGTCAGTGATGTACGAATAGATTTCCTTCTGTATCAGTGCAATTTTGCTGTGAACTATGCCATGATATTAATTTGAATTTTTATTCACTCTCTTCTTTTTTTTTTTTTTTTTTTTGGAAATGCTTAGAATCTGATTAAATAATAGAAATAATAAGAAGAATAATAATTATATTCTCTAGGATAGATGAATTATCTAACAACTGTGCATTAACCATGGCACTTATTGTATTTGAGGTTTAGAAAGGAAAATGGAGACTAACAATTATTAGTTAAATTATTTATGTGGTTCTAAATAAATCAATAAAATATCTACTCATTGGAGCAGTGCAGGATAAAAGAATTTCTGAAGCAAAATGGGTCTGTCCTAGCCATTTGGATGCTAATAGCTGGCTTCAGCTTACACAGCTGTGTTGAATGGCTGGCTTTGGGAGCTTTGGGAACTCAGCAAATAATTGATCAATACAGTGGACTTCTGTAATTTTTAATTGCTAGCTAACTGCCTGTGTAGTCGTTTCAAATATGGTGTATATGGGGACAGGGAACCCTAAAACACGCATGTAAGCCACAGCTTCTCTAACAAATCCATCTGAACGAAACATTCTCTTTGGCAAAACGTAAATCTCCTGTTGGCATTTTTATGGCAAATATGCTATTCTAAATGACTTTCTGTATATGTCTTCTTAAAAAACTTAATTGACAAGTCTAGATAGAAGGAGTTGAATATAATACATGAGGCTGGCCTACAAGCACAACATTTTTGCAAAGAATTGTGGTACAGGCTGAAGCCTAAGCCTTGAGAAGATATTTATTTTCTAGTCTTTTCTACGGACTATTAGTCATTCACAGACAGTAGTAGAAGACATTTTTAATTTGCATTAATCCTCCTGTATGTGAGTAGGCAACAAATCCATACCAGTGTTCATTTCCTCCCTTGGTGCAGACACCAGTGAAATAAAAAACGCAAGACCTGGGAAAATAGCAGCTGCTTAGAAATTTATGAACCTGTGGGTGAGGGACACTGCCTGAATGTGTATTAAAGGAATAAGAGGTTCTTCCCATTATTCAAATGCCAAAAAGTGAATTTAAGTACTCAGATTCCCCTTGTGACAAAGCAATATCAAGCTACTCCTCCTTCTAGTGTCTAACATCACTAATTTGCTGCTGGTTTCTCCTTTTTGCTACTGTTTCCTTTCTCCTCATTTTCCCTTATTTGTATCTAAATATCTAGTTCCATCCTCTTAGAAATGGTCTTTCTCCAAACCCATTGACAACTTAGTTCTTCTGGAGGAAATATATTATTTTAAAGAAAATAAGTTTAAAAATCCAAATATAATAACAATAACAATAACAATAACAATAACAATAATAATAATAATAATAATAATAATAATAAAAATAAAAATCAGGATGTTTTCTGTTGAATTTCCTCCCCACTTCCAACCTTCTTAAATTCACCATTGTTCTTTTTCTTCCTAATATTTTCAACTGATTTCTTTTCCTTAGGCTGCTTATACTTACCTTGAGTAGATAGCTAGAATGCACGATGAAATACATGCTGCTAGGGAAAATGCAGCTGAACCATTCATAAAGGGGGTTGCAGTAACAGTTACCTGACTAAATTTTCCTGTCTGATGCTACCAGGCCTGATGCTGGTTGTGCTGTTTTCCTCCCGTGGTGCCTGTTCTGTTCCACATTCCCCTCAGTATTAGCCAGGAGTCAGACATGATGCATCTGAAGAATATTGCCCTTTGCATCACCAGGTGTAAATTTCATATTAGACCTTAAACCTGTCTTTGTTAAATAGTGTCCCATAATGTATATATGAATAATAATTAGAAAGGAAACCAGAATTATTATAAGAATTATGAGATTCTATGTTAAATCATAATATAGTCCTTTTCCCAGGCTGTTCTTTTTGCCAGCAGATTTAGCTGCAAATTTACACAGCAATACCACTACGTTTTCTGCTTTGTAAATCTTGCTAACGGGTAATGGGGACTGTCAACTCCTGAGAAGCAAGAAGAGCTAAATTTAGGGCCCAACAAATTTATTTAAACAGATATACATTAATGAAAACACTGGCTGAGTGGATATTCTATTCCCATTCGTATGAAAAAGGCACCAGCCAGAGAGAAGATTTTTCTTCAAAACTTGATATTTGGGCCAGAAGCAAGAAAGAAAAAATAAATTCTTTTAAGGGAATATTTTAATCACAAAATCCCTTTCAATGACAACAGCAAATGAGGGACTGGAGTTACTGAGTTGGTTTGGATTAATGAAGTCTAAATAGGTAGAATTCCTTGACTCTGCATACGTTGAAAAAAAAAAAAAAAGGAGATACAAATCTTGAAACTTGGCCTCTGCATCTGGAAAACATTGATACGTGAAACATTCTGAAAAAAATCTCAGTACGTGAGTGCAGATTAGGTAAGAGCCTCAAGCAAGATACAGCTGCGTTTCCCCCTGCTGCTGGATTATTTTGTGTTAATTTCTCAATTTTTCTCTCTTTCTCTCATTCCTGCATTGCTATAAGAATGCAAGAAAGTTTTAGGTGCCACAATAGGTCACACCAGCTAATGGCACTCATCACCATTTTTTTTAGTGTTTCTATAAAGAGTATCTCAAAACACGCATACAAGAAAAACAATGAGAGCTTCAGAGAAAGAGAAGATTAAGTTAATAAGTTTTCACTGTTTGTCTAAATGTTTTACACAGAAGTTAAGAGCACCTGATTGTTGCTCAGCAACTTTGGAAATACAGCAGTTAATTAGATACTTCTGCACATGCTTAGAGAGCTAAATTTAGGCAGCCATTTATTGAAGACATTTATTCATGCTCTTTCCAGTTGAGGTTTCTGCATTTATAAGTGATAGACTGCTAATGTACGACGGTCTTTATTGTGGGTGTTTTTCAACTTCTTGTTCAGATAGGAAAGTCAGTTCAAAACGATGGCTTTAGCTGCTTCCTGAAGCCTGTCAGAACCTCTCAAGACAAATATTAAGCTGTTTCTTTTGCGAAGGCACATTTCTTTTGCTTTTTAATTGCGATAACATTTAAATATCTCGGCTCAGACTTTCAGCAGAACCTTGGAAATACAATGATAGATGAAATGAAACAAACTATAAGTAAGGGAAAAAACGCGGTTTCTGAAGATATTGTGATTCTTATATCCTGGAATAAATCCATATATACCTACACCACTAACAGAGTGGTTTTAGTTTGATCGTCTGTATTTGCTGATGACTAGAACTAAATATTTTATAGGAAGTTTATGGAATTATAATGTGTAGGCCCTCTAGGATTCACCACCCACTTTGAAAATCCCTTGCTAGTCTCTCCATGTAACGGTTGACCTCTTTAATGATAGGTGTTTCTTCTGCACTTTCTTTGCAGTAATGCAAGCAAGGGTCGGATACTCTCTGAAGGTAATTCCCCGTCCTATCTTCAAAAATATGTTTTAGTTTGAAGTTATCTCAATCTACACTCGTATACAAGTGCAGGAAGTCTATATAGGGGAAGAAATATATGCTTTTTCACCTGAATGTTCAGCGTTGACACACAAATTCATTGTGGCTGCAGAGCTGACAAGTAAATTCAGGACAGAATTGTGTAACAAGGGAAGAGATAGTCCTCGTGCAGTGACTGTGTTTCAAAATTTCTGTGCTAGTCTCTTAAAGTTATGCAAGGATATCACAGAATCACAGAATGTTAGGGATTGGAAGGGACCTCGAAAGATCATCAAGTCCAATCCCCCTGCCAGAGCAGGAACGCCTCGATTATGCTACACAGGAACGTGTCCAGGCAGGTCTGGAATGTCTCCAGAGAAGGAGACTCCACAACCTCTCTGGGCAGCCTGGGCCAGGGCTCCGTCACCCTCACTGAGAAGAAGTTTCTTCTCGAGTTTAAGCGGAACCTCTTATGTTCCAGTTTCAGCCCATTACCCCTTGTCCTATCAGTGGTTGTCACCGAGAAGAGCCACGCTCCATCCTCGTGACACTCACCCTTGATATATTTGTAAACATTAATGAGGTCACCCCTCAGCCTCCTCTTCTCCAAACTAAAGAGCCCCAGCTCCCTCAGTCTTTTCTCATAAGGGAGATGCTCCACTCCCTTCATCATCCCAGTTGCCCTGTGCTGGACTCTCTCCAGCAGTTCCCTGTCTTTCTTGAACTGAGGGGCCCAGAACTGGACACAATATTCCAGATGGGGTCTCACCAGGGCAGAGTAGAGGGGAAGGAGAACCTCTCTCGACCTACTAACCACCCCCCTTCTAACACACCCCAGGATGCCATTGGCCTTCCTGGCCACAAGGGCACAGTGCTGGCTCATGGTCATCCTGCTGTCCACCAAGACTCCCAGGTCCCTTTCCCCTGCACTGCTCTCTAATAAGTCATTCCCCAACTTATACTGGAACCTGGGGTTATTCCTACCCAGATGCAAGACTCTACACTTACCGTTGATATCATAGCAGGAAAAGGAAATATTTACCAATCAAGTCCTTAATTAAGTTCCAAAGCTAAAATCCGGATACAGCAATACTTTTTTTATAGTGACCGTGGATGTCATTGCTTATCCCCCACAGAATTTTCTAACACGTGTATTATAAGTTAAGTTCCACAGAGTTTTCCTTCATCTTTATCTCTTTCTGCATTGACATCTGAGCTTCTGTTCTCTGCTACTGACTTCTTCTGCTTTCCCCCTCCACCCACCATTAACAAAGGGACCCACCTTTTGGTTTAGACTGTAAAATACTCTTTTGGAGACAAGAATTTAAAACCTTTTCCCAACCAGTTCCACCTGTCTGAATTAGACTGCATTTAAGAAAACTCTTAGTCGTAACATCTCACACACTGAAAATCTGTACTTGGTTTCCAAGCTATCTGGCCTTGGTGCCAGTGCAGAGCACGATGCTTGTACCCGGTCTTAGAGCATTCACAAATTTTGAAATTGCTTCAGATTTGTACTTGATACAGTTGGCCATTGGTATCTGGCAAACTTAATGTTCATAATCCAGCCTGCATTGACTATTAATTGTGCTGTCTTTGACTGGGATACTTTGGTGAGAAAAATATTTGGAATATTTATATCTGGGATGTTTGTATTTGGGATATTTGTATTTGGGATATGGTGGAAGAGGATTGTGGCACCGCATACACTGGTGCCTCTCTTACATTTTTGCTCTTCATGTTTCCAACATTTGCAGTGAGGTGTAGGAGCAAAGCGTTAAGATCTTTTGGGGAATAATTGTGAAAATCACACTGCTAAGAAAAATTGCTTGTCTCTCTTACAAAGAACTGGGAAATGGGAGTTGTTTCCACTTGGAGTGGATTCAACTTTGCTGCTTGCTCACAGGGTGCAGAATCAGGCTGTGGGATGCACCAACAGCATTAAGATTTTTAAAAAATTAAGCCATGATACAGCTAATGTCTGTTCCGATGATATAGGGCCAGGCAGCTTTACAGATGTTATGGAGTTGTTCCCGCTGCATGACAGTCTGTACAGTGGCCCAGGGGGCATTTTTTAACATCCAAAAAGCACAGTTCCTTTCCCACCAGGTGATATTCATGCTCTGAATTCTTTGGTTGATCTTTCAGAAAATCCAGCCTCTGGATGCCAAAACCACGTGAAATGCACAATACAAAATGTTGATACAGAACAAGATGATAGAGTTCAAACTGATGCAGGTTTATTTCCCCTCTTTCTCTTTATTTAGAGTTCAAACTGATGCAGGTTTATTTCCCCTCTTTCTCTTTATTTCCCCTCTTTCTCTTTGCTTCAGCTTCCTTACCCCCTCTGAAAAAAAAGTACAAAGCACCAGCATCCAAAGAAATGCAACAAGAAAAGCAAACATGATCTAGCTTGATGTATTCCCACAGGCTTTCTGCCAGATCAGCTCTCATCTGTCCTCCTGCATCCAGTAGAATCTCCATATTGCATCCTCTGACTAATTTGTCAGAAAAACAGCTTTGTATTCTTGCCTGACTGGGATTAGACTTGTGTTGCTGAAAAACCCACAGTTGTGTTGATCCAATATTAATGATGGTGAAACTGCAACTCTGAGCACCTTCTCTGTGCATGTTTTCTCTCTTCTTTACATTTCAGTTCCAACTATGACACTTCTTTACAGCCGTGGAAAACTTTCCATGGTGGGATTGCTGGTATGAAGCTGACTTCACTACGTGTTATTCTCAGTTTAGCGTTAATTTGGAATAGCTGTGTTTGTGTCTTTAGAAACACTCATAGGATAAACCGGTCATACTCCGTGAAACATGGACAGCTTGTGGTTCTCTGCTTCAAAATGGTAGATTAAAATCCCAGTAGTTTCATCTTACTTTTCAGAATGGATTATTAGCGTTGCCTTACTTGAGCAGGACTTGTTTTGTTAAGGTAAGGTTGATCCCAAAAGTAGGAAATTCTGGGATGGTAGTATGAATTTTGATTTTTGAAGGCATCCCAGGACAGTAAACCATTGTGTTTCACACTGTTCTCTACCAGACAAGACAGTGAATGAAATATACTCACTGAAAGATGGGTTTCAGGATAGAGACTGACAGTGTAGCCTGGCAATCTTTTATCATTACTGAAGAGCATTTCCTGTCCACTCTAAATTATTCAGCCACTGTTCTTCATCTTGCTCCTTTCATTTTATTGCCAGCAGGTTGTCTGTACATACATCACAGTGGGGTGCAAAAAGAACGACATGAGGATGCCGGAGTGGTGGTTTTGCCGAGCCAGGGAAGAATAGCCAGAAGGTGATAAATGTTTGCCGGTGCTCGACGCATTGCCAACCTCTGCTGCTGTCAGTCTCCGTGTCTCTCCAGTCAGTCCATGTTTTCTGACAGCTGTGTTGACGTTGAACAGCAGTGATCACTAAAGATCCTGTAACAGACTCAGCAGGACAGTGAAAGCAAGTAAACCGCAACGTCTGTATTAAAACAAGTGGTGAGAGCAAACCGCAAATGAGTGAATGATGGCAGAAAACACGAAATCACAGGTAATCGTGGCCAGCATTCACCCAACCTGTCTTTTTTAAAGATGGACCTGTGTCAGACGACTGGAGTGGACCTAAAAGCTCACCCTCTGGAGCCCGTGTGTCCTCTGCGAGCCTGCTCACTCACGTACATGAATGACCAATAAAACTTCATGTGTAATCAACTCCTGCCATGTCAGTGAGCTGAAATGCCTCAGTGAAGGATCTGCCCAACACCAAAACTGGTGGAAAGGAGCAGGCAGACTGCTCAAATAAGAGCAGGTAAGGAGGGAAAGTGATTCTATGATTCTAAGCATCAGGAGTCCTTCCCTGAGGCAGAAGAAGAGATAGAGACAACATCTAACAAACTGACTGAAACTCCCATTCCCCTGCACCACTTGAGGAGAGGAGGTGGAGAAATTAGGAGTAAAGTTAAGCCCAGGAAGAAAAGAGGGGCGTTGGGAAGGTGTTATTTTAAAGATTTGTTTATATTTCTAATTGCCCTTCTCTAATTTGATTGGTAATAAATGCAACTGATGTCTCTAAATGAAGCCTATTCTGTCCACGATGGTAGTTGCTGGGTGATCTCCCTGTCCTCATCTTGATCCATGAGGACTGTTTTACATTTTCCCTGTCTTGTTGAGAACGGAGAGCAGTGGAGTGACTGTGGTGGGCACTGATCATCATGGTCAAACCACTACACCTTCTCTACCCCAGGATGAACCAGCCTGACTTCCACAGGTTCCCTTTGTATGTCCCAGCCTCCAGCCCCCGACAATCCTGGTGGCCTTATTGCCTCCGCATTTCCAGAACCAAAAGCAGCAGGAGAGGTTCCTCTGTACCACCCACACTGCTCTACATTCCTTTCCTTATTACTCTCATATTGGGTAGAAAATGAACAGAAAATCTTGCATAATACTTGATTTTATGTATTTTTTATTTTATTTTTTGCTGTAAAATATAGACTTCAAATGCTGTTCCTAACAGTAAAAATTTAATTTTTTTTTTTTTTAAAATCTATTTTAACACCTATTGATTTCTTGTGGAAAAATGTTCCTCTGAATACAACTAGAATGAATCCTGGTTGAATTCTAACATTAGTACCCAACCCAAAAGTTGTGGCATTCCTGAGATCTTAAAAGAAAATTTTAGACTTGAAACTCCCCTCTGTAATCCTTAATGTGGATAGGAGGTAAAGCATCTATTACCTTTGTGTTTTGAATGCTGTTGCAGTACCTATTACCTCTGAATTTTGTTGTTCCTTTGGGTATCGCACTAAATTGAGAGAGGTTGTTGCGTAGACACAAATAAATGTGAATATCCTCAGTGCATGTACAATTTTGTCTTGAACAGATGGAGCAACACTCTACCCACATTATGTCATTCGCATAAAAAGATTTAGCTGATACACGGAGTCTTTTATGCTTATGGCATGTAAGGCAGCTATTACTACGCAGTAACTATAATAAGGTGACACAACTGGGGAGTATCTTTTCTCCATATGGGAGCAGTAGCTGCCACGTTGTATAGATTTGAAAATGAGCTTAATTAGATCTCTGTAGAGGAGTGTTTGATTTTTACCTCAGTCCGATGTAACTTGCACTAGCACAGGAAAGAAAAACACAATAGAAACTGCAATGAAACCATTCCACCTCGAATCTCCTAAATAATCCAGCGTTAAAGTTGTGTGAGAATACCAGAACAAGGGATTGAGAAAGCAGCCATGAAGTGTACACCTAAAAACTGAAAACAATATGGCAAGGGAAAAAAAGATGTAGGTTTTGAAGGAACTGGGGAGTTAAAAGACAGTACTAAGTGTGTCTTAATCCTCCTATTCTTATGAAATATCCAGGCATTAGACACGAAATTCAAGCTGGGAAGAAAATCCAGCCACCCTTCCTCAAACAGACAGTTTCTGTTAAGTTAAAACACTCAGGAAGATAAAAACTAGAGACAACATTCCCAGAGGCAGGTTAATGACTTCAGCAAAAAGTTATGCTCTGCAAAGGTTGAATTAGTACTCAAGATGCGCTTTCTTTTTCCCCACTGTAGGAGAGGATTGGTACCATTTTCTCCAAGGAAAACAAAAGCAAAGTCCACACAAAGAATCTGAAAATGAAGGTCCATAATTCAAAAAAGTAAAATGTTGCTTATGTGAGTTTGGACTCTCTCAAAGTGTCACGTACTGCATATAAAAATGCCCCTAAGCCCACAATTTTCTGTCTTCGTTTTTCTCTCACCTCCTGAAATCGAAACAATAAAATAATAAACAGGTGAACTGACTCCTGTAGAGAGACTTTGTTAAAGAGTTATGTCAAAATAATACAGCAGATCCAACAAAATATGGATGCTACTGTAATTCGGAAGGCAGTGTAGGTTTGTGACAACTAGAGCAGGAGCACTCTGGTTCTTTAGATTCCTATGGTACTGTGTATATATAATTAAAAATAATTTAGCCCAAGGTTATTTTGGGGGATTGTGGAATAGAGTAAATCAAAACAAACCCCCAGCAAATGTGTTTTCTTTTGTAGAGATTGCACCAGGTATTAACCATCTTGCATAGCTGTTCAGCTAAACAATATCCTGCTATTTCCAGGGTTTCACATCTCAGTAAAAGCCTTTGTAGAAGAATTTAGTTTATTAGGTTATCCTAAGGGTGATTTTAAAAAAACCCAAATAAAATAACCCTCTACTGCTTTAAATGACAGTGACCCTATTTATTTTTCTGTTACAACTCGAAGTTTTATGTGTGTTCTTGCTCCAGTTGCAAGTCAAAATGGAGAAGTCGGATCTCAGTGCATCATATCCCCAGTGTATCTTTCCATCTATTCTAGTGATACGTGCACAGAATGGGATTCTGGCTGTTATTCTGAGTTAGGTGTCCAAATGCACTATTGTGATTGCTGGCGCTTTTCTAACAGCAGAGTCATATCAGAAATACAGAAGCAATTTGGCTGAAGGTTAATCTGTACGGGGACCAGACTGCACGTAGGTATGGGCAGCTGCATATCCAGAGGGAGGCAATGCACAAACTGCATTTGGACTTGTGAAATGGATGTTATGTTTTCCTGCCCACTTCCTTTTAATCTAGCTGTTGATGGGACGAGATAACCTGTAAAATGAGTTTGGTTTTAGAGGAACCTTTGAGCTGTTTTTACAGACGGTATAAACATTCTAGAAATTACTGCTCCAGGCATATCTATGTGAGTGGCTACAGTAGGTCTCTTGTTTACCTATATTTACAAAAAGACAGAGAGGGAAATTATAGGCAGAGGTGCTGGGAAGCCAGCTGTAACTGTGAGTACACGCTTATTGTGGAAAGATGTTACAAAATTGTGGTGAGAAAAGAAGTTGCAGTGATGGCAGGAGTAAAGCTACCCTATTATCCAATTTTATTTCCTTTTCAGTGAAACTGGGACTCCTGGTCTGACCCTCTGTGGCATCTAAAGCCAGAGCTCTTCTCGGAAATAAGCCTGTAGCCTGTCTTTTGCAGCGTGTACCTCTTGAGGCATGTGTAAACATGTAGATCCATTCTGTGTGTGGGTTCTTGGGGGTCATGCCTCTGCTCACAGGCTTCCCCATAAGGAAGGATCATAGAACCATGGAATATCATGTTGGAAGAGACCTCAAAGCTCATGTGGTCCAACATTTCTTGTCAAAAACACGTTCTAGACAAAGATGGTCCAACACTCAAACCATCTGAATCTTACAAGTGCCCAGTGCTGGAGAATCCACCACTTTCTTGTGAGATCATTCCAGTGGCTCACTGGGGGTTGGCTCGTGAACCAACAGTGAGCACCAGCCAGTTCTGACCATATGGTGTCATCCCTCTTCCAGAAAACTGTACTTTTCTTCCCCGTATGACATACTGGATAACCAGGATAATATTATATGCTATTTTCAGATGTCTCTGGCACATATTGCTATTATCTGACTGTGATTTGGTCACACATAATTCAGTACTGCAGGTATAGGATGAAAAACACTGTTGTGCAGTCTAAACAAATAGTTAACACTGTTTTATGCTGCCTCTGGATATTGTTTAAAATGTGGTTTTGTCCTGGAGATGGTTGTAAAGGGTCAGATATTGTCTACGTTTCTACAGCTGACATAAAGAGCGTGAAGACTAAATAGTGTCTTGCAGCAGGTCAATAGAAATGTGGTCACACACTCACCGAGGTCACACAGATGCGAGGCATTTGGCTGGAGCTCAGACCAGTAATAGCAACAGGGTTTGATGAAAGAGAGCTCAAAACTTTACAGAGTTGACTTTCTCAGACTGTCTAAGCCTGAGCTCGAATAACTTTTCTTTATAAATATTTAGTATTCTTATAATGCAGAAATTGTGCTTTGTTTATCTTCTTTTGTCTAGAGGCAAATTTATTCTGAAAACTAAACTTTTTTCCCTCTCTCTGGCATTGCCAGGTGCCAGTTAGGTAGATTTTTTTAACCTTTCTTCCTGGGTCTCCCTGGGTTGTTTGATACCTTGTTTCACTGCTGCCCAGCATTGCTTATTCTGAATTTTCACCATCTAATTTGGAAGAGCAGCCTCACTATGCCTTTCCAGTCAAGCTCTGCCAGATTTTAAGATTGCTGGTGTGGAGATGAATATCTCTGCTGACCACACAGGGAGTCTGGGGCCATTTCTCTCCTAATTTATTGAAGATTATTTTTATTTGTTCCTAGGGAAACCTCTGCTCTGGCTCCCTTCTCCTCACTGACCTTGGTGTCCGCACGGTTTCTTGTCTCACCAAAACGTCCTCTCTAAAAGAAATACCTTCCCAACACAGAGAAAGTTGCCCAATACGTTTCCTCTCTTAAATATGTGGTTTGCAGAGTTTTAATTGGTCCTACCTTGTCCAGAAGCGGGTTCAGGATTTAGCAGGAGGAGGCTCTGGAGGCTTCACACAGGAGCCACCCCGCAGACACTGCTATCCTAAACCACACCAGGCACAAACCCAAACCACTGTGACTGCGTTGATCTTTGTGACCCAATTTCCACTGGTTTTGACGCGGCTGAATACCAGCACCCAAGCAGTTCACCAGGGATGCCCTGTGGGAGATGACTGGTGGGTTTTCTGGAGCATCCTTATGGCGCTGGGATGCCTGGTAGAGGGTCACACTGAGGTCCAGCTGAGTCAACCTCCAGGCTCCATGAGCCAGGGGTGAGACGTGCAACACTGAGGGTGCCTGCCCTGTCCTACAGGGAGCGACCCCAGTACGCAACACTCAGTTTTTACAGCCCCATTGTGAGTGTGTCTCCTCTTTCTGTGTGTGCAGGAGAGATCAGGATGAAAACAATCACAGTGGATCATTCAAAATGGCTAGCAGGCTTTAAAAAAACCCTCTAAAGCCATTGGCAACGTGTATTATACAGGTTACTTGTTTCAAATTACATTCCCTCAGCACCCGTCAGCGTGCACATTTAAACAGTTCTATATGTTTAATGTTCATTTAGTAACAGAATGAAGGAAAACCTTTTATTCAAAAATGTTCAGCTTACACCTCGGTGATTCGATAACATCAGGAGAGGAAAAATTTCACAGTCCATCATTACTGAGGCTTGTGTCAAAGTTGCCAGTGAATTTCACAGTCCCATCTTTAATCTTCTTGTCAAGATGACCTGTGGATTTTACCTCCTGGAAAAGGCTGATTTTGCCTTGACATTTCACTATAAATTTATCAGGAAATAAAAAAAAAAATAAAAGGGCAGTTCCAGCTCCTTTGTCAGAGGGAAAAAAAATATCTTCTTTATCAAATGAAGTTTTGCTGAGTTCAAATTGAGGAAGATAGAAAGCACTTTACCTTCATATTTCTAAATTTCCTTTTTATTCAGACTTGAAGGATTTTCACTGTATCTCTCATCGGATAAGAAGATTACCAGAATCCCATACAGAAAGTCTGATCCATCTGCACCACCAGCAGAGGTTCTGTCACATCTCTTTATATACCGGTGATCACCTTTAAACTAAATTATATAACAAATGCTTGTTAACCATAATATCAGACAGATTCTGCAGCCCTCTGTTGCTGGTATCCTACTCTCAGTGTGCTGAGAGTAGAGTATTTCACTAAGGATTTCTATTTCAACTTCAGTTTTCTTGTCCTTTACTGAGCATAGATCGTGTTATCTCTGTGTTATCTCTGCCCCAGGGTGACTATTTTTCTTTTTTTTTTTTTTTTTTCTTTTTCTTTTCTGTAATGTATGAGTGTAGCTTCTTTATGGTAAAATATACACCCCATGGTAGTTTAGTGATGATTTTTATCCAGCTGCTTCTCCCTTCTCCTTCCTGACTTCAGGTGGACCTTCCCTTGGAGGAGTCATTCACCCAGTCACTAGAGTGTTGTGTGTATAGACTGATGCCTTCAGAGTTAAATACAGATTCCACTGAAGTCCATGTACAGTACTTAAAGCTCAATGAAAAAACAGGGATTTTCAGACACCAACACCATAGGCACAGGCAATCTCTACTGAGTTTTATTCTAATACTTCATATCTGGTCACTTTTTCCACCTAAAGTCACTTTGGCTTTGGGTGGAAAGATTTCAGCAGTGCTGAGTTTCCACTCTAAGAGGCACGTTTACTAACATCACTTATTTTGTAAATCACTTGGGCACAGGCTTAAGAAGTGAAAATGTATCTGGGAGCTCCAGGGCTTAAAGCAGGCTGTGGTCTTTCCAGAAGCTGAGCTTTATCTTTGCTTTTGCAGATTGATCAGTAATAGAAATCTCTTACGTGCTCCCAGCATGTCACCACCTGAATGATGAGTCATTTGCAGCGGTTACGAGCCATCCTGGTGTGTCTAGAGGTGATGTGGAAGTGTCCCCTTTGGTACTGGGAGGGGAACGGGGAAAAGAAAAACTACTTTTGCCCTCAAACTCCTTCAGTGACGCTGGAAGGATGTAGGAAATTGCCAGGGAAAGCCTTTCCAATATCTTTGTGTGGACTGACACACAAAAATGAGTATTTCTGGAAAGAATGAGTATTTCTGGAAGTAAACTATGAAGCAATGGTTTCCTTGGCATTCAACCACAGCAGTTTATACTGGTCATTCTCAGCTTTGCCACACAGTCCCCTCGGTCATGGTAAGCTGCAGTGTTATGATTACCCCATTCTTGGACTAGTCCTAAATTCCCCTGTTAATATTTTGGTCAGAAGGAAAAATCAAGATGTTCTCAGCCTCCGAAGGAAAGGCCATCATCAAAAGGCTACAGAGTGGATAAAAACTCTTCAGCGAAGCAGCGAAGACAAAGGAAGAAAAATCTGGCGCGTTGCCACGCAAGATGGGCTTAGGATTCCCACCCTACAATTTATTTAATTATCTGCGCCAGCTTCGCAAAATGCTGCCACCAGAAAGTGAATAGATTGCAGGAGTGTTGAACCGGAGTGGGTTTAAAATGTTGTGACTGCCTTAATGGGTACGTATCCTGTAAAATGCATTCGCTTTCAAGACAGTGATTATGGTTTGGTTTTTAGGTGCCATTATGTCTAATTTGTTTTATGCTCCGACAGAGAAAATTATTTTCCTCCTTCCAATTTATATGACAAATACAGAAGAATAATCAAGTGAAAAATATATTCATTTAATATGATCATACTCAGCTTCCCCCTATAAGTACACACCACTCCTGAACTACATTAGTGACAATAATAACTGTGAACTTTAAACACATGCGATTCCCCCTTATTTAAAGAGCAGATTTTTAAAATAAGTTGCTCTTGTAATTAAAGAATCTAAAATGGAAGTTTTTAAGAAACAAAACCTAAGGTCATCCTGACTTCTAGTAACTCTTGGAGATGGATCTGTTGTGATGTTTAGACTTGGGACTTTTGTTAAAAACACACAGAAAAGATGTCTGAAGATTTCTGTAATAACTATCGGCATAATAATGTTCTTTTTAATTCTGGGACACATTTTTCAGATGGCTTGGTACAACTCTTATATAATGTTCAGCCTTTTCAATAAAAATATTTTTACAGATTAAATATTTCTGATTTTCATAAAGCAATGAGAAAAAAGATTAAATAATAAAAAAAAATCCATTGCTTTCTGGTTCAAACCTTTGGGAAAATTTAAAAATAATGTCAGTGAACTCCATATATATTTTTAGTGAGTGTGATTTGGAACTCTCTGGATCCTTTTGGAGTAACTGAATATGATTTTTTTTTTTTTCCTTTCTTCTTCTTTTTTACTATAGCAGTAATAGTTTGAGGTAATGACAGCAGAATTAGAGACGACCTCTGTGAATGCAACTTCTTTTGAAGATACCGCATTAGAGAAGCTCCTTTCTTTTGCCTTTAGTAACCTCCAGATTTAATTATTTAGTATTTGAGATTGTTACAATTTAAGCTCACAGAATGAAGAAAAACATCTCAGCTTTAGTAAAAAACGTTTTCATAGTTCACCATTTCATTTCAGACGCTTCCTTCTGGTCTGAGAAAGGAAGAAATGAGCAGTCAAGGAAGAAAAAAAATAACGTCCACAATAATTTTTGAGTTTTTGTTCTAAAGTAATAAGTCATCATTCCACTTAACATACATGTAATTCTTTTACACTAAGGTAAATTCATTTTCCTAGGTGTTTAATCTCTTCATGTTTCATGGAAATGTTATGTTTATTTATCAACTCAGTCAGTCAGCTCTTGGTCCTTCCAGTCCGTTCAGCAGTAGAGGAGTGACACATAAGCTGGATAAACACGCTCACAATGAACAATCCTTGCTTTCATGCAGATGGTCTGCCCCAAACCCACTCAAATCAACAGCTTAAGCAGAAATAACATATGCCGTTCAGTATAACCAGCTGGAATCATTATCTCCTCCACCCATCTTTAGAAACTATGTTTAAGGGATTCACGGAAACTAGCCTGAGAAACAGGAGTCACTAAATCAGTGGACAAGGGAAGAGGAAGGGATGTCTTCTATCTGGACTTCTGCAAGGCCTTTGACATAGTTTCCCACAACATCCTTCTCTCTAAATTGGAGAAATACAGACTTGATAGGCAGACTGTTTGGTGGATAAAAGATTGGTTGGATGGTTGCACTCTTCAGTATCTTCATCGATGACACAGAGAGTGGGCTCAAATGCACCCTCAGCAAGTTTGCAGATGACTCCAAGTTGAGTGGTGTGGTTGACGTGCCAGAGGGATGGGATGTCCTCCAGAGGGACCTGGAGGAGCTGGAGAAGTGGGCCCATGCAAACGTCGTGAGGTTCAAGAAGGCCAAGTGCAAGGTCCTGCACCTAGGTCGGGACAATCTTCATTATCCATACAGCCTGTGAGGGTGACAGAGCCCTGGCACAGGCTGCCCAGGAAGGTTGTGGAGTCTCCTTCTTTGGAGACATTCAAAACCCACCTGGATGCGTTCCTGTGCGCTCTGTTGTAGGTGGTCCTGCTCTGGGCATGGGGTTTGGACTAGATGACCTCTCGAGGTCCCTTCCAATTCCTAACATTCTGTGATTCTGTGAGATTCTGTGATGATGTTCTGGAAAGCAATCCTACAGGGAGGGACTTGAGGTTCTGGTGGATGAAAAGCTGAACATGCCTCACCACCGCACACTTGCAACCCAGAAGGCCAACCACATCCTGGGCTGCATCAAAAGAAGCATGGCCAGCAGGTTGAGAGGGGGGATTCCATTCCTCTGCTTTGGTGAGACCTCACCTGGACTACTGTGTCCAGCAGTGGAGCCTCAACACAAGAAGGACATGGTCTTGTTTGAGCAGGTCCAGAAGAGGGCCAGAAGGAGCACCTCTCCTGTGAGGACAGGCTGAGAGAGTTGGAGTTTTTCAGTCGAGAGAACAGAAGGCTCCAGAGAGACCTTACAGTGGCCTTTCAGTACCTGAAGAGGGCCTACAGAAAAGCTGGGGAGTGACAGTTCACAAGGGTTTGAAGCGACAGGATGAGGGACAATGGTTTTAAACTGGAGGAGGGTAGATTTATATTAGGCATTAGGAAGAGGTTCTTTACAAATGATGGTGGTGAGACATTGGAACAGGTTGCCCAGAGAGGTGGTGGAGGCTCCAACCCTGGGGACATCCAAGGTCAGGCTTGATGGGGCTCTGGGTGACCTGATCTAGTTAGAGGTGTCCCTGCTCACTGCAGTGGGGTTGGACTAAATGACCTTTAAAGATCCCTTCCAGCCCAACACATTCTGTGATTCTATGATTTTATGATTCTATGGTTAAGCAACCCAGGTATCATCTCTGTGAGTGTCTGCACTTTACTGCCATGGAGCTACAAAGCAACTTCAGCATTACTCCAGTGGGAAGGTTCTGGTCGTACTCCCACCATATCATTCTAAGAAAGATAAAAACAGTTACCTTCCTTAAGTTTTTCTCACCTCTTGGTCGACCAGTCCAAGTCTATTAATTTTTGTAGTATTCTCAGGACAGTATTACTTTTACAACACCGTTTTTGACGTGTTGGGTACTGGGTCAGCACACCATATTCCCTCGTCTGTCTTACTGCTCCGGTGTTCAGAAATAAAGTTGGTACCCTACTGTTTTCATTCCTCCTTTCTCATCTGACTTCTCAGCCAGGCTTCACGCTGACATTTGTTGGGGAATTGAGTTTGAAGGAGTCTTAAGCCTTCTGGCAAGATGTGTAGAGCAAAGCAGGTCAATTTTGCAAAGAAATGTTTCACTCTCCGCTTAAAAAAGTCGCTTTTCTTCTTGCTGGCTAATTAGTCTGCTTGACCTTGGTAACATGTAAAGGTTTCAGTCCAAGAAAGAGAAGAGAAATTATACCACATCTATCAGTTGGCAAAGAAACAAGGGCTTCCACATACCTGGCTCTTCCAAGTGGGAGAACGTGAAGACAGAAAGGCAAAATGGGGAAAAAACCAAAGGACCTGGATGACCAGGGTGCCTTCTGTCACTAGAAATGCCTCTTTGGTTTGTCCATTCCTCTGTAGAAGTAACTTTTCATTAATTTAAAGTATTTTGCCATCCTTGCAGAGCTACACAAATAGAATTAAAGACTATTTGAATGTATGTATTTCTAGTGACGCCTTTTCTCATCAAAAATTGCAGTAAGCCCAAAACTAGACACTACTTTGAATTTCTTCTCATTAGATCCATTTTTAATATTTCTTAGTGGGACTCAGAAATGGTAGCATACATTTTAACCCATCCTAACTACAGATTTTAAAATTTTAACATTGTGATGTTCCTTGAATGCCAGAACAAAACTATGAAAGACATTTTATTTCAGCATGAAATTAAACCATATTATAATATAATTCTAGACAACCTGAGCCTTTGTGGCATTGAAGACATAAAAAATAATTCAAATTGTTGGTGAGGGGACAGTGTCCCTCTAAATTAAATGAATGTGTTATTTGTACTCCGTGAGAGCATGAAAATCAGAACAGGAACAAATGCATGCTTTTAAGTCTGTTGAACGATGTTGGGAACTTACAGAGTTCATATATGAATACATACAGAATATATTACTATACTAGTAATAAAATTCCATAGTTTTCCAACTGCATATTCAGTATACTATGTGAGGCTAGTCTTTGGTCTTGAAATATATCTAGAAGAACAATAAAAAAGAATCCAGTTAAACAGGACAAAAATAAAACTGGCTCTTAAACATACATAGAATGTGACTGGTACCAGGTAGGTATCAGAGTTTTCTATTTCCATACTTGTATTATTTACTTGACGATTACCCAGGAAAAGTCCAAGCAACCTGATGTTGAGAAAGGGACAATACAGACAATGAATAGCTGAAAAAATCGCTTCCCCAAAATTGGAACTTTGATCTAACACTAATGAAAATGAGAAACTGCTGGCCTGCAAACAGATTTATGTAAGAAGAGGAGAAGAAAAATTTCCTGTGGCAAAGAAAGGATTAAAGTCTTAGTCCAGCTGAGGTAAGTAGTAAGTAAAACACTTTGAATATGAATGATTTCCCCTGGATAAATCGGTTGTAGCTGCTGAGCTAAAGGGTAGAGTGTGATGCTTGAGTGATTATATAGAACAGTTTGGAAATACTGTCTAAAGTCCCAGTGATGGCACTCAGGAAACAAAGGACCAGACAGGGCACACGGTGTGTTAGAGTTCAGTACTCGCCAGTTCCTTTCAGATGTCACAGAATCACAGACTGTCAGGGGTGGGAAGGCACCTCTAGAGATCATCTAGTCCAGCCCCTCTGCCAGAGAAGCATCACCCAGAGTAGGTCACAGAAGAATGTGTCCAGATGAGTTTTGAATGTCTCCGGGGAAGGAGACTCCACACCCTCCCTGGGCAGCCTGTGCCAGGGCTCCGTCACCCTCACAGTGAAAAAGTTGTTTCTAATGTTTTTTGTGGAACCTCCTGTGTTCCAGCTTGCACCCATTGCCCCTTGTCCTGTCATTGGGTGTCACTGAGAAGAGCCTGGCTCCGTCCTCCTGACACTCCCCCTTTATATATTTGTAAACATTAATGAGGTCACCCCTCAGCCTCCTCCAAGCTAAAGAGCCCCAGCTCCTTCAGTCTTTCCTCATCAGGGTTTAATGAATCATACAGAACTTATTGGTCTGAATTTATCTGAAACTACACAGCATATTAATTTAGCAGCATGAGGCAGCAACGCACTTAGATCACAGTACTTGTACAAATTACTCTTACAATTGTGTTGCAATTGTGATATACAGTTGGCTCACATGAAACCTGAGTTTCACTGCCAGGCTATATAGTGTGCTCACAGGAAAATATTTACAATCTTCTGACTAGCACGGGGATAAACATCTGTGCATTGGGTCAATACACTCAGCTGTTAACAACTGGTTGATTCATTCAGCTGACACAAACTGCTGACATGCTCAGCTAACAGACATCTGTTAAAAAAAAATCTAATAATTTCATCCCAGGGTACTGAAGGAGCTAGTACATGTTATGGCAGCATCTTTCTTGATCCTTTGCCAAGGGTCTTGGGAGCCTGGGGAGGTCCCTGCTAACTGGAAGCTAGTGAGATTTGTCCCAGTTTTAGAAAAAGGGTGTGAGGGAAGACCCAGGGAAGTACAGACCTGTTGCACTCACCTCAGCACCTGGAAAAAAATGTGGAAAAGATTCTACTGAGTATTATCAAAAGGCATTTAAAGAACAGTGCAATTGTCAGGCACAATCATCGTGGGTTCACTGTCATCTTCAGCACCAAGTGACCTTTAGTGTTAAGCCTTAGGTTTTCAGCTTTTGTTGGCTGGGCACACTACACAGCAACCCTTGATAAAAAGAGAAGATGCCCAATGCAATGTTTTTATACACAGAAAGGAAGAAAAGGACAAACATTACAACACCACAGTTTGATATCCGTTGTAATCCTCCCCATTTCCTCAACTTCTGTCTTTCTTTCCACTCTTTCTCTGGATCTCCTGCCTCAGTCTGCCTCTCTACAACCTTTTCCCTTCTTTCCTAAAATCAGGGGAAAATTCTATATATTCACTCTTTCTTTATCTAGACAAATAGATTTCATAGTACATGTTCTATTTTTTAGCTTTGACTCTAGCTCATTCTGGAAGAGATAGGACAAAACTCAGTCAGATACAGGAACAGCTCTCATTAAAACATCAGGTGGTCATTTACAACTTCTTATATTAGCTTTTTCAGCAAAGATTATTCTTGTTAACTGCTAAAAAACCAAAATCAGAGTGATTTTATAAAAGCAAATTTTCCTGTTTCTTTACACACCTTGAGTATTGTGTTCAGTTTTGGGCACCTCAGTATAAGAGATATCGAGGTGTTGGAGCGAGTGCAGAAAAGGGTGACAAAATTGGTGAAGGGCCTGGAGAATAGACCTTACGAGGAGCGATTGAGGGAGCTGGGACTGTTCAGTTTGAGGAAGAGGAGGCTCAGGGGGGACCTCATCATGCTCTACAGTTACTTGACAGGACATTGTAGAGGTTGGTGCTGGTCTCTTCTCATGGGTCATTACGGACAGAACCAGGGGGAATGGGTTCAAGTTGCAACAGGGCAAGTTTAGACTGGACATTAGGAAGAAATTCTTCATGGAAAGAGTGGTCAGACACTGGCACAGACTGCCCAGGGAGGGGGTTGAGTCACCATCCCTGGATGTGTTTAAGTGTCGCTTGGATGTGGTGTTGGGTGAGATGGTTTAGGGGTGAACTTGTAGTGTAGGGTTAATGGTTGGACTCGATGATCCCAAGGGTCTTTTCCAACCTGAACTGTTCTAAATTCAGAAATAAAATTCATACAGTAAATAAGATTCATATTCCTGCCAGTTGACTGCAAAGTGATAGTGTGTTTTGGTTTTGATTCACCTTTTTAAACGAGATGGTAATTACAACTTTGCTCATCTGCAAAACATTTAACTGCACTTAGCAGTGGTGGAAATAGTAATTTACTGTCCACTTTTGTGATGTGGGGTTTCGATAGCAAGAACACTTAAGCCACCCATCAGTGCTGCATCAGTGAAGGTTACTGAGAGGAGCAAATGAATCATCCTAACTGCTTGTTGTCTGTTGGGCACCGCTTGCCATAGACCTCTACTACAACTGCAGTGATATCATGAGCTCCAGGCAGAGTAGAGATCCTGAAATATGTTGCTTGGCTATAGACGTTATTTCTTCCTTCCTCGGGTGATGTTTTACAATAACTGGATATCCCCTGTGTCAAGGGTTTTAGAGCTTAACATCCAAAGAAGAATTTAGGAAGCTGCATTTCTGTTGCTTTAAAGATCAATACTTTTTTTGACTGATGGCAGGTTTACACACAGGTAGAGACCTTCGCCTTAGCTGGTGTTCATGGACTTTTCAGGAAGAGACTAATTAAATGTTACTCTGTAAGTCATTTTTCCGTAAGGAGCTGTACTGTCTGTGTAGCTTGATGAATAGCTACAAGAGATAAGTATGATTTTATTCAGATATAAGAAAAAGCCTGACAGCCTGTATTGATAACCCACTTAGGTAACTGATTCAGGTCCTTAAAAATAGATTAAATGAAGGTATGAAATCTGGTTAATTAACGAAATTAGTATCTGTACTGTACATGACAATAATTCAAATGTTTCTGAAAACATAGCCTTGTTTACAAACATGCATCCTGCTGACCATAATAAGATGAAAATTCAGGCAACTCATCTTTCACATGGAAACATCTTACTTCAGGTTGAAAAGTAAAATCAACAAAAGCAAAACAAAAGAAGAAAAAAAAAGAGGAATGTGAGAATTTTCTCTAAACCTCCTAAAACGTTAGTTAGACAAGTTTTTAGTGTGAGACTGTGGGTCTTGATGGTCTCTCCTTCACGGTGATAGCTCAAAGAACAATATCAGTTTGAAGCAATGAGATTCTCTTAGCATATTGATAATTTCCGTAATGTTCTTTTCACTCATGAGAGACAGGACACTGTGTAGGTAGAAGTATCATTTTAGCATGGTTTCTTTTCTGGAGGTCTCGCAGGCAGGCAGCATCTCTGCCCAAAATACTGATTTTATGTGAAACCAATAGCAATGTTACCTCTGCCTTCTACAACACCAGGATTTTAACTCTTCGTCTCAATTTTCTGTTTATAAAATGGAGCGTGATGCCACCACTACACCTGCAGGAGGATCTTCTCTTGACAAGAACCACTTGGGACCGCTCTTGCAAAAATATCTAAACCTATATCTAATATATATATATTATATAATAATATATAATGTATATGTTATATATCATATATATTATATATATATAATATGTATAATATATAATATATATAATATATCTAAACCTATATCTAAAAATATCTAATCTTAAGACCTACAATGCACTTAGAAAGTCTGCATGTCTTTCCCAACCACTTCTCACGTGATCTGTGCAACTGAGAGAATAGTTAAATCATGCTGGGGTTAGGCAGGCGCTATTTTCTGAATACCTAGATCTGCACTTTACCTACAATGAGTGAGTGTAGTGTTTGTGTAACAGGGTAAGGCTGTGTGAAACAAGATCGCTAAATCACAGCAAAACACACTGTAATTAAAGCATCCCAAGTGCTGAACCAAGATATCTGCATATGTAGTGTATTCTCAGTAATTTCCTCAAGAGAAAGAGAAAATTTTCTTTTCCGAGCTCCTTTAAAATGGAAATAATGGGAAGAGTGAAGAAATGGACTCTGTATGTGGGTAAAATTGATATGGTTGTCTGGTTTTATTTGTTCAGGTTTTAAAATATGTGTTCTTAAATCATAGTATGATTAATCAGAGCAGCTTGTAGATTCATAGAAAGTGTGAGAGAAATGAAAAAGCACACCATCAGCAAGAATAAAAAATGAGGCCCTTAGAAATACTCGTGAAATAATACAAGTTTTTACCAAAAATATTCACATGAAAGGAATACCACTACATCCACAAAACATTTCAAAGGACTAGTAGATACTTCAATGTTTGACTAGAATGTATGAATTACTTTATGATTGCTATCAGGTCAGCTTTAAAATAAACTGTTTTCAGTGAAGTTCAACTTTATTTTGATAATCTACATCTGTGTGGGTTCCTTTTACTTCCTGTACTAATTTTTAGGCATATTTTTCTGCCCGAAAATATTTTTTTCATCCTACTTTGATCAGCCAGGATGAAATAAAAAATAATTACCAACAAATCATATGTGCAATTAAAGGCAGATTATAAAAATTCGGCAGTTTTTTACTTCTCAGATGTCTTGTGCCTAACTCTGTGTTTTTGATACAAACATGTCCTGTATGAAAGTATAAACAAGGGAATATAAATGCTCCAAAATCCTCAGAGGGATTGAACAACTATTGGCAAACGTTCCTGTGGCATTTTTAGTCTAGGAAAAAAAAAGACAACCAACAATAATTAACAGAAAGTGATTCGTAAAAGGAAGAATATTTAGGTTATTCTGCAGTTGCAGTAAAAGGGAAGAGGATATTAGCTTTGCAGTTTCTACACAGCTGTATAATTATTTTCTCAGCTGAGATTTACAGGTAATGAGGTGTTGGGGGTTTAATTATACTTAAGTTATATTTCTGCTTTAAGCATTTAAAGTACTTGTGATTGGTGGTCTCACAATATCTGGGTTCGTCTAGCTTTGACAAGCCTAGAAAAATCAGATATTTCTCTTTTATTAAGCAGTCTTGTAGTCAAGTTACCTGTTCATCTGGCTCACTGGGGTTTCACAGCAGTTAAAACAGTAACACTTTCTGTATTTTTCCTTTTTCTTCTTTTGCATCAAATGGAATAAGGAGCATTTCGGGTCAAATTTTGCTACAGCAAAATGTGAGTAAAACTAGAGAATGATGCTGCTTAACTCTTGCAAAACTTTCCCTTCAGTTTCGCAAGGCTTTAAGTTAATGTCAGCAGCACAGTCTTAAAAAGGTGTGTGAAAACACTTGCAAAAGTCTAAGCCACGCTGATGAAGAGACCTCAGACTTTCTGTCTGAATCCAATGCTCTGGTGAATACCACACACAGAATTACTTCGTACTAAAGTATCATCCTCAGTGTCACTCTGCTATTATTAAAATGAAGCTGTTGCTCACAGCAAGCCCAGAAGACATCTGTTTGACTCTAAAGTACCCTTGAGAAACAAGCCTGAATAAAAGGAGTAAATCAGGATAACAGATAAGAAAAGAAGCAAACTTAGGAGGTTCTTAAAAAGCTAAAAGCTTTAGTGGAAAAGGCACATTTATGATTCATAATACCTTACTCCTCGTCTCTCTGCAGATTTTTTTTTGTGTTGGAAACTCCTCCTGGGTGGTGAGGCTCTGCAGCAGATGCTGCTGTTAGGGGACTTCTCCAGGGGAATATGAAGCTCAGCAAAACACGGGTCTGCTGGTTACGTGT
Source organism: Trogon surrucura (assembly GCA_020746105.1). Lineage (NCBI taxonomy): Eukaryota > Metazoa > Chordata > Aves > Trogoniformes > Trogonidae > Trogon > Trogon surrucura. Next base: position 1,365,891 of record CM036658.1, read on the forward strand.
TTGGCTGGAACAGAAGAGGGTTGCTGAGTAGATGACACTGGTGGTGTTCACCAACTGATGGTGACCACACAAAGGGTGTATGAACTACTACGCAGGCTACACTGGAGAGCTTGCAAAATGGGACTAAGCAGAGAAAAGCTTCCAGAAAGTCGGTAGTACAGAGCTGCTAGGAGTCAGAGGGCTCATCGGGGAGAGAGCGAAGGGGATCTGGTGTTGAGAGCAGCTCTTGTTGGAGAGCGTAGGCACCTGGTACCACCTCTGGCAGAGCTGGGTTCAGTGTGACACACGAAACAAACAGAGGGTTCTAACGAAGTGCTGACAGCTACCAAAAAGCAGAAACGAGGCGAGCCTGGCAGAAGGTCTAACACATAGCTAAACAGGTAGGGAGAAGATGAGCCATGAACTAAAATTTTCCAATAGTCATTTTTGCTCTTTTTAGTCTACAGTACGGTTGTTCCTCAGTCTACTGATCTGTGGTGCAGCCAAGACAGACTTCATTCCCTCTCCAGTTCGAGGACGCAGCGAATAGGTGTGATCTCACTTTTAGGCTGGGTCTCAGTCCCAGCCAGAATTGAGGCAGTAGAAGAAGGAAATAGTTTGATGCTTGTCAATGTATCGGTTTTCCCCTGTGTTCCCACAGAATAAAGTGTGTTGTCCTTTCCTCAGGTTGGAAGCACATTTGGGTGCTCTAACTTCTTGATGTGAACAGGTGATGTGCTCTGACACTCTTTGGCACTGACCTACTTCACTCTCTCTCAGCCTTCCTGCTCAAAAGATGTTTTTCCTAAATTGGCTAAATTCACTAAAACTCCAATAAGCTACATAAGCACTCGCTATGCCAAGGCTTTCCCTCTGTACAGCGCTCCAAGAGACCGCATATTGTGGCTCAGCATATTCACATGTATGTGCATAATCATATTATTAATGTGCACACGACTGTTCTACTTCTGAGTGGCAGAATTTAGTGTAGATTATGCTTAATATAAGTTTCCCACTGTGCGATGATGAATGAAGAAAAGTAATGAAGCTCATAATTCCATGCAAATATAGGTATCCTTGGTTACTGCTGACACAAACGACTGTTGGAATAACAAGAAAAGCAAGATACTGAGCTCAACATTGTGACTTAAATACCAGCCGTGTATCTAATGAATTGTTCTGTCATTTCTTTATTGCCGGGGCTGGAACTGTAGTCATAGTCATATGGCCAAGTCCAATTAAATCCTCGTGATTAATTTACTGCTTGTAAAAGGTGAGAAACTGTCAGCCTAAAAAAATGGGTATGTTCTACCTCGCCACAAGGCACATATCCCAGAGGCACAGCCCTGGCAGGGTTACCTCTCGAGCAGAGGGGAAGGAGTTCTCACAGAAACGCCTGGTAGGAGCTGGGAAACAGAGTTAACATCCCCCCTCCCTGCAACTCTGCGCGTGCAGGCATGCTTTCAAAATAGTAATAGCTTATTAGACAGTTTCTTAGAGTCTTCCATTACAGTCTAACCCATTGGCTGCAGCTTTCTTTCAAGCTCTATCTGTTCTGGCTGGCCTATTCCCATATTAAACTGATCTAAAATCTGGGCAACATTTAAATTTAGTTGTTGATTTCTTTGCAGTAGTAATGTAGCTTGTGTTCTAGTGCCACGAGGGATTTTAGTAAATTAAACAAATAGAAGAGAGTAGAATTATTGACTATGACACAGACTAAAAGCTGCTTCTTTGGTTAGTCAAGTAATAGAAGAAGCTGTAGCATTTGCCATCATCAGGTCACTTACAGCACAGATTCATCTTCTTTGGCATACCAAAATATATTCTTTGGAATATCTTTGGGGTTGTTTTTTTTTTTTTGGTATGCCATCTTACAGGATTTAATTTACAGCAAAAGCGATTTTTTACAATTTTTGTTACTCCTTTGTCACTTTTGCTGTATTTCTCTTACGTCAGAAAGCAGGCAGCAGTTTTCTGATCTGTTTCTTCCCTTTAGGAGGGCACAAATTATGTTATTCTACTTAAGAATAAAACCCAGGTTTAGTTGAGAAAGTTCTGCAACTCACTGATGCCAGATAACTCAGCACATCTTAACATCTTTCCGCAATGGTTTTTTATCTGTGAAGTGGAAATATCAAGTGTTAAAGGCTTTATGTTAACTTTATCTTAGCTTCTGCAGCCTGATCAGGTCCCTGAACTTCGTACTGAAACCATGACAGGACAATACCCACCAAATTTAACAGTTCAAAACTTAACGTGTTCAAAAACCCCCAATGATATCCTTATGCTCACCAAAGGAAATTGTCGAGCTTAGCCCAAGTCTTATCATAGTGCTGAATGCTGTCTTCCTCTCTCAAAACAGATGCCAAATATTTCCCTCAGTCACTTTCTTAATGCAAGCCAGACAACCTTCTCCCCATGAGCCATACTTGAAGATGATAGAAAACAACCTTCCCTGAGCAGGGATGAAGGCTTGATCCTTATCTGTCGGTACCATCGTGTTGATTCATACCAGCTGAGGGACTGACACAGGATATGTTTAAGCTCCTTCCATTCCTCCTCCTCGTTGCTGTATATAGTGTAAGTAACACAACCTACTGCTACTGAACTGGTAGAACGCCCAGCAGCAGCAGCAGCAGCAATTACAAACAGCAAGTCTCAGCTTTCTCGCTGACTTTTTCACCACTTTCTTGCATTAGAAGGGGTCTTGCACTTCTTGACCATCTCGAATGCTTGTTGTGGTGATGTTAAATTGTTCTTTAGGGTTATTAGCAGTGAATGTGGACGAGATGAAAGATTAAAGAGGAAAATGGAAGTGTATTTGGGTATGAAATCATTTTAGGTGATATAAATGTGAGAGAGAATATTTTCTTCTGCCTTGTGCTAGAGCTTCAAACTATGTGATGCTGCTGTGTGATGGCTGTTGGAAACAAGCACAGAAAAGTCTTTCTGAGGTTCTTTGCATGTTCTATATAGTACCATCCGTGTCTATATAGTCATCCAGGACAGCACCCGTATAAAATAGAAGCTTGTGATCCCTGCACTGTAACCTGGGAAGTGGTTGTATACAAATGTATATATACACATATACCTATACAGATATATATCCTTTCTCTGACAAAATTGGCTAGGAGTGTCTCCTTTGCCTCTAGAGAAGTGCATGTCTGGGGAAGTACAAATTCTCTGGAATATCTTGAGAAAGCTTTCTCATTCTGCACCGTGTTGAGCAACAAAAGGTCAGCACTTTGGTACCAATTAGGTTCACCCGTGTTCTCTCCCTGCTCCTCACACCAGTTTAGAACTCTGTCAGATGAAGAGATGATCAGACTGCAGGCATCAGAGATGAGCTCATGTTTTGAGCTTCTCTGCATTGAAGTGGTGGTAGGGTTTGTATCTGTGCTAATAGAGATTAATGGATATCTGTCTTTGGGTTGTCAGGGTTGCAAACAAATGAATAGGTGCTGACCCAAGGACTATATAACTGAACAGAACGTGAGAAGCTACTGGGCTTGACAAGAAAAGTTGCTGGTTGTGATGGTAACTGTAAGAAGCTGACAAAAGGCATCAAGAGCACCACGAGGTGACTAGATTTTGCAGATGGTTAAGGAGAAGTTAAGAAGGTTGCCCAACTTCAGAGAGGTAACTCAGGGACCTTCTGGAGAGTGGAAGCTTGCGGGGCAGCAATGCTTAACCAAGTTAATAACACCACGTGAGACCAAGGAGAACTTGGTAGTGGTATCAGAAATATGAAAATTGGGTATGGAGATAGCAGAACAAAAGGGAAAAAGAATTAAAGGCAGACTCTTTATTTGGAGTGGAACTGAGAGTTGGAAGGTAGGCACAATAAAGCAAAAATAGAAGATCAGGAAATGGGGAAGGGAATGGCTGTGGTTTCAGGGAGTCCTGTGCTTCACCACCGCAGACCAAATGGAAACAGTAAACTAAAGCCATTGGTTCCCCTCATCACTGAGGTGACACCTCATTGGCTTCCAGCATGGTAAGAACAGATGTGGCTGCTGCCCTACAGAACTGACCAACCAAGCATCCTGGCTTAATTTTGCCACCTCCAGCACTGGCTGCACTGGCAGATACTCACCACTTCCGAACACCTGCAGCATCACTTGTAGAGTGAGGGAATAATGAAGCATCGTGACAAACACAGAGAAAGAGTTTGTGGGAAGGAGTAGGACAGAAAGGTAAATGACTGGAAGGAAAAAGGTGAGGATATTGAAGGGGCTAAAGAATTAAAAAGTTGAAAAAGTATTACAAAGGTTCATAAAATACATGTATACACATAGTTTAAATATCAGTTGGCCATTGATCGAATTCCATGAGGGGAGTATGGTATCTCCTGCCCTTCTTGAAGTGCCTATTTTAGTGGCTGTGGGTTTTGATTCCCCTGCTGACATTGTTTCCTGGCAGCTTACGTTTAGTACTGGTTGCTACAGAGCGTTCATAGTTGTTGTCCACAAATGAATCCATAGTTGTTATGCACAAATGAAGTGTAGTGGGTGAACAGCTGAACAGCTGTAAATAGCGAACTGTCCTGCAGGCAGTTTTAAATGTTGGCTCACTTTTTGTTCAGTCAGACATATTTGATGCAACTTCTTTTTTTTTGAGTGAAAACATAGGTATTTTAACATATTGCTTTAGTTTGGTGGTGTTGGTTTGGTTTTTTTTAAATAAAGTAAAACTGGAAGCATGGGTAAGAAGAGACCTTTATCTTTTTTTGAATAAAATATTTGCTCACATTTCATGTTGGTTTTGCCTACTTTACAGTTTGATGTATTTAACCATTATTAAACTTTCTACTCTATACCCTTAACTTACTGTCCTTTGGACACTCATAACTGGAATATTCATATACAGCCCACTTACTTTTCTTTCCTATTTTTAAAATTTCAGGAAACTGACCATACCTACTTGTGTGGCTTTATAGTATCAGAAGACAACAGATGATTTTCAGACTGGTCTAGCTGATAAAACAAAGGCACTTTGAACTGGGAATAGCAGGCTGTGCTCTGAATACAGCCAAATGGATGAAGTGAGTGAATTCCCTGGCACTCTTCCTGGAAGACCTCCCTTCTGTTAATTGGGGCATTGTGTTTATGTTTCCATCTGTCCTCACATGAGAGCCTAATTCATAGTTAATTGCACACAGAGAAAGGCCCAAGAGAAGAATAACTGGGTATAATAACAGCTTTCAGCTTTTTAAGGGGTAAGAGTGACTTTGGGAGACAGACTTCAGCAAGCAGCAGTAAGAATCAATGATAGTAATTATTATCATCTCGTTCATTACATACAGGAAAATAAAGCCATCTAAAAAAATAATTGTTCTATCAGTTTTACCGAAAAGACACCTCTTCACTGGGGAAGAGACTCATTTCTACAGTATACAGAGATTTTACAAAACCTCTTTTCCTCTGAAACCATCTATTATGGGTTCTAGCCAGGTAGTATAGCTAAACACACAATGCAGACATCAACCTTCTCTTGAAGACACTCACCTGAATTTTTTCCTTAATTTGTCAGGAACCTGCAGTACTCTAGTTTCTCCTAGGGCTACCCACCCGTGTAGAATGTGAGTGAAATTCACCAGGAAGGTTGAAAATTTTGGAGTAAGTTGGGAGAAATGGTCAAAAGCAGAACCAGCTACTAAATCAAATAAGTCTCATTTACTTTGGAAAGTATTTTTATGATGTTTTTACTAATTGCTATGATAATTGGTTGTAAGATGCACACTTACTGCTATGCAACATTTCACAGCACTGTTGTAAGATATTCTAGTGCTGCATATAATTCCAGAAAACTTGCCTTTAGTGCCCTAGTTCATCAATTTAATGGCAGGGACTGACTGCTCTGTTTTCATTTCTCTCTAAGGGATTGTGGGAGAAATCAGTGGAGTTGGAGCTTTGTCACTTTTGGCTCTGAAGTTAACTTAAAAGTGCAGAAGAAAACATTATGTGGGCATGTCTTCATCTCGTTTCAGCATGGCATGAACAACCTTTCCTTGTTTCACATCCCACTTCTCAGCCACTGCATACTGCGAATTACTCTATTCTGAGAACTGGTGTGGATAGAACAAATCTCCCCATGTCCATACCTGGCATCTGATATTATAGCATAAAGGAAGAGACAATAAAATCAACAAAGGATTTCTGGTCTTGAAAATTTTGTTTAGGTCTCAAAAACTGAAGTTGTTTGAGCATCTCCTTAACGAGAAGCCATTTCTTTCACTGTAAGACTATAATCCCCAGAGAAAAGTTTTATTTTAGGAACAGCCTGTCCTTTACATAACATTAAGCAGTAAGCAGTCACATTAACTTTTTCTCTTAGACAAAAATGCTACCAAAAAGTCATGTAAGATCCTGCCTCAGAAGGTCGGTATATATTCGTCACATGCTCTCCCTTCCTCCTCGGAGTCAGTGAGCTCCTGTCAGCTCTGAGGCTGCACGATAAAGATCCCTCCCCTCTTCCTCTGTGAGCCTATTGTTCAGCACCGCTCTCTGTGGACCTTCAATGAAATCTATCTTTTATGGCTACAGTTTCCATCAGAAACATTTCTTTTTTTAAAAACATTTTTTCTATTTTTTTTTCCCCCAGTAAAAATACAGAGGTAGGGACAAAAGCTCCTCTTCTTAATTTTGCTGCCTTCATCCTCGCTTCCCAAAGCCTTCCTTTTTCCTCTGAGCATGCTACTGAATCATAGAATCATAGAATCATAGAATGTTAGGGATTGGAAGGGACCTCGAAAGATCATCAAGTCCAATCCCCCTGCCAGAGCAGGAATGCATAGACTATACCACACAGGAACGTGTCCAGGCAGGTCTTGAATGTCTCCAGAGAAGGAGAATCCACACCCTCCCTGGGCAACCTATGCCAGTGTTCCATCACCCTCACTGAGAAGAAGTTTCTTCTCGAGTTTAAGCGGAACCTCTTATGTTCCAGTTTCAGCCCATTACCCCTTGTCCTATCAGTGGTTGTCACCGAGAAGAGCCTGGCTCCATCCTCGTGACACTCACCCTTGATATATTTGTAAACATTAATGAGGTCACCCCTCAGTCTCCTCTTCTCCAAACTAAAGAGCCCCAGCTCCCTCAGCCTTTCCTCATAAGGGAGATGCTCCACTCCCTTCATCATCCCCGTTGCCCTGTGCTGGACTCTCTCCAGTAGTTCCCTGTCCTTCTTGAACTGAGGGGCCCAGAACTGGACACAGTATTCCAGATGGGGTCTCACCAGGGCAGAGTAGAGGGGCAGGAGAACCTCTCTCGACCTACTAACCACCCCCCTTCTAATACACCCCAGGATGCCATTGGCCTTCCTGGCCACAAGGGCACAGTGCTGGCTCATGGTCATCCTGCTGCCCACCAAGACTCCCAGGTCCCTTTCCCCTACACTGCTCTCTAACAAGTCATTCCCCAACTTATACTGGAACCTGAGCTCTCAAATAGGGACGTAACCGGCGTCAACTTTCTCCATGGGGAGTTGAACAACCTCCCGTGCACAAGGGGCTTCTCTCTCCACCAGAATTGAGCCTGTGCGGTCAAAACAGTTTGGCAAAATGTCTGGTAGGCACTGACACCAGCTGCAAAAACACAAGGATGGAGGCAGAAAGCAGAGCAAGATATTCCTGAACAAACAGTGCTTTACACGGTGACGTTTAGGGAGATGCAGCAAACAGTGTTTAACTCCAGGCTGCTCCATTTATTCTGTCAGAGGCTGGAATAGCTTTTGCAAATTGCTGCTGGGGAACCAGCGTGGGATGATTTGAAGTTCAAAAGTGTGTTCCTTTGTTCATGGGACAGGTCAAGCAGCCCAGCTTACCTAGGCTAGCTTTATTTTACTGGTTTAAATGTTTTTTTTACACAGAAAGAGGCCATCTTATACAAGACTGAAATGAGCAGAAGCCTTCTTTATATTTTCTCCTTATAAAAAAAATTATTTGAAGTGAATCATCACTACCCTGATAGTGATGTATCTGCATTAGTGCTGATATTCTGAATCTATGATTCTACGATTCTACTGTGACCTAAACTAGCGATGCTGCTGAAGGGAAGATCTTAAATTTGAGGATTTGCACTGAAGCCTTTTATTCTCCAAAGAGAGGGCTATGGGTGATTTATTCCAACAAGACTTTTTTTAAAAAAAAAAAAAAAAAAAAGAAATTATAGATGAAACATTATAGGTGAAAAGAGAAGGCATGGGATGTTCTCTGCTCTAATGAATCTGCAGTCCAAGACCCTGACCCAAGGCTCATTAAAATCAGAAGAAAAACCCACATCAGTTCTCCAAGGGAACAGGACTGGATCACAAGGTGAGGAAGAAAAAATTTTCCTTGAACAATCTATTTAATGAAAAAATTGTAGCTTGAGGACTGCCAAAACTGCGCAGAATTTGTTGAATCCTTTTTATCAAGTTAAGAAAACAGAAATAATATTTCGGAAAAGCCAAAAATGAGTAAACTTCCTCTTGTTTCACCCCCTTTTTTTTTCCCTCTTTGAAATAACCCTCCTTATTTTAAGACCAGGATAGACATTTTCTTATTTTAAATATCTTGATTTGTGATCTTAGTTTGATTTCAGCTATCCGGACAGTTATGTTTATGTCAAGGATTTAATTTCATTGAGAGACGTGAGCAAGTTAGCTTGAAGCAAAGTCAATTTTAGCATTATTTTTTTCCCTTGTTTCAAAATACAATCATTTGTCTTGGCTCTAGGCGAAAGACCAAGGAAAAAAACCCAAAGGCTCAGAGGAAATAACCATTTTGTTCCTGTATGGAAATGTTTGGAGTTACTTTCAGGTCATGGACAACTGATTTCTAAGCTACAAGCTCCTCCCCGAAAAAAAACCCACAAAACACCAAATAAAACCCAAACTAAACCAAAAGTGCAAAAAATGCAAACAAACCTAAAAGAAGAAAGTAATAAGTTATACTCTCAAAGAGCTGAAATTAGGCCTGGAAAGAGCAAAACCCAAAGTATGGATGTGAAAGACGTATTTTAGCAAACCCTGAAATTCAGATTTGACTGGCTGGTAGTACCGTAGCACAGTAATACAACTGTGAATATTTCACAAGAGTTGAAAGAATTAGCACAGTTTAAAAGTTTTATTGAACTAAAATGTCAAAAAATCTTCATTTTTTTTTTTGGTGTTGAGTCCAATATTGAAAATTAGGGGGGAGATTAGTGAACAGCAAAGATTGTTAAAGAGAAAAAAAACATGAAAAATCTGTTCTGCTGTCTCTTAGCTCACAGTTTTTTGGATCCCTCTTACTGACTGGCTACATCTGTACACAATCCAAATCAGTCTCACTGAGAGTCTTACTTTAAAGAACACTACGTGAAACTGAACTTAAACAGAAAAACAGTGTTCATTAAATAACTCATCTGTATACCAGTCATTATGAAGTGAAACATTCAGTTTATTTATTTTTTTTTTTTAAGTTACAATGTCATTTTGGGATAATCAGAAAAATAAATATTGCTTGCCACACTGCCATGCTATTCTTTACAATAATTAGTTGCTCAATATCCAAGACTGCCGTGAAGAGGAGAAGCTGTGAACCTTAGTCTGTTTTGAAACTTGAAAAAAAAAGTGACTGTATTCTCACTAATTTTACTGAGCACTTGACTTTCTCCCTCTCCTCTCGTTGCCTTTCTCCACTCCAGTTTATTGTTTGTGGGTTTAATGCAGGGTTTGTGAACATGATGTAAGGACACTGGTAATATCTGCTGGAGCCATTTGTGCTCTTCCAGAGAGCAGGGATATGAGTGTTGTTGATTCTCTGCATTTTGCTCAGTGATGTCATCTTGGTGTAAACGCTTGTCTAAGAATTTTAGATGTGTAGGAAGGCTGTTTAGATCAGAACACCATCTTTGCAACAAAAAAAAAAGAGAAAAAAGTCACGACAAAGAAATAAAATAAAATGAAACAAGGTTAATCTACCACAGAGGTCTGACTTAGGAGGTTGTGCATCACATACATGACAAAATACTGCAGTCAGTGTAGTCGGTTGGCATCAGATGGAGGGTTGAACTGTGTATTAAACACTTCATTGTCTAATGCTACAGGGAATACTTTTGATTTCACTTTCATTGAGTGTTTTTAGATTTTGCTCTGCTCTCCAAATTTCCCTAGGACATGAATTCAGAAAGTGACTCCTGGATTCCCACTCATCCTCTGATGTTAAAATTAATATCCGGAGCTGCACGGAAGGGGAATGGAAGAAAACTTTGGGTTTTCTTGGATACACACACCTCCTCACAGCTGGTTTCCATGTCTCCTCTGCAGGTCTCTGCCGTGGTGGCACTGCTGTGTGGGTTCCTGTTTTTTTTTTTTCAGTCAGACCCTTTCTGCTTGAAGCAACCAAACCAAGACGCGGCACAAAAGAAGACGCAAAGCACAGAACAGGTTGGACTGAAAGTACAGAATGAAAAATCGTGTTCTGCCAAGCTCTTTACAAACAGAAACACCCTCTCCAGAAGACAAAACCCACCTCTTTGATGTCACTCACCAGCAAAGGTGCATCAGTTAAACTGGGAAGTAGGTTTTGCCTGGTCTGAATATGTCTGACAGTGTCTGGTATACAAACGAAGACGAGGCATGGCAACCGGTCTTTTTGCACAGGGATCTTAGTATTGAGATGCCCTGACATAAAAGATTTAGTATCAGTTTAAAAATCAAAATATTCTGCCCTTCTGGAGTCTGTTTTTGCTCACTTGAAAGTATCTGAAATAACCATTCGAATTTTAATCCTATTTCAGGATCAAAACAAATAATGAAGTATTGGTAAAAAATGTAAGAGAGTTGAATGCGCTTAATCTATTCTTTTTTGATAACATCTGCCAGTTATTTACATAAAGCTAGGAGAGATCTGAGAACACCTGGTTCATTGTTATTTGGTTAAGGACCAAAACGTGGTAGAACCATAAAAGAAATAACAAATTAGACGCACAATGACAAACATGCAGGCACACAAGTATTAATATCCCCTCCATCCAAGGATGGAGGAACCCTTCTCTCAGAGGGCACTTGGAAAGAGAGCACAGGTCCTGGAGGTCTTGGGTTCTGGCAGCTCCTGTAGCATCTGCAGCGGTTTAGATTTAAACTCTTGCAGAAATTTCTCTGGAGAGATCCCATCAGGTTCTGTAATACAGGCAGTACAAATGGCAACCAAAAGTGAAACGCTCCTTTAGATTTTAGGATTAAAAGAGCAGAGGATGGCTATTACAACAAAAAGTGTCACCTTGATGACAAACACAAAACAACATATACAACCTGGAAGGAAAACAAAAAAAATTGTATTTAGTATTGTGTTTTGGCCCCAGAAGAATTCCACTGCTGATTTAACTAGACAATGTAGACTTTTAGTGGAATCCTTTGAGTCATAAAATGCCTCATTTAAAGAGAAAAAAAAAAAATCAATAGCTTCAACTTCCTATTTGCTTTTACTTTACTGTCTCTATTTAAATGCGTATTTTGACTACAGTGCTGCCAAAGAGTACCAATATAACCTTCCCTATAGAGGGAATTGTAGAAGAAAATTGTATAAACTTTTGAGTGTGTAGGAGGTGCAGAGAGAGGGAGAGAGTCTCTTCTACCATTTTTAAAGGAAATTACATTCTCTATCTGGCTAAATAAATGAACTTAACAGAAATAAAAATGTAGTCTGGATGAGACTCTGGCTTTGAAAGAGGCCACGAAAACAGATTAAAATTTAATATCTGCTGAAAAATTAGGCCCTGGTGTTAAGTAGTAGAGGCTTCAATGTTCTCTACATGTTTGTATCTTTTATGTAAAAATAAATAAGATGCAATTGGGAAAGGGCACCCAAAAAACCCACCCAAACCTCTAAAAAGAAAGACAATGATTACATAAGTACAGCTTAGTTATCTCTTCAATTTAGAAAGCTAATTCGAAGAGGGCACGTCATTGCCTGATATACCTCCTCAATATTACAAATTATTGATAATTTACTAGGGACTCAACATGTCCAGGAATGCAAAAGCATTAAGAGCTTCTGAACACTCAAATTTTACAAACCCAGGTGTGAAGTAGTGGATGACAGTCTGTGAAAAACCAGATAGGAACAAAAAAAAAGGAGTGGAAAATGGTGTGTCAACATATGATGAACTAGTGAGCGATGCTTTCTGCTCATTAGTGAATCCACCATTGTCCAGGTTCTGATCTATAAGTTGAAGGTATCTTCAGGAAAGCAATAAGGTGGTTGTGCATATTCTTATGGGAAATTCCAGCCTGGCAAACAAGCACTGTCCTTACAGAAGGGCATCAGAAAATACATATGATGAAATGATCCACAAAAGTATTGAATGGGATCAAACGCCCTGTTTCATGTACGGCTTTTCTACTAAAGATCCTGCTCTCCAACAGGGATTATTTATACCCTTATTTCTTCATCCCCACTCCCTACCCGGCCGTCGGCTAGAAGCCCTGTGGAGGATTTTGCCTAACAGACAGATAAGGAAATTAGCAGAAGACAAGTTATGTTTGCTTGCTGACTGCAAAAAAAAATGACCTCTGTGACTAAAACTTCAGACAAACCTAAGCACTGATGGGAAGGCAATTATTTACAGCTGAAGTGTGACCGAGGTACTCAGAAGACTTCAAAGTTGGTGCTTCCCTGGGCTCCGTGCTGTGGAAATCCAGAGTGCTCAGAAGGAGATTCAGAAATTCACAAGGACAAATCCCAAGCAGAGGGAAAGCCCAAAGAGCTTTATCAGTTTCTACAAATTACAAGCGTGCTAACTGTCATATGCTAATGTGATTAAGTGTGCCAGTGGTGAAGCTCTTCAGATCTTCAGAGGATGTAGCCGAGCTAAACCAGCAAGGATGAAATCCAACACTGTGACTCAGAAAGTGAGGCTAAATCAGTTTGCAGAGGACCCTGGTGTGAAAGGCAAAGGTCTGAAATTGTTTCTTCTGTCATGAGTTAGCAGTGAGCGGAGAGCTGAGGTGGGACACCGAGTGTGCTGGACTTTTCAGCTGCGTTTTTGCCATATGTAGCCCTGTTTTTGCCACATTCTCTTCACCATAGCGTGCTGCTATTTTCCATTTTGTATTGGCCCAGTATGCAGGGACTTTTCAAACACCTTAACTTAGATCTTTACTTATTGCTGCGGTTTCAGCTGACCCAGCTGGCAGCAAAGAACCACGAAGCCATTTGCTCTCTTCTACTCCCTTCTTTTTCAGGGTGGGGAGGAGAAAATCCTACAGAAGGTTCAAGGATGGAGATTAAGGACAGGGAGGGATCACTCACCGCTTACGGTCATGGGCAAAAAACAAAGTAGACTTTGGGAGAAAAAATCAATTTAATCGAGGTGACAGAACAACCACCGGTTTACCAATCAATCAGATCAGAGTAGGATAGTGGGAAAATAAATGCATCCGGATCTATAAAACACCTATGCCCCACTCCTCCCTTCTTCCCAGCTTCCCTCTCCCTGCCAGTAGTGCAGGGGGCAGGGGTTGCGACCCACCCATTACACGTTGTCCATGATGCTCTGTCCTCCTCAGGGAGAGGACTCCTCGCAGATTTTCCTGCTCCCTCTCCTTGGAGACAGTCCTCCTTGATCTCCTCTCATTTGAATCCTTCTCACACGGCCATAGTTCTTCCTGAACTGCTCCAGCGGGGGTCCCTCCCACAGGCTGCAGTCCCTGCAGTGACTGGGACCGCACGGGGTCCTCCATGGGCTGCCACCTGGATCCTGCACCACCATTAATCTCCTCCTCGGGCTTCATGGGATCATTCTGTCACCTCACCATGGGCCTCAGGGAAATCTCTACTCTGATGTTCCTTATCCCCCTCCTTCCTCTTCACTGACCTCGGTGTTTGCATGGTTGCTCCTCTCACGAATGTGCTAATTAGCCTGGTCTTGGTCAGACCTGGGTACGACTTTTACCTGTCCTGGGGGAGGCTCTGAAATTTCCCCACTGGAACCACTCCTGTAGCTCCTCTGCTGTCAAAAACCCCAGCAGACACAAACCCATCACACCCTTGTATTCATAAAACAGACCTGGGAGCTGCAGTGCGGGACGGGTGTTCCCATGGGGCTGCTCTGCCCTTGGTCGTGCTTCCCAAGTGGTACCTTTGGACATCGTAGTCACACTCCTGAGAGTTTCCATAGATTTCTCCTCAGGCTTCCCTTCTCCCTCGTGTAAGGGCTGCTGTGAGCACATGAAGATACTGGGTGTTGTGTGGGTGAGATGCAGCCCAACCCACATCGTGGACATTCTCGAGGGTGCTGTTTCGGCAGCTGAAATCCTCAAAGGCACATGTCTAGCTGCTCATAATCCTCAGCCATTTCAGAAACTTGCCTAATGGCTAGTTTTTCAATATTTCTCTTTTTTTTTATTACCTATTTTTTCTCCTCTATTTTTTCTTTTTCTAGGTGATGCTTTGCCATGAGGTTTTGCTTTTTTTTTTCTCTACTTCTGCTTTTCATCCTGTCTCCTTCTCATTTATCAAGCCCGTACCTGCTTTCCTGTCACATATTTCATTTCATTTTCTTAAAAATGGCATCCCAAAGTATTCACCCAGGCTGCAAATGCCACTTTTCTTTTCAGTTCACCGGTAGCTTTGATCCCTCAGTCAGCCTCACAGTCTGTGAATGAAGGAGACTAAAGTGTCTCAGCACAGTTCACATGATTCAATTTCACACGAATAAAAGCATCCTCTGTCCAGCCGAGACGCAGGAGATCTCTGCTTGATATATTTATTTATTGGCACATCGGAAAGGTCTGTCTTGAAGGAATGGCACAGAAATAAGGATAATTGGGAGAGAGCGGAGAGAATAAAATAAATGCTGCTTCTTCCTTCTCAGGCCATAGTGTGATTCAGCAGTTCTTCTGTGCACAAAGAAGAAAACCCTAAGGCTGACAGGGAGAAGGGGATTCCTTGTTGGCAGGTTTTGCAGTCATTGGGAATGTGTGTGATGCATCCACCGTGCGCCAGAAACTCAGCCATGGCAAAAAAAAAAAGCTTTTGGAAACTAAATTTGTGTAGATCCAGCTCTCATGACTATGGGTTTTCATTAACCCTATAATTTAGGTATGGTCATTAGGAATGACCTAGAAACAGTAGAACTGAATTCTACAGAGAAAACTGAGTAAATGAGAGTGATCTAACCAAAACAAGAGAAAAAACAACGGCAACAAGAAAACAGTATTTTTCTAATGCTACCGTTTTTAATAACCAAACTCTGAAATAAATAAAACAAAAAATGAATATAATTGTATTCATTAATAACATTATATTTAATTAGCTGGCCGTTTCAATAAATCAGGAAGCCACTTAGGCTGATCACAAGAACTTGGTAAGCACTTGTTTGTAAAAATTGGGAGTTTACTTATTTTGATAAAAGGAATATTACCTTAAACTAGGTTAGTTTTGCATAAACTAAGGAAGAGCTATGAGTGGAAATTCAATCCTGATTGTGGTAACTATACACTATCTTCCCTGTATTTTTTTTTTCTCTCTCTTTTTTTTTTTAAATACATCATTTAACATTCTTGTAGTTTGTGTTAATTGCCCAGATATTCTCAAAGGAACTTATATTCCTTTGAATATTGTCAATAATCTATTAACACGAAAGTAAAATATGGGTATGTAGATGTCCATTTTCATGGGTGATGATCAGTGTTGACATTAGGTGTGGGCTACTTTTCCTCTTAAGCCAGAGCAGATCATTGGATCACCTAAAACAGGCTCTTATGTAAAGAGTTGTCATCTCCCTATTCTTTTCTTCAACTCATAACTTGGTTAGACTTCAGAACCAAGAGAAAAAAGTACGGTAAACACAAATACTCTCCTGATTTATGGCTGCAATGATACAACTTAGTGATTTTTTAATTTAAAATTTTTTAACACTTGACCAGTAATTGTTGCTGTGCATTTTTCAACAGATTGCAGAAATTTCAGTAGTACTCAGCATTTCATACTCTTGAAGATAATTACAGTTGCTGTAAACATATCACCATTAGTGTACGGTTAATGGTCGGACTCGATGATCCCAATGGTCTTTTCCAACCTTAACTGTTCTATGATTCTATGATTCTATGATTCTATGATTCTATGATTCCACGATTAGGTCTTCTAAACAGTTCAAAAGATTAAGTTCCTTAACTTTATCCAAATTTTATTTTTTTCAGTTGTCAGTTTAATGTTTGGATTTTTAAGCAAACTTTTTTTTAAAAAAAAAAACCTCCTGTGACTGCAGGTGCTGTTACAGAATGGATCTCACCAGTGTTATAAAGACATTTAATATCACCTTCTTTGCTTATTACTCTCTGGGTGGAGGGAGTAGATGGTCAGTAAAACAATAGGAATTTGTCAAAGTTGGAGGTATTTTGCCCTCATGAATAACTCTTCAGTAACAACCATCTCATCTCCTGCACAAGAAGGAACAAGGAATTCTCTCAGGTTAAAATCCTCTCCAGATTTGCTTTGGAGAACGCATAGTTCCTCATGGCTTTCGGGAAGGGTTATTAAAATTCCAACTAATTAAAAAAAAAAAAAAGTTAATTGAATCTGAAATGTTCTAAGTCTCACAGTGACCTATCCCAAATGAGAAATAATGAGATTTTCTGAAATTAGTAGACGAAGCTGAGTCCCTTCTGTAGAACTACAGACTGAATAAGTATATTCATCTCATCTAAGAAGCACTGCACCACCAGGAGCCCTTGCTGTATTCTCCCTAAGAAGCAGGAATAAAAGGTATAAGTTAAAAGAAAAGAAAGGTAATATTCTTCTTCTGCTTCGTAAAGTACCTCTAAGGTAGCGAGAGGGTCTTTTTTTCTCTAATAATTCAATATACACAACAGAAAATTCACCAGAAAAGATTAAAGTTTCTGAAGAGCCAGCAAGCACGACACGGTTTCTCCAAGACCAGTGAGAGTCCTGCCATTGGTTTCAATGGCACTAGAATGTCAGCTTCAGAAGAGATCACTTGTACTTTCTTTCTTCACTCTTAAAAACATTATTTGATGAAAGCCAATGGAGAAATTATTTGGGCAGTGGACCTGCTGTTGCGTCAGAATGCAGTAATCAACAGCACAGGAAGCTCCACTGTCAGAAATATTCCACTTAAATTTCTTTTATTGATTCAATCTTACTATTTTCAGTAACTACCACATTGCCATCTTCAATCAACCACCAGATGTTATATAGAATATTCTTGAAGAAAACTAGTTAGTCCTAGGGATGTTGTTGCTTTCAGAGAGACTCTGAGTTACATGTATCTAAATAATGTGTTTTCCTTTGTTTAAAATGTAATCAGCTGCCACTAATTTTACAAAGCAGTGTCTTAGTGCAGCTTTACTGAATTCCTTTACAAGATTGAATTTTCTTTAGAGCACAACTAAATGAATTATCCAAAAGGTTTCTTTATAACATAAAATCGCTCCCAAAATTAATAATCTCACAGTAAAAATTCCTCATTGTGAGGACTATGTTAAATGTTCTCTGAAACTCTCATACGAGTTTCAAACACTTCTCTTTTAGATGCATAAATATCTATTAAAATTTCATCTGTCCAAAATAGATGATTAGTGCAGGTATTGACATTCAGATGGTTTTTTTAAAAATAAACAATGAATGGGATTTGAGTCTGGTGGAAATCTCCATCTCAAGTCTCTGAACCTGCTATAAAAGGCCTGTGCAAGGGTTTTGGGTAGTGACATTAGATGCTGCAAATGCCAGGTGTCAATTTCACATTATCCCTTTAACACAGCACTGTGCCTGCACGACTGAGATGTCCCAACACACGTGTGTGCACGCGGGCTGGCAGTGAACCTAACGGTGTTATAAGGAGAATTTACAAAATGGCCTGACGGCGTGGAGCACGGGCTTTCGTACAAATCACAGCTCCTCCAATGGGATACGCAGGTCAGAGCCAGCAAATTTGAAACACAAAAGCATAAAAATCTACTATTCATGCAAAGAAGGTGGATTTTTATCTCGTACACACTCTGCGACCAGAGATGGTTGTACCATTGGACGAAGACCTGACTTTGCCTGAATGTCAGGTGGGATTGCTTGTAGACTTCTATGCCAACAGAAAAGATGGTGCCTTGGTCAAAAAAAAGTGCTTGGAGAATGCAGTTTTTGTCTTTAAATTACCTGAGGAGTAGTGCAGGAGAAGCTGAGGTTTTGGTGAAGTTAGAGCTGGATGCTTTATACTCACATAATGAGAAAAATTTTGTAGTCTTTTACCTTCAATTCCATAATTATGCTGTTTTGTATCTCTTCGATTGAAAGACTGGAGAATTATTCTGCCACTTACTCAGGATTATCGGAGTGCTCTGTCTGTCTCTTTCTCTCACTAATTTAGGTTAAGTTTTCTGAGTAAGAGATAATGCCTCAGGCTTGCTCCTGAGATGGAAGGGATAAGATATTTAAAGTTTATCTTGACCCTCCAGGTATTACAGTAATCCACTCTAATGCATCCTTGAGCGCTGTGATTGCTTCATTTCTTTTGAAAATTAAGATAAGTGATATTATATCACTTAATGAAATTATTTTTATCTAACTTTCTCTCTTTTACCAAAAGTCAGAGAACTCAAGACAAAGTCAAAGATGGTAAGAAGGTAAGACAGAAATATAGACATCTATTTATGCATGTTTATATTCTTTTTGGAGACCAGCAACTCTTCCTTATCATAGTTGACTAATGTACCCAAACAGTCTTCAGTGTTTGAACAATATAGAAAAATCACAGGGAGAATAGCAGAGCAAATGTGTAGCGTGGGTAAAGAGCTAACCCAGTTCTTTTAATTCCCCATGGAGAATATTTGTATTTGGAAAGAAACAGAATAGAGAAGGCATGTGACAGCTATGAAAAATAAAGAAAAGAATGGGAAATAATCCCCAAATTCCAAAACATTCAAATGGTGAAGAAATTGAGGGTGACAGGCTCATGAATCAAGAGATAGTCAGAGCAGGATCATTACCTTTTCATCCTTGAACATCTGGCTGTCTCCTGCAGGCTGAAGAAGAAAATGCATTTAAAGAAGATATTTGAAACAAACCAACAAAAAGGGACAAGTTTTGATATTTATTATATAGGCAAATTTATAAGTATCTGTGGGAAACAACATTTAAGGTAAAACAGATTTGTGGTAACAAAGTCTGGGATATTGGCAGAGCAAAAGAATGGCGTCAACTGCGACTTGGAGAGAAGAGGGTGGCAACTCAGAGACATCACACTTGACACCTATAGCAAGAAAAAAAGGACCCTTTTTGCCATCGTGGTAAATCAGGAGGATGATGCAATGGCATCGGGAAAAATGTGAGTAGAAGGGAATTGTT
This sequence comes from Trogon surrucura, assembly GCA_020746105.1. Classification (NCBI taxonomy): domain Eukaryota; kingdom Metazoa; phylum Chordata; class Aves; order Trogoniformes; family Trogonidae; genus Trogon; species Trogon surrucura. The sequence continues at coordinate 1,385,197 of CM036658.1, forward strand.
CAGTCAAGGTCATGAAATTTAAAGTTCACGTAGTAAAGGACTGAAATGTGGTGGTTAGGGTGAATAATAGTAGACATTAATATTAATATTAATTGATAGAAGTATTAGTATTCAGGATGGAGTTACCTTTCAAATAGGCAGCGTCACCAAGGATTGCACAAAGACTTCTTTGTTCACATCCTGCACACTGGAAACGGCAGGAAAGAGGAGAACTTGGATATGGACCAGTGTTTCTAAAGCAAAGAAAAATTCCAAAGTCTCTTGAATCGACACTGATGCAGAAGCCTTGTCTCCAGAGACACCTGGGCTGCAAGTCACTGCAAGCAGCTTTATAGATAATTGTCCTTCACCAATGTGATGCGAAGCGGTGGGAAGCTGGTGTTTATCACTGACCACAGAAAGTCACGTCACTTGCTTGCTCAAGTATATTTGTCACCTCTTTCCTTACTCGAATATTTAAACTGTTTACAGTATGAACCCTTGGAGGTTTTGATGCATGTGCATGCACGCACACACTCTTGTGTCAAATAGGACCTGAGTTTCAACCCATTTTTGTCACATGAATCAAATATGAAATAATATTTGCACACAATTCTCTTTCTGACAGGTTGTGCTGGGGGCTAGTTTGGCATGTTTTGCAGACGCTGACATCTCAGAGACACATGTGAGACTTTTCACAACAGCGTGACAGTGCAGAACCAGCAAGTCTGTCACATATGTTCAGTGGAACCGTGAACTCAGGGAAGTTACAGCTGCCATTGACTTAGCGCAAATTAGAATTTGTCTTCTTTGGAGTTGTGAGTTCGATCTGGGGTAATGGTAGTAAATCAGATGTTTAATGACATCATTTACTTTTCAGGCACAAAAGAAGAGAAAACCTGGAACATCATAATTCCCAGAGGAAGGATAATAACGCTGCAGAGAGCTGAAGCCAAGAGCATCTGAATGCAGCTAGTGGCGTGTGCCCAGCCAGTTGATTTCCCCTGTATCAATGCCAGCACACACGCGAACGCAGCACACAAGCTGGCATCTTTTTGGCAGCCTCTCCACCAAACGAATGTGCTGCAGGAAAGCACCGTGTCTGTGCGACAACTGAAGAGCAGCCTGTGGTTCGTGGTGTTGTCACTGTTAGGTAAAAGATCCATGCACACCAGTTCAGCAAAGCACTGAAATGGTCCCGCCAGTAAGGTCAGTAAAAGAACCATCTGAGAAGTGGTTCTAGTGAGCCTCTCTGTTTGTACCGTGTAAGACGTCAGCAGGTACTTTCCATGAAGGATGGGAAGAGCTTAAATATTCATAATTTTAGAGCCTTGTGCTAGCCCATTCAGAAGATCATTACTCGAAATTATCTGGTTTTGAAGAAAAGGGAAGCTGGGATTCCCCTTATGCCAATTCATGTATGAATACAGCTTATTGCAGAGTCTGGGAGGTTCTGCTTAGCAGTGAGAAATGAGCCTGTTTAGTGCAGCAGGCTGTTCTCTCATTATCATAATTCCGCCAGCTTTTCTAAAAGAGGAATAAGTCTCTCAAGACGAAGATTAGAAATTTGCCCTTGTGAGGCAAAGGTTTTAGCCACTGAAACTGGGTAACTTCTCAGTTGTGGAAGATAAAGAGGGGTTGAGAGGAAGCAGCCTGTTTGTCATGAATCGTGTCTGTTTTACTAACACACAACAGCATGAGAGATGCAGACTACCCAAACTGAAAAGAGTTTATGGTCTTTGTCATGAGATGAAGGCTATCCAAAAGCAGCACTGAGATGAGGGAGGCTGTGGCTGTACCTGCCCATCTCTTGGGGACCATCCATACACAGAAATATGCAGAATTGAGAGTCCAGAGAGAAATCACCCCACATTGGCCCAAGAGGTTGGATGCTCAGAGTGAGCACACAGTCACCTGGGGCCGTGGTACCAGTGGCAGCTGGAGGGGAATAGGAGGCAGTGGGCTGAACTGGGGTGAGCGTGGAGTCAGTGAGTGCCACAGAGCAGAGGCAAAAATCTCTAGACTGAAATTTCTATCTACCCACTACAATCCTCCCACTTAATAAGTAAATTATAAACGTTAAGCTGGGGAGTAGTGTGGGTTTGCCCTTCCAGTGGTCTCACTCTTAATTTCCCCTGTGTTATCCTGGCAGAAAAGTCACGCTGTGACATCGGTGCTGAGAGGATGTTTGGTTTTGTTTTTTTCTCCCAGGGAATGCAAAATACTGAGGAAATCTTACAGAGTGTCTAGAAACCGATCTCGTTTGAAGCGAGGCGAGATCTGACAAAAGGGCAAAATCTGTCTTTGTAATAGAGTATTACAAAAAATAAAGAGTTCATTTTGCCGGTCTAAAATTGCTCTACTTCTGACCTGGAGTTTCCCAGCAAAGTTCAGAGAGATCAGAGTAGTGGGTGACAAAAAAGGCAATTGGTCAGTTAAAGGGAGACATAAACGGGAAGCAAGTATCTAATGTACCATTTGGTTTTCACAGTTGCATATAAGATTATACATCAATTACTCTGATCTTCTTTAAGCAAATAAATCATTAATCATTAAGCTGCACTCTTTAATGTTTGCATTTAGTTGCAAAACTTCTAATCTTCCTGAATCTTTCACATTTCCTCTATAAAATAATTATGGTTGTAACAAATGCTTGTAGATTCTCTTTAAAACACATCATTTATCAGAGCAATTAAGGCAGATATTTTGCTGAAAGAAATGTAGAGGGATTAGATTCATAATTAGGTGGAGATAATCTCCGGGAGAAAAAGAGAACACTGTATAATGCTGAAAGAAGATTTACCTATTATTTTAGGAGATTGAACTGAGGACAAAATCAAATGTCGGGATCTTAGTGACTGAAATGCAAGTTATATTGGAGTTTTGCAAAACCCTCAGTGAAATTTAGCAGAAAATGCATATTAAATCAATACTTAGCAACTAAAAGCATTTTATGAAGGTTTAATGTGCAAATACAAAATGACTGGCATCTGTTTTCCCACTGTAAAAACTTTCTAAATGTAGAAGAAAACTCACGATGAATCCCAACAAAATTAACACAAGAATTCTTGATTAATATTAAAAGGCCGAGAAATTTGGGTTATGAAGAAAGGAACTCGTACAGCAGTAAATGTCACTCTCAGAATATTTCTATGTGAAAATTGTCTGTCACTAGAAACTTTACATAATTTCAAAAATGTAGAAAGAATTGCAAGTTGACCTTTATAATCGCATTTCAAAGCTTTACAAATCCGTAATTTGGTAATATGGATAAAGCAGTTGTGCCTCATTCCTTTCTAAACGTTGTTCGTTCAAGACATTGAGGGATTCTTGCTTACTCAGGGATGAAAAGCATAATTCAGTACCATAAAACTGTATCTTCTTGATGGACAGTGGGTTAATTTCCTTCAAATATTGATCTTGGCTCAGATAATAAACTCATTTCCCTGTTATGAAACTAAGGAAACTAATGTCATGGTCTCAAAATGTTATATAGTTTCAAAAGACATACTGACATATAATTGGCAAACGAGTTTCTTGGGTATTTTTTTGAATCCTCAAAGAATTAACGTCCCTTCTCTCACTTTGTTCTGTAGCATTTCTATCAATAAATTTAGAGTGTGTCACATCGCATGCTTATACAACTGCTACTCAGCAGTTGTTGCCCTTTTTTAATAAAAGAAGAGAACTAATGAGATACAAACATTGTTTAGGGTGATGCTAAGTATGACTGCCTTAAAAAGAAAGAAAATAGATGTCTTGGTAACCGGCCAATAGGGAAAAGCTGATTATAAAAAACTCATTACCAATGTGAAAACACCTGAGAAGTTAGTTGGAAACTTTTTTTCTCCACATTTGTATAATGTTTAGCTCAGTTGAAGCGAGTCTTAAATGATAAAAATTGCCATTCCCCCATATTACTTTTACTAATTTAAAAATTTTACATATTAGAAACCTACAGCTTAAGATGGAACATCGATGGAAATGTATCAGGACAAGCACTGGTTACGCCTCATTTCACCACAGTGTGTTTTTTTTGTTGTTTAAGTGCTAAGCACTGGACAACAGGAGTTTTGTATTGGACACACTGATGTATTCTTCACTTCAGCATCATGAGCTGTTATAACTAAACTCAACAGCACATAGTGTGTAGTGCTCTGAATTATTTATCTATCTATTACTTTGAAACAAAGCCAAATGTTGTGGCATTTACAACAAAACTTTCACAGCCTGCAACGATTCCTTCCCCAACAAACAAACCTTTAAAAATACATTAATCCTCCAAAAAACCAAAAACTTCTAAAATTTTGTTGGTATATTTGACATAATGGGTGTTTATTCTCAAATGAACAGAGTTAATAATAGTTAAATAATGAAACATGTTAGATTGCCAAAAATATGTTTTGCTGGCAGAGAGCAGGAATTACTGTCTTGGCTTTAAATTTTTATTTTTTTTTTTACAACTCTCATGTATTTTATGCTTGCAATTCAAAGCTGCTGCTGTCAGATAGGTCAGGCAGATTACATATTACTACCTTGAAATGGGAATTAGTTCCCATTTGCTGATGATATCCTCCTCAATGGTGAGACATAGAAGGGAGGTTTTTCAAATGCCCTTTGCAAGGATTGTTGTGAAATTGAGGTGTCTTCTGCAGCAGCACAGCGTTTTCTCAGAGGACTTCTGACCACCACGGGCGGAGAGGATTGGGACATTTGTGCACGCAAGGATAATCATCTTTATCAGCAGTAGGAGCTCACAGCTCACAAAGGGTGGTCTGTAGTGTGAGTTCAGCCCTTAGAGATTCATGTGAAGATGCTGGCACAATGGCCAGACCAACACAGGGCAAGTCTAGGCCAAATAAAGAATATTTCTCCATAGTAATGCTGGGATATGTGTGTGGCGTGTTCTTCTTCTCCTATGAAGGACAGTTCCGGGATATGGTCAAAGCATCCTGTTAGGAAAAGTATCTCTGCATCACGCCCTGTTTAGGCAAGCAGTTTGGACCCCTATGTTTGATGAAAGATGTTATTTTCTGGGTCATAATTTTCATTCAGTTGTGTTTGTCTTGTGACGTGGAGATGTTTTCCACATGGGTTTGGTTCTTTGAAGCGAGTGGCTCTCACAGTGGAACAGGAAAACAAATGTCTGAGCTGATTGCATCACAGGAGAGCTGCAGGTTAGATGCATTTTTGCATGCCAACAGTCTTTATTGACAGAGTCCTGTGAATGACATCTGTTTTTCCAATCGTCATCCCGTTTAGATTCTTGGGAAGCTTATTACTAATGGTTTATTTATAACCAAATCTCTTAGAGTAACTTATTATGTTTTAGACATGCTAATCTGTACTGTAAGGCCCTGTGCAAAATTAAGTCTCGTTATCAGCATTGTCCTCATTCCTGTGGTGTCAAAGCATCAGTAGATGCTGTGGAAATGTTTGGTGAGTTCTGCAGGAAGCCTGATTGAAACGGGTACAGAGAGATCATTCTGCTGGTTATCTGAGATTTATTCAATCGTATGCTTAGACTTCTTGGAAGCAGAAGGGTGTTCCTCCAGGGACAATTTCCAGGAGAGCAGTACAACAAATACATTTGTGACCTTTCACTTGTGTGTTTACTGGGTGTGTTCATAATCAGGCTACTGAGCTCCTTTCCAGAGCATCCTAACAGTGCATCCTGCCCACCCTCCTGCTGCTGAGGCTACGGAGGACCTTTCAGTTCCACCATAAGTAAATTTACAGCTGGAAAACCTTCTATTTTACTAGCAAAAGGTATATATTGCCGGCTGCACCTCGCCATGAGAGTGTGAGTCAAAAAGCACCCTTGGCAGCCCTCCATAGCATGTTGTAAAGAGAAAATAATAGCAGGGACTTAAGTCTTAGTAGGGACAAATGTGGTAGGATATGAACAGAACATCACAATTCCTACAGATAAGTTGACATCCCATATTTCAGACTCTTACAAAAATGTTTGGTTCCCTGTCCTGAAATGAAGGAAGCTACAAGTCAAATAATGAATCTTTCTTTGAAGAGTAACAATTTTCCAAGGACAGTTTATACTGAAATCCATTTGCATTTCACAGGTCAGCGTGCTTCAGAAATTTCACAGATTAAACTAAAATAATTGAAATGAAACCCTGATTATGTATTCAGGGTATAGAAAAAGGCCTTGATGATAGTTTTATAGAAGTTTTAGAGAACTTTTGAGTGTTTTTTCCTTTCTTTCTTTTCTTTTTTTCTTTGTAAATAGCCGTAACTATGACATGGCAGACTTGAAGAGGCATGTCTTGTAGTTCAATCACAGAACTTGATCCATACGACCTTTTCTTCAGTTCTTGTGGCTGGTGTATTCAGAGCAAGCTTAATCTCTCTGTTTCAGTTTCTCATCTGTGAAACGGAGATGAAATATTTCCTTCTTATATTCTTTATCCGCTTGGTTTTGTGAGCTCTGAAGAATAACAAATGCCTTTTTCTTTGTTGGATAAGCAACACGCTGCACAACTCAGACCTGAATTTGAATGAGTTACTTGCAGCTCAGGAAGTCCTTGTGAAGTGAGGAAATTCACTGGCAACTGCAATTCGCTTTCTTCAAAATTGGAATGAAAAGCATAACTATAATGCAAGGTATTAATGTGGTCTTACTGCCTTATACAGCAATGCAGTTCAATACACCACAGGATTTTTATTACTGCAGTTCAACTTGATTTCCATAGGCAGATGATTCTCTCTACGTGCAGCTTGATCAGGGTGAAATAATTTATTTACAGAGTAGCTTCCTGAATAAATTCTTTTCTTCATATTTTGGATCCCACTGACAGATAAGGTCCGATTCAGAATATGCAGAGACAAAAACTCACCAAATAAATAAATCTGCTACTATATATCTATGGATAAATGAATCTGAGACTACATATCTATGGATCCTTTGATAAAAATAAGTTGAGCTTTCTTTATTCTTCTTTCATTATTTTTTCTTTATTCTATGTCTATTACTATACAAGAAGAGGGTGATTTTTTTTTTTTTCCTTTTTATCTTAGGCTCCCTAGTAAGACTAAGCATTTTTGGATACTGTTGTGTGAGTTGTAGGACTAACATTTGCCAATGACTAACTGGCATAGGAGCCATGGAAATGGACTATACATTCTTAATTTTGCCTTTATTCTCTTTGCCAGGGTTCAAGATTTTTCAAAATAATTCTGACCAATTCAAATTACAGATTGGATTGTTCAAAGAACAAGACGTTAGAAGGCACGAGATGACAGTGATTAGGGAAACAGTGTGTATTTTGGAAGAATATACCTTTTTTTTTCATGAGAAAACATCACAGTAGGAATCTTTAATAAAACCAACCACAGGTCTAGCATATTACAGAATAAACTTGGGCTTCAAGTTGAATGTATGGGAAAAGAATGGGTCTAATTCAAAAGTCAGACATTTAATTCTCCTATATTCTAAAAACAGAGTAGTGAAAAAGACATTATGGAATGTGTTTGCATATTACCTTAGTATTGTGGGGGAAATATATTAAAAAAATAAGCCTTATTAATAATAAGTCTATAAATGCTGATACAGGTTTCGGAATACAAAATCAGTGAGAACATATGGCTGCTTTGCTACCAATGAGACCCTGGGAGTAATTACCAAGCAGCAAAATCTATTAGCATTGGGATGGTTTAGGTTTTGTGTCTGGCATTCTCAGCTATGCCCTACTATGTAATAAACACTGCGTTAAAATAAAACCAACCTAAAACAAAATCCAAAACTCTGTCATTTTTAAATATACAGCAACATCACTTATCAAAATGAACAGACATACAGAACCTTTCATCTGGGATTTTTTTTTTTTTTTTTTTTTAAAGACAGACCTGAGTAGGGGAGTTTTTTACTTTTTAAGGCATGATCAGTCTCAGTGTAAGGGAGAGGTTACTGGTATGAACAGTCTGTCTGTGCTGGACTCATCTGCTGGTGCATTTAGCATCCAGGAATGAGTTATTTCACTCATTCTCAGTGCTGTTCTCTCAAAGCATTAAAATTAATGTGTAAATTTCACTCAATGACACTTCTCAGCCAGGAGAATAGTTGTTGTCAGGACTGTGTTTGTTATTTCTTCATATAAATGTTCAAATTGGATAACTTGGGGACTCATTTTTTTCAGCATTCAAATGAGCATATTGCACGTAGCGATTTTTCATATGTTCTTGAATCAGCAGACTGCCTGTTAATTGCCTGAAGTATTCCCAAATTGGCCATTAGGAGAAACAACTTCTTCAATACTTTCGTTTTCCCTCTCGCTTGTTCTTCCATGTCACCAGTTCTCAGCTGAGAGATCAAGTGCCAGAATATTCTCATTTTGCGGCATCCTTCAGCTCGCCAACTGGCAGGCCAGACATCAATCCATTAGGTGCCCTGAAAATACTCTTTAAAATATTTGTTCCCCAATGAGTCGTTAAAAAAAATGTAGTGCCTTGTTAGACACTGATTGTATCTGCCACGTAGCTGCACCACTGAAACTTTCCAAAAAATGCTACCCATATGTCAAGGTATTCCCTTAGCTCCCTGATTTATAATAAAATCTCTTTTTACATCCCTGCTAAGGGAGGATACTTTGCATCAGTACTAATGTGCTGTGTACTGGAGGTAACTTTCAGGGGCAAGATTCAAGTAATTTACTGCCTGCAATGATTTTATTCCTTCTTCTTTCATGAGCATTATTTGGGTCGTGGAGACCTTTTATGTGAATTTGGGGACAATAACTTTTAGTGGTCCTTTACTCCCTTTCTCAGCTGTACAGGAATCGTTCCAGAAGAATGTATTTGGGCTGAGGTAGCCTCATTTGAGTACATGCCTCCAGTACACACAGGGTTGTTACAGCTAGAACCTGTTTGAAAGTAAACCTCACCCATCTTGCTACGGGCAATGCTGTGGAGCTTCAGGATGGAGCGAGTGTGAGCATAAGGGGAAAGAGCAACATCAAGAATCCTAATTTCAGCCACCCGGTGGCATTTAATTCTCCACTTCCTCTCACCCTGCAAAGTACTTAAAATCTGAAAAAAAAAGTTTTGCAGCTGTCGCCATGTCTCCCAACTCACCTTTATTGCTACCACCGCTGACAGTGCCCCAACTAAAATAAGAATGGTGGATCTACAGAAAGACCTTCCCCTCCTCCCACACTACAAATATTTCAATTTAATCTCTTTTTTTTTCTATCAGGCTGAAGGATGTCCTTGTAAATTTAGTTGAAGAAAAATATCATTCAGTGCAATCAAGCAATTTTACGCTCAGCAGCCTGGTATTGCAATACAGAGAGGGGGGACTCTGAACCCTTTGCATCTTGAGCCAGGTGTATGGAGCCTCTTTGCAATGATATGCCTCATTGATAGTCACAAGAGTCACATAGTTTGGCCTTCATGTGCATACCCTCACACAGGGGCTTGTAGTGTGAGGCAGAGGTAGTCATATTCTCTAGGAAAAAAAATGTTCTTTTATTTCTGGTCTTGTCAGGGGAGCCAGCATTAAAGTGCAAATATCTGTACGGTAAATTTCTGAGGAACCACCTCTAAACCATACCAGGACAGAAATTTGGTTGAGTTGTGCATTCAGAGAAACACACCAGCACCTTCCTGAATGAGTGGTGTTTTATCCTTGCAAATTTCCTCGTTACCAGTGGGTGTCCTCCTGAGTGAAAAGGAGGCAAATGCAGGGATTTGCTCTCCTACTTTTGCATATTTGAGTAACGGTCCTTGGGACTCAAGCTCTTCCACATATTCAGAGCAACATCCAAATAAAACAATCGTACCTCAGGGCTGCATGAACGTGGCCACTAAGGAACACCACGGTTGTCATTCAGGTGTGTATTACTGCCTTTGTTAATTTGCAGCAGCACTTTGGTGAAACTGGACTTGCCCCATGTACTAGTGCCCCTTCTCTGTAATCATTGCTGGTGGAACGGATAGAGTGTTCGGTTAGAGATTGCTTAATATTTGCCTTAAAAGATTCAGTTGTCAGATGCTGTCTTGGTCAGAACCTCCATATATTAGGTCACTGCTGCAGCTTTACCCTTCTGTTAGACTTTCAACCCTAACTACTCAGATATTTCTGTGTATAAGACCATGGAAAAGTTATGGGTTCGACCCCTGTTGGGTCCCCAAGCGTTGCCTGATCTAGTTGAGAGGCATCCCTGCCCGTGACAGGGAGGTTGGATTAGATGATCTCTAAGGTCCCTTCCAGCCTAGGCCAGTCTAGGATTTTATGATTCTATGTAAAAAGAAGTGTTAAACCTTCTTAAGTGTAATTTTTTCTGTTTGTCCTTGGTTTCAAGTAGGACTTTGATGTCAGTCTGGGGTTTGAATATATTTACAGCTGAAGACTGCATAAACTTTCTAGGGAACCTGTTCCAGTATTTTATCACTCTCACAGCAGGAAAAAAAAAAATAAATATTTTTCTTACATTCATATGGAATTTTCTGTTTTACAGTTGGTGCCTCTTCTGTGACTGGACACTACTAACAAGAATCTGGTTCCACCAGTTTTATTTCCTGCATTGGGTATTTCTCTCTCTCTCTCTCTAAAATCTAAAATCTCGAAAATGTATAAAAAAAAATATTTATTATATATATATTATATAAATGTCTCTTATATGTATTTGTATTATAATGTGTAAAAATATATATTATCCCTGAGCATATTATTCTTCAGACCAAACAGTCCCATCTTTCTCAGCCTCTTCTTGCATGGGAAACACTCCAGTCCTTTCGTCACCCTCCTGCAGACATCAAGGTGGTTATAGTTCTAAATGATGACAGGAGTCTGCAGCTGTATGGTTTCTTCCAGTGTCTGAAGAAAATCTTTTCTACCTCACCTCCCTGCTCAGGGGGTCTGCAGCAGATAACCACAACAATTGTACCCGTATTGGTCTGCTCCCTAATCCTGACCCTCAGCTGCACAAATGGTTCAATCATAAATCTCTGAGAAGTTCTGTTTGTGTTTTCTGGGTAAGTAAATGTTACAAGCTGCACTGAAAGCCCGTACACAAACACATTTCGTTACTTTAGTTTGACTTTCTGGCTTCACAATTTTAGTGTCTCATTATTGGATTTGGGCAGGGAGAGAGGGCAGATGTGTCATTTCTGCCAAACTAGAGGAGCAGCCTGAGCAAAGAGATGCTTATGAACCCAGACATCTGTTCAAACAGAAACTGAGTGGTTTCTCTTTTGCAAAAAAAAAAAAAAATCATAAACATTTCGTTATGTGACAAGCCTATTTTTTTTCCTTAATTGTTCTAGTAAATACAGAACCAAACAACATCGATCAGTAGTTCAGAGTGATGCTCATAAAAGCTATGACCTTGCATGTATTACTGATTTTTTTTTCTGCTATGCTGGGATAGCTTGTTTAAAGTCTTCTCAAATATTGACTAACTTGTTTCATGTTGCTATTTCTGGCATCTCAGTCTTACCCTTGCTTTCAGAGTTTAATTTCTATTTGCATAAATATTCTGTACAAACCCAATCCTAGCAGAGATGCATGGAATACTGCATCCTGATATTTTTTGCCAGGTTGGAAACTGACCATTCATACCGCTGAGATTTTCTGGCTGAATGCACAGCCTCACTGAATTCAGTGACAGAACTCCTCTCACTTCAGTAGCACTCAAATTTCACCACCTGTTTCTAGTCCACAGCAACGTTTTAAGAATTCCACGGCACAAGGGAGTTCATTAAAACCTGTTGGAAGTCTGAATAAGTTTTATCAAATGTTATTGCTTTAGATATATGCAAAAAAATCTGTGTTGTATGGTTTTTGGTGGGTTTCTTGTTGTTGTTTTTCTTTCTTTCTTCAAATATAATGCTTAAAAGCTTGCTGTGAAAGAAAGAATTTAACCTTCCTGTTTCTGAGAGGGTTAAAAAAAAGAGTTGGTGCCGAAACGTGGGTTCTATGATTTTCTTCTGAAAAGAAATCATCTGTCCCTGAGTTCCCTGGATCTTACTTGTGTCACTCCATTTGTTTCCTGTCCTCCCATCATACAAATCATGTTTTGATGCATACAGAACAAGCTGTCTCATGGACGTCTTGCAAGAGGCTTGTGAGGGAACCTGCTCCCCTGCAAACTTTCTGATAGCACCTCCTCTGCACAGATTGCAGACCTCAGTGCAGACTCCCATTCCTCTGTGCGTGCAAAACAGGATGCTGCACTGGACACCATTTGTATTGTATGAGAGTGGCTTCTTCATTAGAGATAATGAAAGTGTGGGGGCCTTGCCCAGTTTCCAAACACCTGTGCTGGGTGCTGATTATGCATCCATCAGCCCACGTGGCTAGTAAATCAAAAAGATGGGAGTGAGAAAAGGTAAGAGAAGAAATAGAAGTCAAATAGAATCATTTGAGCTTAAAACAGCAGCTCAGTGAGAGACTGTCATTCCAGAATCTGTTTTTAACGTGTTCTTACATCCTACCCTCTTCGCTGTGCTGTGCTTCTGTTCTTCTTGGCATTGCACACACCCAAATCTATGTAGACTATTTCTCTAGGAAACAGATTGTTGAACAGTAAAGATACGCTGCTGGAGCATGTTCTTCTTGCCTAAGACCCCCATGATATTTTTTTTTTTGTCTATTTTTCCCTGCTTTGTCTTTTTCCTGTTTCTCTCTCGTCCTCACTTGCTGTTGACTGTATTTGGGTAATTTACTGATAGATGTTTCAATTACGCAATATATTTGTCCTCTATTTGCCAGTTCAGCTTTGTATAAGATCAAAGCTTTCTACTGTATATTTACACCTAAAGGAATTTCACTGGCTCTGTTTTTATCTCCAAGCTGTGTCACCTTGAATTTATCATGCATTTATAGTGAAGTTCTATATGTCTGTGATGAACTTGGTTATTTTTGTTGTTTATACCTTGTTTCAGCATGCCTGTCTAAAAGCATTATTATGATCCTTTTTGCTAATACATGGAAATACTATAATGTCTCCACTTTAGATTCCTTCCAGTAGATAGGCTAACCCCAGTGTGCTCTCTAAGATGCTTCTACCTGTGCACGCCAAAATGCTGTACATCCTCTCAACAACAGCTACTGAATTCTTCATCAGAAATTTGTGATATGGAAGAGGCTTTCCCTTTAAAAGTTAAAAATACTCTTCCTAAAAAAATCACCTCCTTTCCACTATCTCCAGTTATCTCTCAAAAAAAAAAAACAACAAAAAACACCTAATGTATTAAGAATGTAGCCCATCAAACTCTGAAATTCACAGTCCAAAGTTTAGAACTCAATCTTGGAATCCATAGGATCATAGAATGTGTTGGGCTCAAGGGGGCATTAAAAGTCCAACCACCCTCCACTGAGCAGGGACATCTTTAACAGACTCTCATGGACTGTGGTATTTTTATATTTTAAACATATTTTACTGGGATTTTGGCATAGAGTAATGCTTTTATGAGGAAAAAAAATCTCCCAAACAAGATCATAACTCATGGTGTGGATGGGAGCAAGGGTCTCTGCAGCAATGCCCCTTGCAGCATTGTCTCCAGCTGGATCACGAAATACTTCCCAAACCCCAGATGTCTTAGTTCTTAAGCTCAATATAACTGGTTCTGTATAAACACCCCAGCACAACCATGTTTCTTCGTTATTGATACTCCTCACAGTTCATCTGAACCAAATGCAAAATGCATTTTAACTGCCTCTAAGCAAAATACTGTTTGATATTGCATGATCCTTTCTGTATCAGCAGCAACAGCTTCAAATGACTATTGACGAACATTTCACCTCTGTGCAAACTGACCAGTTTTACAGCAGTGACCACTGAGGGTAGTCTCTGGAAGTCATCCTCCAGTCTGAGCGTTAAACAGCCTGGCGGAGACTCTGAAATCGTCTAAAATTACCATCATGAGGGATTCCTGCAACAACTCGTCAGGCAGCTAAACTCAAAGGTCACCAAGAGCCCAGAGTCCAAGAGCCCAACTTCAAGTGAGTTCATGATCACCAGCCAGGCTATTGTATTGTGTCCAGTTCTGGGCCCCTCAGCTCAAGAAAGACAGGGAACTGCTGGAGAGAGTCCAGCACAGGGCAACTGGGATGATGAAGGGAGTGGAGCATCTCCCTTATGAGGAAAGGCTGAGGGAGCTGGGGCTCTTTAGTTTGGAGAAGAGGAGGCTGAGGGGTGACCTCATTAATGTTTACAAATATCTAAAGGGTGAGTGTCACGAGGATGGAGCCAGGCTCTTCTCGGTGACAACCACTGATAGGACAAGGGGTAATGGGTTGAAACTGGAACACAAGAGGTTCCGCTTAAACTCGAGAAGAAACTTCTTCTCAGTGAGGGTGACGGAACACTGGAACGGGCTGCCCAGGGAGGTTGTGGAGTCTCCTTCTCTGGAGACATTCAAGACCCGCCTGGACACGTTCCTGTGTAGCATAGTCTAGGCATTCCTGCTCTGGCAGGGGGACTGGACTTGATGATCTTTCGAGGTCCCTTCCAATCCCTGACATTCTGTGATTCTGTGATTCTGTGATTGTCTCTCATCTGCTGATAACCTGTTGGGGAAATCCCGGGCCACCCCCAAATTAACAGCTCAGGTGTGCTGTCTGTGTTCACAGGCACACCCTGATAACCAACTGCACCACAGTGGCACGTCGCTGAATGGCAGGCTTGATTTTCATACTTATATCTCATTTACAATTTAAACTCCAGAGGTCTTGCCACAATATTTTTTTTTTGTTAGGATTTTCATCTTTTCTCTTTCTGCGGCTGTGCCACATCCTGACTTCATACGGGGAACCTTTCAGAAGCTGCTATTTTGAAACAGCCTGCTGGCTGTTTATGTTTTTCCCCATTTCACATAAACAAGATTGTTCTCCAGAATTGCTAGGGGTAACGCAGTATTCCATCTTTGTCTGGCTCAGATTTAATCTTAGCTCATTTTTCGCATTTCGCTCACGCGTTCTCATTTGGCATATGTGATTCCTCATCCATTTTAGTCAGTACCCAGACCTCTTCCATCAATATCCATTGAAAGTTTTACATCTTCAAGGATTATACGAGCCCTTAGCAGCAGTGTTGCCTCGTAGTTTATTGTTATGGGTGTACTGCATTTGAGTATGGACAGGGATGTCACACATGTCATTACGAGCTGCATTCCTGTAATATAAAGGGAATCCCTTTTTGATTGACTTCCTACCATTTGTATCCTCTTTCATATAACTGTTGCACGGCTACTTGGATTTCAAGGGGTTTTACATTCAAAAAGTTTTTCTAGCAGTACTTTTTTTCTTGGGAGAGGGCTTTCTTCCTTGTCTGTCATCTCTAGCTGAAGAGGTAATCTAAAGAGGATGGAATGGTTGGGTTTTTTTTTTCCATTTTTTTTTCTTTTTTTTTTTTCATCAAAATGAAGTCGTTGGCCAATATTGCTGGACTTAAATTGAAAAGCAGCTAATCTATTAAACATCATTGTCTCCTTCCAGATCTGTAAGACCATGGAGCCCAATCTTACTGTTTGTTTTTTTGTTTTTTTTTTTTCTGCAGGAGATTTTGGCACCATATTTTGATCTAGGCACTTAGTCTTTATTTTTTTCCTTCTGCATAATTTTTTGTTTATATAAAACTTAACCCTTTTTCTTCTACAAAGCCTTTTACAAATGCAGCAAAACAATACTCTAATGGGAAAATATTTTTCTGTTTTAAGTATTTGCAATGCTGTGAGACTCTGGAGCATGTCCAGCCAGCTGGGTCTGCCTGTTTCTCTGCTCTTACACAGAAAGTATTTTATGCTTTTAAAGAGGGGTTTCTCTATATATGCCAGGATGCAACCTTGCACAACAACCTGACCTGTCTGCCCATCACACCTCCTTTGTGTCATTGCTTGTGGAGAAACAGCTCATCCCTCTTGATAAGAATTCATCCTTATGACAAGTGAAAATGTGAGATTATGTACATCACATCGTGTACACTCCAGTAAAAAGCTGTGCTTTTCAGTTCTGGACTGCAAGACTGAGAAAAAGGGGGGGAAAAAAAGTGAAAAAAGAAGAAAGTAGAGAAATGAGGTATGGTTTTGCAGGATAACTGACATTTAAATCCTTCCTTGTGTGTCATCACTGGTCTCTGAGGCACATTTATCTGTGGGGTCTGATGACTGAGCTGGTGTTGTCCACCTGGACACCTTCCCTCAAAGCTCACGGTGAGGATCTTGGCTTCACTGTTCTCAGGTGCTTCCAGGAAAGTGAAACTTCGAAGTGATGTAACAAAAATACATCCTTGCAGTTAATGTCTAAGTTTTAGACCTTATTGTACCCAAGTTTTCTTCATCTGGTTGGACTTAGAGGATGCAAATGAGGCATCTGAGAACAATCCTCTTTTGATATACATGAAGACTGTTTATTCATGTTTACCTTTTTGCTCAGGGAGTCAATTAAATTTCAGCTGCAGACTTAAACCAAAAACTTTTCTGAATTTATACTAAGTAAGTTATCCTTTTACAGAAAAATATCTAGACACCAAATATGCACCATCACAGAACAAATTTTAGAGGTATGGACACAGTACTCAAATTAAGAAAATTTGATTCCCTTCATTCTTGTCCATAACAGGGACTGCAAAACATCACGACAAATCAAATAGTAGTAGTATTAAGGACAAAATGGTAGTCCTAGACATTTAAATAGAATACAGTCTTCTCTGTTTCCACTAGGTACTGCTAGGAAGAGCAAAGACATACTGTAAGTGTATATTTTTATGGTCTTGCATAGGTCAAAGTTATGTAGGTATTGCTTTATTTACTCTGCTCACATGCCAGAGGGCTTAGAGTATTCTCATTCTTTTTCTTTTAAAAAATCCCCACCCAAGATACGGGCTGATCAGAGAGTATATTTCCCCTCTTTCTCATATTCCTGAAACCGCTGTACCTTTTTGCTCTCTCAGTCATAGTAAGTACCCTCTCTCATTACTGAGATAATTATATTTCTGATCCACAGCATTCCATACAAAGGATGAAAATTACTCTTGCTCACATCACTGATCCAAGCCTTAACTGTCTGCGAGTCTTATGCTGAACACTGAAGTGAAGGACAGGTCGTGTGAGAGTCTTCACAGAGCAGTGAATTTCACCCTTCAGTGCCTCACAGATCTCAGAGAAGTCACTTGTGTTGTCTGGTAATGGCAAAGTTCACTAGACTATCCCACCAGCCATAATAATTACAGCTTGAATTAATTTTCCTATGTGTCAAACTGCTACACTGCACAACGAAAACAATTTCTAGCATGTTAATCAAGCAAAAGGGGGGTAATGCAGAGTCATCCTATGATAGCCTTCACGACTATAACATCTGAAAGGTGTCAGATGCCATTCTTCCTGCGTGCTTAAAAATCCTTTTATGCTGTTGTAGCTCCCCAAGGAAAATAAGCTGTGTTTGCCAGAAAGAAATAAAAAAAATCAGTATACAAGTTTTTCTGATGTTATTACTGTGTTGAGCTACAAGTGAGTAAGAGAAGGGGCATAATTTTGTTACTTTTTTTAACCCAAGTTAAGACAGTAAAATATTTTAAGTAGTAAGCATAACTTAGAGAAGAAACACTGCAACAAAATTCTGGCATGTAGAAAAGCAATATTTCTTATTACATTGTTTTTAATGACAAACTGACTGTCAAAGTGCAGTTTAGGGAAAAATAGTTTATAGAGGCAGAAAACTCTGAAGATTCACAAAAATTACTAATGTTTTAAATAAGTTCTACGTGGTATGAAGAATAAAACGTATAAAATGAAAGACATACTAATCCTAAATTACTGTTTTCCAGGATGTCAAATCTCTTACATGGACAAAGTCTGATTCAGTAGCAAGCAAATGACTGATTTGTAATAGCTTTCTTGGAGGTCTGAGGGACATTTACAATTTTTTTTTCCTCTGTCTTTATGGGGCAGGCCTATGATAATTTAAGTCCTTCTTTTACATGGATGAATTATTCTGTAGCTTTGCTTCTAACGGCATTTGGTGCAGGCAAATGGTAAAAACCCCCTACCAACCCGTGCCTTACAATTAAAGCACAGCAGCACATAAGAGCACACAGACAGAAATGTTCATGATCCTGTCTTATATTTATGTGTGTTCGGTGTTTTGTTATGTACAATTGTGAGGTTTTTTGAACAGTGCTCATGCCTAAAGGTACACCTGTGTAGGAAGAATGTCATTTGAAGCAGTGCTGAGCACCCACAGATCCACCCACGAGACACTTTTGAGGAGCAATTATGGCAAAGCTTTGCATCCTTCTCACAAAACCGTACTAAATACAGTCAGCAATAGCGTTCCTCCTGAAACGTAATTCCTCTCGTTAAAGTCCATCTTCATTCCCTGCTCCGTGCTGAATAAAATTCAAGCCTTTAACCATAACTTTTCTGGTTTCACAAATGTTCTTCCCTGTTTTCTCTGGTCTTTTTGGTGCTACTAAATAACATCGGTAATAAAAACGGTCTCCGGCATTCCCTTGAAATTTCTTGTCATTCCGTGTCAAACCCAAATTTCCCACTGACCCTCTCATTTGGATTCATAAACTTAAATTTGCAAATCCTTCATCCCCTCTCTAGGTATACGAAATCTAAATGAGTTCATTAAAAAAAAAAAAGAGTTCATTAAAAAAAAAATCTTGCTGAGAGATGTACTAAGCTATATGTTAATAGCTGTGGTGGGTCAGTTGAAGTTTTTATATATCAGGCTTATTTTCACTAAAACCTTCCATGTTTTCTTCTTGTTTCCCACTGTTTCTGTATGTGCTTTCTGTTTTTGCACTCACTTGCCTTCAGCTGAGACTTGTTGCTTTCTTCCTTTTTGCTCTGTGGAAAAGCTAACAAAGTTTAAAATATTATTTTTCTTCAGTGATTTAGTAGAATCTAACTGCATTGCATAATTACAGAGGAAGAATTTGGAACTTATTTTTAAAAATAAGTCCATTTGCTAGTCAGGTGTGTTGTGGTTGTTGTGGGTTTAGTTCCATTTAATGCCTGTTGAACTCAGTGGCAACTTTCCACTCAGGTGGTCCACTATCCACACACACACATAAACAGAAAGTCCTACGTAATAGGGTTTATATTTCAGTTATATTTTAAAATACACATTGAATTTTGTTACGACACCTTTCCCTTTTGTCACTGAAATTTCTCAGAATCTCAGAGAATCACAGAATAATGAGTGTTGGAAGGGACCTTGAAAAATCATCTAGTCCAACCCTAATTTGGTCTGTAAGACCTGAATCACGTTTGTCCTTTTCTTCCTGTCTCAGCCAAGTCTCTCTTTTTTTGCTGTTTTTGATCTAGGTTTTTGTCAACTTAGATCCGCTGCCTGTGCGGTGCACCGCCCTTGACAGCTGATTAGAGAGAACAAACGAGAAACCAGGCTGGAAGCCAGGATGGCTTGTTTCCAAAGCTTTACATGCTCAGCAGACACTATGCTTATTTTTCACTAACATCTTCTTCTGTGCTATCTCAACTGCACTGACAATATCCATTTTTACAGAATTCCTGGAACTAATTTTCCTGTTTGCCTAATTTTACAGCACTGTCTGCCTGTGAGAAGGCTCCCTATGAACGTGGGAAAGGGTCGTGGAACAGGTTGCCCGAAGAGGTGGTGGAGGCTCCATCCTTGGAGACACTCGTTTGATGGGGCTCTGAGCAATCTGATGCAGTTAAAGATCATAGAATCACAGAATCAAAGAATGTTAGGGATTGGAAGGGACCTCGAAAGATCATCCAGTCCAATCCCCCTGCCAGAGCAGGAACGCCTCGATAATGCTACATAGAATCATAGAATCATAGAATGTTAGGGATTGGAAGGGACCTCGAAAGATCATCAAGTCCAATCCCCCTGCCAGAGCAGGAATACCTAGACTATGCCACATAGGAACGTGTCCAGGCAGGTCTTGAATGTCTCCAGAGAAGGAGACTCCACAACCTCTCTGGGCAGCCTGTGCCAGGGCTCCGTCACCCTCACTGAGAAGAAGTTTCTTCTCGAGTTTAAGCGGAACCTCTTATGTTCCAGTTTCAGCCCATTACCCCTTGTCCTATCAGTGGTTGTCACCCAGAAGAGCCTGGCTCCATCCTCGTGACACTCACCCTTGATATATTTGTAAACATTAATGAGGTCACCCCTCAGCCTCCTCTTCTCCAAACTAAAGAGCCCCAGCTCCCTCAGTCTTTTCTCATAAGGGAGATGCTCCACTCCCTTCATCATCCCAGTTGCCCTGTGCTGGACTCTCTCCAGCAGTTCCCTGTCTTTCTTGAGCTGAGGGGCCCAGAACTGGACACAGTATTCCAGATGGGGTCTCACCAGGGCAGAGTAGAGGGGCAGGAGAACCTCTCTCGACCTACTAACCACCCCCCTTCTAATACACCCCAGGATGCCATTGGCCTTCCTGGCCACAAGGGCACAGTGCTGGCTCATGGTCATCCTGCTGTCCACCAAGACTCCCAGGTCCCTTTCCCCTACACTACTCTCTAATAAGTCATTCCCCAACTTATACTGGAACCTGGCGTTGTTCCTACCCAGATGCAAGACCCTACATTTACCCTTGTTGTATTTCATTAAATTTTTCCCCGCCCAACCCTCCAGCCTGTCCAGGTCTCGCTGGATGGCAGCACAGCCTTCTGGTGTGTCAGCCACTCCTCCCAGCTTGGTGTCATCAGCAAACTTGCTGATAGTACTCTCTAGTCCCTCATCCAAGTCATCGATGAATATATTGAATAATACTGGTCCCAGTACCGACCCTTGAGGCACTCCACTGGATACAGGCCTCCAACCAGACTCCGCCCCATTGACCACAACTCTTTGGCTTCTTCCCCTTAGCCAATTCGCAGTCCACCTCACTACCCGAGAGTCCAGAGCACACTTCCTCAGTTTAGCAGGAAGGATGCTGTGGGAGACTGTGTCAAATGCTTTACTGAAGTCAAGGTAGACCACATCCACCGCTCGGCCATCATCTATCCACCTTGTTATATCCTCATAAAAGGCTATGAGGTTAGTCAAGCGCGACTTCCCTTTGGTGAAGCCATGTTGACTGTCTCTAATGACCCTCTTATCCCTGATATGCCTTGAGATGGCACCAAGGATAATTCGTTCCATCACTTTCCCAGGGATGGAGGTGAGGCTGACCGGTCTATAGTTACCCGGGTCCTCCTTCTTGCCCTTTTTGAAGACTGGAGTGACATTTGCTTCCCTCCAGTCCTCAGGCACCTCTCCCGTCTCCCAAGACTTGGCAAAGATGATGGAGAGTGGTCTAGCAATGACATCAGCCAGCTCCCTCAGCACCCGTGGATGCATCCCGTCTGGACCCATGGATTTATGGATGTCCAGATTGCTTAACTGGTCCCTAACCCAGTCCTCATCGACTAAAGCAAACTCCTCCACTGCCCTGACTTCCTGTGGGGCCTCAGGGGAACGGGGCTCCTCAGGACAGCCTCCGGCAGAGTAGACAGAGACAAAGAAGGCATTCAGTAACTCTGCCTTCTCTGTATCATGTGTCACCAAGGCACCCAGCTCATTCAACAGTGGGCCTACATTGCCTCTGGTGTTAGTTTTATCTGCCACGTATTTGAAAAAGCTCTTCCTGTTGTCCTTGACCCCTCTTGCCAGGTTCAATTCTAGGGAGGCCTTTGCTTTCCTAGTTGCCTCCCTACATCCTCGGACAACAGCCTTATATTCTTCCCAAGTGGCCAGCCCTGCCTTCCAAGATCTGTGAATTCTCCTCTTGCCCTTGAGCTTACCCAGCAGATCCCTGTTTAGCCACGCAGGTCTCCTGGCTCCCTTCCTTGACTTCCTTCGTGTCGGGATGCTCTGATCTTGAGCACGGTAGAAGCAGTCCCTGAACGCTAACCAACTATCTTGGGCCCCTTTCCCTTCAAACAGCCTTGCCCATGGGATTTTCTCGAGTAATTGTTTGAAAAATCCAAAGTTTGCCTTGGCCAAGTCCAGGGTTGCAATTCTGCTTGCTATTTTGTTTCTGCTACATGAGATCCTGAACTCCACCATTTCATGGTCACTGCAGCCAAGGCAGCCCTCAACCTTTCCTGCTTCAACCAGATCCTCCTTGTTAGCGAGGATGAGGTCCAGCAGTGCTCCTCTCCTAGTCGGCTCCTCCACCATTTGCAACAGAAAATTATCATCGATGCACTGGAGGAACCTCCTGGACTGTGGCTGGCTGGCTGAGTTGTCCTTCCAGCAAATATCAGGGAAGTTAAAATCCCCCACGACAACCAGGGCCTGTGATTGTGAGACCGCTCTCAGCTGCCTGTAGAAGGCCTCATCAACTTCCTCACCCTGATCTGGTGGCCTGTAATAGACACCCACAACAGTATCTCTCCTGCCAGCCTGCCCCTTAATTCTAACCCATACACTCTCAACTTGCTCCTCATCCATGCCTGGATGGTATTCAAGACATTGTAGTTGCTCTTTCACGGAAAGAGCGACTCCACCACCTCGCCTGGCTGGCCTGTCTTTCCTGAAAAGGACACAGCCACCCATGACCACATTCCAGTCATGTGAGCTGTCCCACCATGTCTCTGTAATTGCCACCAGATCATAATCTCCTGCCCGAACCCAGGTTTCCAGCTCCTCCTGCTTATTCCCCATGCTGCGTGCATTGGTGTATAAGCATTTCAGGAAGCAAGCTGAGCACACTGATCTCACCCTAGGGGGATGGGAGGCCACCCGGTCCTCATAATTTCTAGAGCACTGCCCCGCTGCAATCCCAGCTATAACCCCATCCCCCTTCATATCTAGTGTAAAGAGCGCTCTATGAGTCCCGCCAGCTCATGACCAAGGATCCTTTTTTCCCTTTGTGTCATTTGAACCCCAGCTTGTTTCAGTAGATCAGGTGCCCTGTAGATCTCCCCATGGTTAAAAAATGCAAAGCTAGACCGCTGGCACCACCCCTTTAGCCAAGTATTAATCTGCTGCACTTTGTCAAACCTTCCACTATTTTCCCTCATAATTGAAGGAATAGAAGCAAACACAACCTGTGCGCCTGATCCTTCTAGCATCCGCCCCAGTGCCCTAAAGTCCCTTTTCATTGCTTCTGGCCGTCTCTCTACTATCTCATCATTACCAATCTGCATAACCAAAAGCGGGTAATAGTCCGTGGGTTTGACCAGACCAGGAAGCTTCTTGCTAACATCCTTAACTCGGGCCCCAGGGAGGCAGCAGACTTCCCTGTGGGTCGGATCAGGGCGGCAGACAGGCCCCTCTACTCCCCTCAATAGGGAGTCTCCAATTACAATTACCCTACTTTTTTTCCTAGATGAAGAAGTCCTAACGCGTGTATCTGAGCGACTCACCCTAGACAGCCCTATGGGTGAACCCTCCGCTGACTCTTCCTTGGCCTGGCTCTCATTGTCTAGAGCCCCATACCTGTTTTGCAGGGGCAACCGGGCAGGTGAGGGAGGCCGGGCAGGGATTTTCCTTCCTCTCCTGGCAGGCACCTGCTTCCACTCCTCCCTATCCTTTAGGTCCCCCCCTTTTGCCTGATGGCCAGAGGTGGGGGGATATTCAGCTCTTTGCGGAGTTTGCTGCTCGCCATTCAGGACGTGACTCCACCGATCTGTCTCTCTCTCCGACTCCCTAATGCTCCTCAGCCTTTCTACTTCCTCCTTCAGTTCAGCCACCAGGCTGAGCAGATCGCTCACCTGGTCACATCGGACACAAGTGTCACTTCCACTCCCCTCCATGGCCAGTGCCAGGCTCCAGCATTCTCTGCAGCCCGAGGCCTGAACACCCACATGCTTACGTGGGGCCTCTGTCCGGCTGTAGCCGGCTTAAAAAAAGGCCCCCAAAAGCTTTTTGCCAGCCTTTTTTTTTGCTTAGATTCCTTCCCCAGTGCAGTCAAAAGGTGAGTGCTTGCAGTCAAAGAGGTGGTCTGCATGGAAGGGCCTGCCAACAGGGGCTCTTTTCCTAAGGTATTGAGGCTCATGTAGCACTTATACAAAAGGAAAGGCCCCAAAAGGTTTCCCCCAAATGACAACAGCAGAAAGAGCCAAAGGGTTCATGGATCTCAAACTTTATTTGGAGATCTGTTTCACGCAGAGATGTTGGGTGTTGCGGAGCTCCTTGTCTCCATGGCTACAGGGAGTTTCCAGCTGCCTGCAGGACCATAACAAGGTACAAGGATGGCGCATGGTTTGGAGCTTCCTTTGTCCACAGCTACCGTGGCCTGTAGGGCCATAACAGAGTACAAAACTAGGTCTATGTGTGTTTCCTGACCTGTAGGTCAATGTCCCTGTAGAAATCAGCAGCTCTCTCTAGATGAGTGGCAGAGGCAGAAGACGACAGGTCTGTGCCATGATCTGGTCATGTCCCTGTCCAGTGACTTAGCTGTCAAAAACAGAAGCATCAAAGAACAGAGCAGACACCCCCCATCGCCACGAGTAGCCCCTGCTTTCCTGACGGGGACTGTGACTTGGATGCTAAGGCTGGTGCCAGGAGCTCATGTGTGGCTCAGCCTCTGGCTGCCAGGGGAAAAAGGATGCTTGGCCTTGCCATGGCTGGAGAGAGCTCTCAACTCTCTGTAAGACCGTAATAGGGTATAGGTTGGGGCTACCTTATCTGTCCTGTAGTGTCCTGACAGCTCTCTGGCTGAGTGTTGGAGAAGTGAGAGAAGAGAAGCATGCCACGATCTCGCCATGTCCCTACGCAGGCATCTGCCTGTAATAGGAGAGGAGAGAGAGAAGGAGCAGCCGCCGTCCCTCACCAAGGACAGTCCCTGCCCATCCCTCCCCTGCCCTCCCTTCTCAGCCCTTGGACACCTGGCTTCTGCTCTGCCAGCCTGGTCTGCAGCAGCTCTTCCAAAATCGACACGCACCAGCAACGCACTCGGTGCCATGATCTCTCCATGTCCCTACCCAGGCATCTGCCTGTAATAGGAGATGAGAGAGAGAAGGAGCAGCCGCCGTCCCTCATCATGGACAACCCCTGCCCTCCCTTCTTAGCCCTTGGACACCTGGCTTCTGCTCTGCCAGCCTGGTCTGCAGCAGCTCTTCCAAAATCCACCCGCACCAGCAACGCACTCGGTGCCACGATCTCTCCATGTCCCTACGCAGGCATCTGCCTGTAATAGGAGAGGAGAAAGAGAAGGAGCAGCCGCCGTCCCTCACCAGGGACAGCCCCTGCCCTCCCTTCTTAGCCCTTGGACACCTGGCTTCTGGTCTGCCAGCCTGGTCTGCAGCAGCTCTTCCAAAATCCACCCGCACCAGCAACGCACCCGGTGCCACGATCTCTCCATGTCCCTACCCAGGCATCTGCCTGTAATAGGAGAGGAGAGAGAGAGAAGGAGCAGCCGCCGTCCCTCACCATGGACAGCCCCTTCCCATCCCTCCCCTGCCCTCCCTTCTCAGCCCTTGGACACCTGGCTTCTGGTCTGCCAGCCTGGACTGCAGGAGCTCTTCCAAAATCCACCCACACCAGCAACACACCCGGTGCCACGATCTCTGCATGTCCCTACGCAGGCATCTGCCTGTAATAGGAGAGGAGAGAGAGAAGGAACAGCCGCCGTCCCTCACCAGGGACAGCCCCTGCCCTCCCTTCTTAGCCCTTGGACACCTGGCTTCTGGTCTGCCAGCCTGGTCTGCAGCAGCTCTTCCAAAATCCACCCGCCCCAGCAACGCACCCGCTGCCACGATCTCTCCATGTCCCTACGCAGGCATCTGCCTGTAATAGGAGAGGAGAGAGAGAAGGAGCAGCCGCCGTCCCTCACCAGGGACAGCCCCTGCCCTCCCTTCTTAGCCCTTGGACACCTGGCTTCTGGTCTGCCAGCCTGGTCTGCAGCAGCTCTTCCAAAATCCACCCGCACCAGCAACGCACCCGGTGCCACGATCTCTCCATGTCCCTACCCAGGCATCTGCCTGTAATAGGAGAGGAGAGAGAGAAGGAGCAGCCGCCGTCCCTCACCAGGGACAGCCCCTGCCCATACCTCCCCTGCCCTCCCTTCTCAGCCCTCGGACACCTGGCTTCTGCTCTGCCAGCCTGGTCTGCAGCACCTCTTCCAAATTCCACCCGCACCAGCAACGCACCCGGTGCCACGATCTCTCCATGTCCCTACGCAGGCATCTGCCTGTAATAGGAGAGGAGAGAGAGAAGGAGCAGCCGCCGTCCCTCACCAGGGACAGCCCCTTCCCATCCCTCCCCTGCCCTCCCTTCTCAGCCCTTGGACACCTGGCTTCTGGTCTGCCAGCCTGGTCTGCAGGAGCTCTTCCAAAATCCACCCACACCAGCAACACACTCGGTGCCACGATCTCTCCATGTCCCTACCCAGGCATCTGCCTGTAATAGGAGAGGAGAGAGAGAAGGAGCAGCCACCGTCCCTCACCAGGGACAGCCCCTGCCCATCCCTCCCCTGTCCTCCCTTCTCAACCCTTGGACACCTGGCTTCTGGTCTGCCAGCCTGGTCTGCAGCACCTCTTCCAAATTCCACCCGCACCAGCAACGCACCCGGTGCCACGATCTCTCCATGTCCCTACGCAGGCATCTGCCTGTAATAGGAGAGGAGAGAGAGAAGGGGCAGCCGCCATCCCTCACCAGGGACAGCCCCTGCCCTCCCTTCTTAGCCCTTGGACACCTGGCTTCTGGTCTGACAGCCTGGTCTGCAGCATCTCTTCCAAAATCCACCCACACCAGCAACACACCCGGTGCCACGATCTCTGCATGTCCCTACGCAGGCATCTGCCTGTAATAGGAGAGGAGAGAGAGAAGGAGCAGCCGCCGTCCCTCACCAGGGACAGCCCCTGCCCTCCCTTCTTAGCCCTTGGACACCTGGCTTCTGGTCTGACAACCTGGTCTGTGGCACCTCTTCCAAAATCCACCCACACCAGCAATGCACCCGGTGCCCCGATCTCTCCATGTCCCTACCCAGGCATCTGCCTGTAATAGGAGAGGAGAGAGAGAAGGAGCAGCCGCCGTCCCTCACCAGGGACAGCCCCTGCCCTCCCTTCTTAGCCCTTGGACACCTGGCTTCTGCTCTGCCAGCCTGGTCCGCATCAGCTCTTCCAAAATCCACCAACACCAGCAACGCACTCGGTGCCATGACCTCTCCATGTCCCTACCCTGGAATCTACCTGTAATAGGAGAGGAGAGAGAGAAGGAGCAGCCGCCGTCCCTCATCATGGACAACCCCTGCCCTCCCTTCTTAGCCCTTGGACACCTGGCTTCTGGTCTGACAGCCTGGTCTGCAG